>OU343224.1:225483911-225706067 GCA_910596185.1 Chrysanthemum makinoi | reverse complement strand
AGCTCTGGGCTGCTCTCAAGACCAGATTTGGAGGGAATGAAGCCTCTAAAAAGATGCACAGAAATTTGCTAAAGCAACATTTTGAAACTTTCACGGTTGGTGAAAGAGAGAGTCTTGATGCTGCATATGATAGGTTTCAGAATCTCCTCAACATGTTGGAGTTATACAAGGCAGAAGTATCAGTTGAGGATGCTAATTTGAAGTTTCTAAGGAGTTTGCCATCTACATGGCATGTGATTGCTACTATGATCAGAGGACAACAAGGTTTGGATGTCATGGACTTTGATGATCTCTATCATCAACTTAAGGTGTATGAGCATGAGATGAGTGGTCAAACAAATTCTAAGTCTCACAGTATTGCTTTTCTATCATCTGAAAAGAAGGCCAGTACTTCCAAAAGTACTGCTTCTCCTCAAAGTACTGTTCCTCAAAGTACTGCTGTTTACAATCCCCCTTCATATGCTCAGCAGGCCCCACCAACTACCACTATGGCCTCAGATGAAGTTATGTGCTCCTTCTTTGCACAACAAGCTAGTTTACCTGTCACTTATGAAGAAGATCTAGCACAGATTGAAGAAGATGCACTTGAAGAAATTGATATCAGGTGGCAAGTTGCTATGATCACTGCAAGGATCAAAAAGTACATGAAGAAGACAGGCAAAAGCATTGATTTCAAACCAAAACAAGGAATAACTTTTGACAAATCTAAAATTGAATGCTTCAATTGTCAAAAGACTGGTCACTTTGCAAGGGAGTGCAGGTTTGCTAAGTATCAAGCAAACAGGACATCTGAGAAGCCAAAACTTGAGCTTAAAGAAATTCCAATTACTGAAACAAAGGCTTTGGTTGCTCAAGAGAAGTTATCAGAAGTTGACTGGAGTGAAGAGTTTGATGATGAACCAGTGACTTACTGTATGGTAGCAGTGGAAGAAGAAATTGAAGATTCAGTAGAAGCATTGGATTGGAGCACTGTTTTTGCTGAAGAACCTGAACATGCTATTTTGGAATCTGATGATGGCTTTGGAGGATTTGATTGGAGCAAGGAAAGTGAAGATGATCCTGTTCAACTAGCATTGGTGGCTACTTCACCAAATCAATCTCCTATCTCTGAGGTATGCTCAAATTGCTATGATTTTTATCATAAATTACTTAGCAGTTATGTGATTGAGAGAGATAATTGTGTTAAGGCTAGGTCTGAGGTAGCAGGTTATCAAATAACCTTAGAATCTATGGAAGCCAAAATTTTAGCACATGAAACTAATGAAGTAGCTTGGGCTGAAAAGTATGAACAACAGGATTACCAATTAAAACTTAGTGAATGGAAATTAAACTGTAAAATTGCTGAAATTGAGAAATTAACTAAGGAAAGAGATGATTTGTTAGCTAAGTTTGCTGCTTGGGGTGAAGCTGGTCTGTCACATGTTTCTTATGTTCAAAAACAGCAAAGAGCCTACCTTAAAACTGGATTAGGTTTTGGAATGGATTTTAGTAAGTTAGAAGAAAACCAATCTAGTAATCAGGATGAAGGTGAATATGAGGATATAACCACTAGTGATGAAGAACTCATTAATTATGTAGATACATCTAGTAATGATGGTTCAATAAGTGATTCACCTCCTGAATATAAGAAAGCTAATGATTATCATGCTGTTCCTCATCCCACTGGCATTCATCAACCCCCTAGGCCTGATGTTTCTCGTTTTGGAGTAGACAGTCTAGAGTTTAGGAAAAAGCTAGTTGCTCAATCTAGGTCTGAAAAACCCAAAGAACCTGTTGAAAACGATGTTCAAAATCAAGCAGTACCTTTAAATCAAAGTACTGCTCCACAAGCAGTACCTTCTTCAAAACCTTTTCAAAACAGTACTGCTAAACCTTTTTGGGATAATTTTGGTCAAAACAGGTTTAATCATTCACCAAGAAGGCAAAATAATTTTGGGCATAGACATAGAAGATGTCACTTTGGAAGTATGGGTCAGAAACTGTGTTTTGTGTGTTTTAGTCCTACTCATCTAATTAAGGATTGTGAACATCACTCAGAATACCTTAGAAAATTTCCAAAGAACAGGACTGCCAACCAGAAACCTAGAGAGCACAAACCAGTTTGGAATAATTCAAATAGGGTCAATCACAGAAATTTCTCACCAGATCATAGATACCCACACCAGAGAAAACCTTTTTCAAAACCTTCAGTATCTCACAGTACTTTCCAAAGTACTGTTAACTCTGGCCCAGTACTTTCTCAAAGTACTGCTCAGACAAAACAAGGTACTGATCACACTACTTGGTATAGGAATCCTAGGAGATCTCACTATCAACCTAGAAGGTATTACAATTCACATAGGAGATTTAGATCACAGGAACCAAGTGTTAAAACAGAATGGGTTAAGAAGGAAAGTACTGCAGAGGGACAAACAGTACTTTTAACAAAAAGTGAATCAGATGTTTTTGTGATACAAGAAAAAGAGATTTGTGTTGAAAAACCAGAAAGTTTTGAAAAACCACATGCTAAAGATCAAAAGATAATTCTGGATCATCATTTGAAAGATAGTGGACATTACATACTCAAAGAATTTGAGTTTGTAACTCCACAAGGGGAACACAAGTCAGTAATGGCTTGGGTTCCTAAAAGTTTCTAACTCTTTTCTTTGTGTGCAGGGCAACCCAGAAGAGGAGCTTAAAGATCATCTTATTGTGGATAGTGGTTGCTCTGGAAGTATGACAGGAGACAAAGAGATCCTGTCTGATTTTAGGAAGATTAGTGGAGGAAGAGTTGCATTTGGGAATGATCCAAATGGAGGAAAGATTACTGGAAAAGGGACTATCAAAGTAGGGCTTATAGATTTTGAGAATGTTAGATATGTGAAGGAGTTAAAGTTCAATCTATTTTCAGTATCACAAATCTGTGATAAAAAGCATCCTGTGTTATTCACTGACACAGAATGTCTTATCCTTTCCTCTGACTTTAAGCCTGTTGATGATGAATTAGTAGTTCTTAGAGTACCAAGAACAAATGATGTGTATAGTTTAGACATGAAGAGTCTACATTCCTATGGAAGAGCCACATGTTTGGTGGCTAAAGCAACATCTGAAGAGGCACATCAATGGCATAGAAGATTGGGCCATGTTAACTTCAAGAATATCAACAAACTGGTCAAAGGTAATCTAGTTAGAGGTTTACCTTCAAAGACTTACAAGAATGATCAATCATGCTTGGCATGCAAGAAGGGTAAACAACACAAAGCTTCCTACAAGAAGCTTGAGGAGAGAACTATTAGAGAACCCTTGGAGCTGTTACATATGGATTTGTTTGGACCTATTTCTGTGGCAAGTTTAAACAAGAAAAAGTACTGCTTAGTTGTAACAGATGATTGCAGTAGATTCAGTTGGGTATTTTTCTTGGGTTTTAAAGATGATACTTTTGATGCTATCCAGACACTGATTATTGCTCTTGAAAACCAATTGAGACTCAAGGTTAGAGGTATTAGATGTGACAATGGGACTGAATTCAAGAACAAACTTATGGATGAATTTTGTGCAAACAAAGGCATAAAAAGGGAGTTTAGTATTGCAAGAACACCACAACAGAATGGTGTTGCAGAGAGGAAGAATAGGACTTTGATTGAAGCAGCAAGAACAATGTTAGCAGATTCTCATCTACCTATTCAGTTCTGGGCAGAAGCTGTAAGTACTGCTTGTTATGTACTTAACAGAGTCTCAGTCACTAAACCACAGATGAAGACACCTTATGAATTGCTGATGGGCAATAAACCCAACATTCGTTTTATGAAACCTTTTGGATGCCCTCTTACTATTTTAAACACTATTGATAATCTGGGGAAGTTTGATGGCAAGTCAGAAGAAGGATACTTATTGGGTTATTGCACTAACAGTAAGGGCTTTAGAGTATACAACAAAGTTACTAAGAAGGTTCAAGATTGTCTTCATGTTGAGTTTTTAGAAGATCAAGACAATGAGAAAGGTAAAGGTCCTGATTGGATGTTTGATCTTGAGGTTTTAACTCCATCTATGAACTATATACCTGTTAGAGAAGAAAATCAACCAGTTTGCACTGATGGAGAAGATTTACAATATGTTGTTCATGGAGTTCATATTAGACCTGATGTTGTTCCTGATGAAGATCCTGTTAGTCCAAAATAAAGTACTGAAGTTCCAAAACAAAGTACTGTTGCCCCACAGCAAAGTATTGTTGCTCCAAAATCTTCTCTATCTGCTGAGGATCAATCTATTCAAGAGGAACTTAATCAGATGCTTCTTTAAGATGTTTTAGCACATTCTTACACTGATGAACAAAGGAGAGCTTATGAAGAGGCAAAGAAGAAGAACAAGACTGCAGAGTACTCTCACAGTACTTTGGACAGTACTTTCGAACAAAGTACTGCTGCACCAGTTGACAGTACTTTAGATGATCTGGATGATCATACCATGCCTGGATTAGAAGATACTGATGATGAATTTGAAGATGAAGGTATTTTCCCAAATTCCAATGAAGGTGCTGATGTTACTAATTTAGAGGATAATTATGGAGTTCCACAGTCTCCAAACTTAAGAACTCATAAGGATCATCCTTCTGATCAAATCATTGGTCCTTCTACTTCTGGAGTAATGACTAGACACAGAGCTAAGACTTTTTCTACACCTCACAATGCTTTACTTAGCTTTGTGTATAAACAAAACAGGCTGAATCATAAGGACCATCAAACCTGTCTATTTACTTGTTTTATCTCTCAAGAAGAACCCAAGAATATTGCTCAAGCTTTGACTAAAGAAAGCTGGGTTGAAGCTATGCAGGAAGAACTTCTTCAATTTAAACTACAAGAGGTTTGGGTTTTATGTGATCTTCCAGATGGGAAGAGAGTTATTGGAACCAGATGGGTTTTTAGGGTCAAAAGAGATGAAAGAGGTAATGTTATCAAGAATAAGGCAAGGTTAGTAGCACAAGGATACAGACAAGAAGAAGGAGTAGACTATGATGAAGTGTTTGCTCTTGTAGCAAGAATAGAAGCTATTAGAATATTTCTTGCTTTTGCTTCTTATATGGGATTTCAAGTTTACCAGATGGATGTCAAGAGTGCCTTTTTATATGGCAAGATTACAGAGGAAGTTTATGTCAAACAACCTCCTGGTTTTGAAGATCCTAAACACCCAAAAAAAGTCTACAAGGTGGTTAAGGCTCTTTATGGCCTTCATCAGGCACCTAGAGCTTGGTATGAGAGACTCTCCACATTCTTATTGCAACATGGATACAGAAGGGGAGCTATTGATAAGACTTTGTTTATCAAGAGAGACAAGAAATATATCATGTTAGTTCAAGTTTATGTTGATGATATCATCTTTGGGGCTACCAAACAGTCCATGGTTAAGGAGTTTGAGCGGCTGATGCAGAAAGAATTTCAAATGAGTTCAATGGGAGAGTTGACTTTCTTTTTAGGACTTCAGGTTAAGCAGTCAAAGGAAGGTATTTTTATAAGTCAAGACAAGTATGTTACTGACATACTTAAGAAGTTCAATTTTGATGATATGAAGGCTGTTACTACACCCATTAAATCAATCAATTCATTAGGCAAAGATGAAGATGGACACCCTGTTGAAGTCAAGCTTTATAGATCCATGATTGGCTCTCTTATGTATCTCACTGCATCAAGGCCTGATATTATGTTTGCAGTTTGTCTATGTGCTAGATATCAAGTCTCACCAAAGATCTCTCACATGAATGCTGTAAAGAGAATCTTCTGTTATTTGAAGCAACAACCAAAGTTGGGGTTGTGGTATCCAAAAGAGTCACCTTTTCACTTAGAAGCTTTTTCAGATAGTGATTATGCAGGTGATAACTATGATAGAAGATCAACCATTGGAGGATGCCAATATCTTGGAAGAAGATTAGTTTCCTGGCAATGCAAGAAACAAACAATTGCAGCAACATCCTCTACTGAAGCTGAATATGTAGCTGCTGCAAGCTATTGTGGACAAGTTTTGTGGATGCAAAATCAGCTCTTGGACTATAGATTCAATTTCAAGAATACTCCTATCAACATTGATAATGAGAGTACCATTTGTATTGTGAAGAATCCAGTTTATCATTCCAAGACCAAACACATACAGATTAGGCATCACTTTATCAGAGATTGCTATGAGCACAGGCTTATAAATGTGGTTAAGGTTCACACAGATGATAATGTAGCTGACTTACTCACCAAAGGTTTTGATGTTTCTAGATTCACTCACTTGGTGGTGAGCATTGGCATGATTAACTACTGAGCTACATTTAAGGGGAGGACTATTTAGTATTTGTATAGTCCTGTGTAATGCTTGAGGGGAGGATAGTTATGTATACTTAGTTGATACTGAAGAAATTGGAAAATTACTGTGTTTTTTCGTGAAAGTACTGCTTGGAAAGTACTGCTTGGGAAAGTACTGCTTACGTGGAAGTACTGTTTGTCTTATTAAAGTACTGTTCCAACGGTTATCTGTTCCAACGGTTATCTTGAGGGGTAATTAATGCTAACGGTAACAATGTTATTTTAGGCTGAGATTTTTCAAATCTCACCGATAAATACCTACTTTCCGATTTTCCCTCTCATATTGATACCTTAGAATCTTTTCCATCTTTCTCTCATCATATTCATATTCTTCGATTTCAATTCTTTTGTGCTTACATAATCAACTATGGCGAATCGTCCTACTGTTTCAAAGCATAATATGGTCGCTAATTTGGATAAGACTGGCGTGAATATACTTTTTCATAATATAATTGATTATCTTACTGGTTCGCCTATCAGTTATGCTCTTTTAGTGGAGCCAGATATAATTGAGCCCTGGATTCAAGAATTTTAGGCTAATGCTAGAGATAACATGGAGAATGACGAATATTATATTAGATCAACAGTTGCTGGAAGAACTATTAAGATTACTGAAGACTCCATCCGAGAAGATTACTGTTCAATGATGCCGATGGAGCTCTAAGGTTTGATAAGCAGTTGATATGGGATACTTTTTGACATATTGGTTATGAAGGATCTTTGAATGAACAAACGTTTAGAAAACAATTATTTTGTCCGCATTGGAAGTTTTTAGTTCATGTGTTGCTCCATTGCATAAGTGCTAAGAGTACCTCTTGGGAGCAGTTTGGGTCAAATATAGCATCTGCTATGGTTGGGTTAGCTACAGATAGAGTTTTTAACTTCTCAAGGCTCATACTGGATGGAATGCTCTCACATATCTCACATGGATCTACTTGGCTGATGTACCCAAGGTTTATACAGGTTTTCTTGAACAAGCAACTTTCTGATGTGCCAAAACCTACAGCTTTATTGCCTGTTATTGTTCAACAATCAAAGATTTTTACTTTTATGGCAAAAAGGAGTGTTTTATTCAGGGGTCCAGATACTCCTTTAACAACTTCCATGATGGATGTTGTTCAGGCTGTTAGAGCTAATCCTGAAGCTGATGATGCTACTGAAGGTACTGCATCTGCAAGTACTGCATCTGCAAGTACTGCTTCTGCAAGTACTGCTTCTTCACAGACTACATCAAAAGAAGGTACTGCATCTCTACAAGGTACTGCTTCTCCAAGTACTGAACTTCAAGAAGATGTTGCAGTTTCACCTTCTCCATCTCCACAAGGGTCTGTTCCTGTTTCTCAACCAGAGGATCATTCACCTATTCAAGGAGAGGCTTCACATACCATACCTCCTGATGAAATCACATTGGATAATTATGTTTTGACAATGGAGTTGGTCAAGTTGAAAAAGACTACTGAGGTTCAAGCCAAACAGATAAAGAAATTAAAACTAAAGTTTAAAAGGCTAAAGACTTTTGTGTGGCCATTAGTTCAAGAATTTCGACTCTGGGTTAAATCAAAGAAAAAGGCGCAAAGCAGTCTTTGAAAAGCAACACAAAAGGTTCATCAACAATCTTCTATCAATTTGGGGAGGAATTTAGAAGAAGATAATTTGAAAGAAGATGTTGAGAAGGAGAAAGAACCTGAAAAGACTGATGAACAAGAAAAAGATCATTCAAGGTACTGATGAACAAGAGGAACAAGTTCAAGGTACTGAACAACAAGGTATTGAACAACAAGGTACTGAACAACAAAGTCTGAACAACAAAGTCTGCTCTTCAACAGCAAAGTATTTTTAGACAAGAGGTGATAACTCCAAGAGTTTTGAATTTTGAAGAGGAAGCTGGTCCTTCTACAACTGTTATACAAGAAGAGGAGGAAGCTATACTCAAACCAATTCATTCTGCAAGTGATGATGAGTTCATTGCTACAATTTTAGAAGATTTATCACAACCCAGAGGTGGTGTTACTATTAGAGAAGTGCAAGAAGATGAACAACAAAGAACTTCTCAACCTGCAATTGATCCTAAGGATAAAGGGAAAGGTGTTTTAGTAGAAGTAAAGAAGAAGAAACTTACTTTGGCAGAGATTAGAGAAATTGAAGTTGCTAGGAATGAAGCTGCTGCTAGAAAACTTCAAGAAGAGTTAAATGTTAAAGATAGAGCAGCTCAAGAAGCTGAAGAAGCTCAAAGTAGAGAAGCGGCTAAAAAGTTGCAAGAGCAATTAGATGCTGAAGCTGATGAACCATTACAATCACCTACCCCTGTTAGATATATGCCTAGAAGACCTAATTTAGCTAAGGACAGGAATGCTATGATGGCATATTTGAAAGGTCGAGGGTATAAAGGATTGCAGAAACTGAATTATGTTGATATGAAAAGACTATATGATGCTGAGACAGAAGCTTATAAGAAGAGTGTTGCAGATATCAAAGATTTTAGAGAAGAAGCTTCTTGGACTGAAGCTGAAAGGAAGAAGAGCTTAAAAAGAAAAAGAAAAACTGAAGATACAGATAGACAGTTCTCAAAGAAAGAAAGAGTTGAATTAAGATCTGAGTCTAAAGATGCATTAAGAAATTATCTCAGAGTGGTAGATTTTGATTATTCAAAAGAAGATGCTGACATGAAGATGAACAGATCTCAGATTAGTGCTTTTGATGTTGTGAAATCCAAAGAAGGAGATTATATGATTTTTCATAAGGAAGATGAAAGCTTCAAAGTTTTCAATAAGCTATGGGATTTGTTACATATTATAGATAGAGTGGATCTATTCTATCTATATAATGTGGTGAAAGCTTATTTTGGAAATATTCCATCAGAAGGAATTGGTCTAGTTTTGCTTGGAGATCTCATAACCATGTGGGAAACAGAAGAAGAAAGCACTGATGATATATGGAAGAATCAAGAAAACTGGGAAATTGTTTGCTGGAGATTCTTTGAAGAATCTGGAGTTCATGTTTTAGAGCTGGAGAATGGTAAAATGATACACATGTTTGTAAACAGAAGATATCCTCTCACAGTTGAGCTCATGAGAAGAATGCTAGAGCATGGATTGGAAGTAGAAGAGGATAATGAAACTGCTTGCATGGTTATCAATTTATTTATCAACTGGACTACCATTGCTGAAGATGATGAATAAACTGGTATGAATTTTATTGAATAATTTATTTTTGATAAATCAGTACTTTATTCAAAGTACTGCTGATCAAACAGTACTTTCATCAAAGTACTGCTTGCAGTTTTAAAACCAGTTAAGTGATTATTGAAAGAAATCTTTTGTTAAAATATCAAATATTTTGAAAACAAAGGTTAAATGAATTAAATGGATTTTGAGATGGAAACATCAATAGGTAATCAATCCACCATGGTTACAAAAGGATTGACTAATCCATGAGCAAACGGCTCTGGTAAAGATATATCAAATCCGTTTTTAGTTGACAACTTGCTAATAAGTTGTATGGTAATCAACTCACCATATCAGTTAATGTGAAGAGTTGGCTAGCCCACAAGAAAATGGCTTGTGGTAAAGGCAGTGGAAAAACCATTATTGGTAATTAGTTCACCATTAGATAGAAGAACTAACTAGTCCAGAAGGGTACAGCTTTTGGTAAAGACAAATCAAATCTGTTGATAGCTGATGATTTGCTAAAAATCATATGGTTATCAATGTACCATGGTCTTACACACCAAAACATTTGGCTACTCCAAAGATAATGGCTTTGGTAAAGAGATCTAAATCCATTAAATTTTCAATGATTCACCTCTCATAGGAGTTAACACACCTGGAAGTGATGAGAATAGTATGCAACTTAAACTGAATTAATGTACAAATTGTCATATGTTGCTGTGTTGCTGAAAAGATGGAGCTTGCTGAATGCTGCTGAGAAAGAACAATTCTAAGAGATACTTTGACAAGCACATACACTACAGAGATATAATGTAAAGACTAAGAAACAATCTGTCCTTAAAGATGAAGCTGTTAAAGATACATTCACAAAGGAACTTGAAGTCAAGCAAGTAGAATTCAAGTTAGGGGAGGATTGTTGGGATATGAAAGTGCTGAAGACATGAAAGTACTGAAGATATGAAAGTACTGTAAGCTGCAAAGTACTGGAAAAAGTCAAAGAGTCAAAGTACTGCTAAAGACAAAGTCAAAGTACTGCACCTAAAAGTCAAAGTACTGCAAGAACAAAAGAACTGTTATTCGTTTATGGAAAGTATTGTATTCTATGTTTAGATTACTTGTCGTACAAGGTTACAAATTGTAAACCGACTAGGATATCCTTGAGCCTATAAAAGGACTCCTAGATTGGCATTAGATGGACGAAGTCTATGAGTTTTAGAGTTTACGAATTTACAAGTTAATTAGTGTTTTAGAGAGAAGTTCGATTATCTTAGAGTTGTATTAGAGTATCTGCATAATAAGCAGATTTAGAGTTTATAATAAAAGGTTATTCTTCTTAGCTTTGTTAAGTAAATTCCGCGTACTTGATAAAGATTGCTCAGTGTTTCTTTGTTAATAACTTAGGATTTATCAGAGGTTATTATACCTTAACAAGCTAGTTAAGTTAGTTTGATTAAAGTATATCGATCCAACAATTCATGACTTCTTTAGTGTGTGTAAGATAATGATCAAGTTCGTTTGATGCTTCATCACGAGTCTGTTTGAGTAAATCAAATATGACACCATATTCCTTTTTCACTTTTACATGTTCTTGTTCATATTTTGAGATTTGAGATTTCAAAGACGCGTTTTGATCATCCAGTTGCTCAATTTTTGGATTAAACGTTTTGGATTGCAACTGATTGATTTTATTTTGAAAAGCAAGTTCACGATTTTGACAATATTTTTGACACCATTGAAGACGACGTTTTGAATTTGAAAGCTCGTTTAACAGTCATTCGTTTTCAACTTTTAAAGACTCGATCTGATTCACCGTATCATTATTCACAACAATATCAACGAATCGGCACAGAGATATGATCAGATGCATATGCAGCAGATTGTAATAACACAAGATTATTGATATCAGCACAGATAATATCTTTCAAGAGTCGATCAACATCTTTTCTCAACAGTTTCTTTTTATGTTTAGTATTTGAAATCGATGTTTACGTTTTCTCGAAACTGTTTTCATGAGACCAAGTTCCTTGTGAAAATCCCTTTCCCAATATAGTGCACAAGTTTTCAAATTTTGACATGGGGTAAAATTCTTTTCTGAAGAATATCTCTATGTTCTCGCGCCATTGGCGATTGAAAATGTTGAAATTTTATTTCAGAATGAAATTCAATCTCACGTTCCAAAATTTTGAGGTCAGATAAGAAAGTGTCAAAATATTTGATACTTGCGACAACTTTCGCTTTAGTTTTTACTTCACTAAGTGAAGGTAAAGGACAATTAATTTGTGCACCATTGTGTTGGGGACTAACTTCAGAAACTGGTGTGATAACCAAAGGTTTGTTAGAAGTATCTTGTTGTGTGACAAAAGTTACGGCTTTTGAATAGTTAAATGGTTTGTTATAAACGACATTTTCCATTTTTGACCGACTCTCGTCATCAGCATCTAATTCCTCCATGCGATTATACTCAACAACAGTCATAATTGAATCATCAATTCTATGTTCTGCACTGTAAACTTCAGGATTTGGTTTGAATGCTCTGTGTGAAAACTTAGGTTTGTAATCAGCAAGATTCGGTCCATATCCATTTGGATTTGGTTTGAAAGTAAAATTTTGAATTGTTGTGATTGATTCACCATGTTTATAAACAACATTTCGAAACTCTTTGATTTTGTTTTGTAAGTCGACAATTTCTTCAAGATAGTTATCTATTCGTTTCGTGGAATGCTTTTTGTACTCGAGAACTGTTTTGACAAGTTAACAACTCAGCCTTGGCCTTTTGAGTTTCCAAAGTAAGAGCGTTAAGTTGTTTTTTATGTTCATGTTTCAGTTTTTCTATTTGAGACAACAAAGCATTCTTCGATGCTACTAGATCACGAATCTGTCGTTCTAAATATTTTTCGTTTTGATGTGATTTAGCAAAAGCGGCTTCAAAACCTTTTTCACGATTTTCTTGAGTTTTGAAAAAATTGAGTTGCCGTTTTAAGCATTCAATGTCCCTGGTTAACAGTGCATTTTTACTGTGTAATTTCTGATTTAATGCATAACATTCATCCATTCGGGATTGTTGGTCTTTAAGTAAGAGGTCAATATCTGGACTAGGCAAAAGTTCAGCGTGTTCAACGTGAGTCACAACATGATCACTATTCAGATCCTCAAGTATAACCACGGAGTCAATTTGAGTATCAAAGGTAACCATAAGATCACCCTGATCATCAAATGTAACTACGGGGTCTAGTTGAGAATCGTCAGACTGAGATGTGGATGACTCATTTTGAACATTCTGAGCCTCGCCAGATTCAGATATTGGCTGAGATATTAGATTAGTGATGAATATGGTTTGTTCGGTACCTGAGACAAGCCATCAGTGTCATACACTGGGCCTGTGTCACTCATGTGTAGTGCTTGCATTTGTGCCATCAACATCATTGCTGCATTGGCCTGCAAGTCCTCCATATCATCATCAGAATCTGCATCTGCCATAAAGCTCTGTTCCTTGTTGGTAAGAGTTCCACCAGCTTCATCCTTGAGAGCCAAGAGCAAAACCTCTTTGAAATAAGCACTGCCTCTTGTCCTCGGCTTAGGGCATGCATTAGCCAGATGACCCTTCTCATTATAGTTATAAAAACGAAGACCATTAACTCCATTCTGAGCATTCCCCTGTTCAACCACTGGAGCCCTTTGTTGTTGCGGAGCACCCATGTTATTCCTTCCCGTAGCATTAAACCCTTGACCACCTCCCATCTGACGAACATTACCACGATTCTGAACTTCAACTCTTCCATTGTTAACCACAGCCTGATTCCTTGTGTTGGATGAGGTACAAATGCGATTGTTGGATTTGTTGGAATATTGGCCGAAGGCTCTAGCAATCATGACAAATCCTTGCTGCAAGGCATCAAAAGCTTCAGTATCCTCATTTAATTCACTATAAAGTGCTTGATCAGTGTTGTTGTTGTATGGAACCAATTGAGTTTCTTGAGATTGTTGCGGTGACGGATTATATGGTGTAATTGTTGCAGTTGGTTGAGGAGCGGGTTGAGGAGCGGGTTGAGGAGGAACATTACAAAGCAAGTTGTTGATTGTCCGGAAGTGACTGTGGAGCCGGGAGTCCACGGATAGCCCTTTCTTTGTCAACTTCTTTTTGGTGAGGCTTCAAATAGTCGTACAACAATCCGTATGTAGCATGATGAAGATTTTTAGCTTGACGGAGAAAAATGACATACTTCTCCCATTTCGGACCAAGACTACTTAGGAACTTAGTGTTGACAGCAATTCGTGGCATGATGATATTGTGTTTGTCCAAATCATTAATGATGTCTGAAAAGCGATGATGATATGACTCTAATGTCTCTCCTGGTTCAATCATGAAGTGTTCATAAGCCAAGTAGATTTTGGATTCCATGTCTTCCTGATTGAGTGTTGTGCCTTCCATAAGAAGATGAATATGTTCCCACATTGCTTTAGCAGTCTTTTGAGCATCAACACTTCGAAGGATCGGATTGGGTAATCCCAAAAGGATGTATTGCATTGCTAGTTCATCTGCTTCAAAATGTAGAAGTTCATCACCTGTGAGTTCCGAGACAGTTGCAATGTTAGTGACAGCATCTCTTGGTGGATTGGCATTAGGATCTGCGGGTGTGACAACAGTAGGCATCTGAAATGGACCTTCCATAATGACCTTCTTTAAGAACTTTCCATGTGGCTTCTTTAGATCACAAAACCTAAAGAACCTTATCACCCATTTATCATAATTTCCGGGAGTGAGCATTGGAGGTCTATCAAGTGAGCCAGCTTCATGAATTGATTGTTGGCTACTTAAGGCTTCACACATCTTGCCAAACCATGTCGGTTCCTTCATAGTACTCCTGGATGGATGTTGATTGTAGAAGTTTGTGTAAGGTTGTACTTGAAGACTAGGTGGTGGTTGAACCATTTGTGGTTGTGGAATTGCTCCAAGTTGTGGAGTATGTTGTTGATTAAATTGTTGTTGATAAATTTGTTGTTGATGATTAAATTGTTGATGTTGTGGACTTAGTTGTTGTTGTTGTTGATTATACGTGTAAGGAAAATAGCTAGAGTATGGTGGTTGTGACATGTTGAAAACTTGTGTTGTTAAATGGATCTTTGTAGTCGAATGAAACGATGTTGATGAAGTATCCTTAGGCGTAGAAATCACGTAAAGGCAAGGTAACACTTAGGCGTAAAAACACCAAACTTACGCGTAACAGCAATAGTTACGCGTAGGATTAGCTTACGCGTAAGATATGAGAAACACTAAGGTTACGCGTAAACAGAAAGTTAGGCGTAGAAAAATTAGGCGTGGGATTAGCTTATGCATAAGACAAGGCTTAGGCGTAAGAATAATCTTAAGCGTAAAGAGTTCTACGCGTAAGCTTAAGCTTATGCGTAAAATTAGGGTTTTACCCAAAAGATCTTTTACACTATCACAGTGTAAAGGATATCCAAAGTCGAAGTGTTTTCAGGCTTATCCAAGCAAGAAAACACTGAGTAAACCACGAAAACTGAAGATCAAACCAAGGATGAGTTACGCGTAAGATTAGGGTTTTCTTACGCGTAAAAAATAGCCAAAACTGATTTCTGCCAATTGATGTTTCCAAACCAGATTTTTGTGATGAAATAGCTTTAATATCACCAAAATAATACAAAAGTGTGAAACTTGATGATCCAAAACTTTTAAATACCTTATGCGTAGATATACACCCACGTATAAAACCAAGCTTAAAAACAATGATCTACGCGTAAAGTTTGAAACTTTTTGCCAAAAACAGATATTTTAACACCTTAAAACGTTGAAAGTACAAGAATCTTGGATTGAAAAGTATAAAAAATGAGTTTTTAAGCGTGACCAAGTTTGGAACCGTATGTTACGCGTAAGACCAAAACTTACTTCAAAAACAATACCAATTCACCCCAACTATTTGGCGATTCATACCCTTTGTTAGGTCACCATATTAGTAACACAAGCATCAAATAGAAAAAATAGAAAGAGAAGTGATCGGATGAACAATACAAACACTATGTGTATGAATGAAAGAAGAGTTAAGCGTAGCAAGTGAAATGAATTGAACAACCAACCCTCAAGTGAGGGTATTACAAAGGTATTTATAGGAGAGAGAGCTAGGGCAACACTCCTAGTCCCTTCCTTTCCTTATTGGACTTGGGCCAAGGCTCATGGGCTTTCTACATAAGCCTTGGCATGATTACTAACATAAAAGCCATATTAAGCTAACTATTACATATTAATTACTAACACTTGAATTCTAGATTAGGAGTGATTCCAACAGCAACTGGCAGCAAAGGGTGATGCATAAGATGACAAAGCGAAGTCACCTACAAAAAGTGTTGTCAAAATGACAACCACATGTGGTTGTGTCAAGAGTCGGAGCAAAGTCAAGAGCAAGAAAGGATTGAAGGTTCTTTGTTGAGACATAGACAACAACTTTCAAACTCCACCACAAACGTCGTTTACAAAGAAATCTTATTTCATATTTGAATTCACATTAGCCTTTGTATAAAACTAACTTATTCATTATTATTTTTCAAATTTTGGTTTTAAGATATTTTGCGTTATTCATTATTTGTTCTCACACTTTTCATTGTTCTTTTTACATATATACTTTTTTTTTCAATTTTGTGCTTAAGATGTTTTGCGTCATTTATGGTTTATTTACGTCCAGTTATACTTTGTCAAGTAATAAAATGAAACTAGCCCGCCCATTCGGGCGGGCTATGAAGCTAGTCTATTATAAAGTAGTATAGATAGCCCACCATGAAAAGCAAATTTAATGAAGTCAAATTTTCATGAAGGTTAAGGGTGCGTTTGGTATGCTTGATGGAATCACTATAGGTATAGATTTGAGAATAAAGTGGAATGAAATGGGTATGTAGATATCACTTTTCATGAGTATCCACATACCCATCAAATCATACTCCTATGAGGAAACCCACATATCATGGGCATCCTCATTCCATTGTGGTGGGCTCCATAACCAACCAAACAACATTAATCACTTTCAAAGTCATAGACTTATTCTCATAGTGGGATACCAAACGGACCCTTAAATCTTCTTCAACTCTACCTCCTTTTTATTTTATTTTTTTAATATATGAACACTTGATAAAAAAAGAGTAAATTACAACGTTCGTCCCTATGGTTTACCCAAAATAACACTCCAAGTCCCTTTTTTTTTTGCTTGGTGAGTCCCTATTGATAACTGCTGTTATCTTTCTTGGTTAAGTCATCCCCACGTAGGGTATATTTGTAATTTGCTTTATATGGTAAAGTCATCCCCACTCTCCCCTATTTAATCTCCCAATCCTCTTTATTTCTTACTTACCTAAACCCTAAATCAAAAAACCATCTTCTCATACTTGAGTAAATTGAAAATGGTGAATTGTTCTTGTGGTAGAGTAGCAGTAGTTCGTACTTCTTGGACCAACTACAACCCTGGCCGTCGCTTTTGGGGTTGTCCCGAAGTGGTAATTTCTCTTAATTTAACTTTTTCAATAATTAGGGTTCATGCTAGTGATTTCCTTTGTTCATGATGTAAATAGGGATCAGACTGTCCATTCATTGACTGGGTAGATCCCCCAATGTGCCCACGTGCTATTGCCATAATACCTGGATTGTTGAGAGGAAGAAATAACCTTGAAGCCAATATCATAGAATTGCAAGCAGATCTAGCAAGGAGCAGAAGAAATTTGTACATATCTTGGATTGCGTTTGTGTTGTTTGTTTGGTTTTTAGTTTTAACATAAGTAATTTTAGATGATGTTAGGTTCAGTTTAATGAATGATGATGTACAAGGTATTTAAGTTCACTGCAATGTATCCAGTGTGTTTTGTACAAGATTTTAAGTTGAATGGAAATGTTGACTTTTGATGTATATTGAAAATGTTGACTTGTGATAATTTTTTACAAGTGTTTGTTTGGTTTTTAGTTTTAACATAAGTAATTTTAGATGATGTTAGGTTCAGTTTAATGAATGATGATGTACAAGGTATTTAAGTTCACTGCAATGTATCCAGTGTGTTTTGTACAAGATTTTAAGTTGAATGGAAATGTTGACTTTTGATGTATATTGGAAATGTTGACTTGTGATAAGTTTTTTACAAGTGTTTGTTTGTGGGATGAGTACTCTTGTGGGATTATATTGTGAGCAGCAAGTGTAAACAAGGATAATGCAAAGTGCCACAAACATATTGCAACTTAACACAAAACATAAAGCAAATACAAAGAACATATTGGAGTTCACAAAATGCCACAAACATATTGCAAATACAAAATACCACAAAGTTCATTGCCATAAGTTGATTGCCATAAGTTCACAAAATGCCATAAAGTTTAGCAAAATGCAGATTCAAAAGACAAAAGATATGGAGCTTTATCAATCACAGACTAATATAGTTTTGGAGCAAGTCTTAAACATAGCCTAATACAACTTAAACATAGCAGTCTAGATTAATTATGGAGCTTTGGCATGTGGTTGAGTAGCATCTTTCTTATTGGTTACAGAACCACTTGCAGCAGTTGCAGAACCACTTGCAACATTTGCAAAACCAATTGGTGCATTTGCATACCTTTGTTTCTTGTTGGCAGCTCCTCTAGACCCACTTGGAACATTTGCAGACTTCCTTTTCTTGTTACCAACATTGGTAGAACCACTTGCAACATTTCTAGCTCCTGTACAGCTTCTTTTATTGTGTCCTTTATCCTTGCACAAAACACATGTCACAGTCTTTGCTCTCCTTGATAGCTTTCCATCACTGACCATTGGAATAGACTCACCTAAATACTTTATTCTCTTTTTTAGGGGCCTGCCAATTTGTGGATGATGGTTTGGAGGGATTATAGTTGTTGGAATATCAGACTTTGGCCACAAGAACTTGGCATGGATGGGATTAATGAGATGAGTATATACTGCCCTCAATGTATCCAGCCTATAACATGGATGAACCTATGTTTCAGGAAAACCTACCTCCACTCTATTTGCAGCCATATTCCATATAGTTGCCACAGCATGTTTGCAGGGAATTCCTGTCAACTCCCACTTTCTACAACTACATGTTCTATGAACAACATCAACAACTTGTTGATCACCCCAAGGCCCAGAAACCCCATACAAATTGCCCCCATTCCATTGTGCTGTGTAGTCATTAGCCTCATCTTTAATAGATTGAAATAGTTTAGTAGCAGTTGGTGTCAAAGGCCCAGGACTTTTTTCAATCACTTGTTTGACATGTACAAGTCTCTTCAACATGTAATCCCTAACATACTCTAGTGTACTGATAATTGGCCTATCCCTACCATCTAACAATTGGCCATTGAATACCTCACAAATATTATTCAACAACATATCAGTCTTTGCTCTTCCTGTTATAAACAAGTCTAAATTACATTTCCATCTAACATAACAATTACTTAAAAATTCATAACTCTAATTTAAAAGGTGTATTATTTACCTAAAAAGTGAGCTCTTTCCCAATGTTTGGGTGGAATCTTACACAACCACTCATGACAGTCTTTGTTGAATGTCTTCAACTGTTCCATAGCTGCATCAAATTGTGGTATGCTTAAAGTTGTAGTACACTTCCAAAGTAAATCTTTAAATGCTGTGCCAGCCCATCTCAGCTTCATGTTCTCATGTATATGTCTTAAGCAGTACCTATGCTCAGCAGCTAGGAACAATTGTGCAATTGCTGGGATTATACCCTGTTTTAGTATTAGTGTCCAACAGTTAGCATTAAATGATAAATATTAAACAATTAACATTAAATGGTAAGTATAAAACAGTTACCTTTTGTTTGTCACTTATGAAAGTAAAGTTGGAGTTGTCTTGTAAATCCAAATCTTCTTTCAAGATTTCAAGAAACCAACTCCAAGAGTCCTTAGTTTCAGCCTCAACAACTGCATATGCCAATGGATAAATGCCATTGTTAGGATCCACTCCAACTGCTGTTAACAATTGACCAGGGTAGGGTCCTTTCATGAAAGCCCCATCAAAACCCAAGAACTATCTCATACAGGCTTTGAACCCTTCTTTTGCTGCCCCCAAACACACATATATCCTCTTAAATCTTCTAGTAGGACTAGTATGATTAGCTTCAGATTCAACAGCTATCCTAACTGTGGTATTAGGATTACATTTTTGCAATTACAATACATAATTCCTCAACTGGTTGTATTGCATATTGAAATCACCCCTAACTTGATCTTGAGCTTTTGACTTTGCCCTAAATGCTTTCATTTGAGACACCTCTAATTGATACTTCTTTTGCAATTGGTCTTGAATGGCCTTGATTGGTATTTTTGGATTATTTTCTATCTGGTCCATAATTCCCTCTACTAAGAAATTGGCAGTGCAATATTTTATTTTTCTTGATTGCAGACACTTGTGAGTTTGATCATAGCTTTTTACTTGCCAGGTTTGAGAATCAGGTAACTTGGAAACCTGAAGAGCCCATGGGCATTCATTGTCTGCCAACTTCCTAAGTTTAAGTTTCCCACCCTTTGACTGAGATTTTGGGCTATATTCAAGACCCTTGCTATTACTAATTTTGGTCTTAGTCCATGCTTGTTTTTTATTGGGCTCAGTTGCTTGAGAAGGCCCAACTGCTTCAGAAGGTCCAACATCTTCATCATGAAATTGAGGAATGGTTCCCCTGCATTGAGCTCTCAACCTTAATTTATCATTTTTCTTAAAGTATAACTCCCTCCTTGTTTCAATAGAATGTAAATGCACCCTCTGTTTAACCTCATCAGCACTACCAAATTGTTGACCAACATAAAAGTAGTGCTTATGCACACTATCTTTTTCCTTGTTTTGTTTTCTTAGATGTTTTAATTGTCTCTGCCTAAGCTTATCCATTTCATCTTCCTCTGATGCACTCTCAAATTCATCATTGTCTACAACATGAAGGGCCAATTCAAGACCATCATTGGCATTAAAATCAGATGTATTATCAGGTTCACCCATTATATTGGCATTTGTTTTGTCAAAGTTATCCATATTCACAACTACCTCCTCAACTTCATTTTCATCATCAACTAAGACATCACTGTCATTCCCATCATATTTCCCATATTCATCATCACTTACACCCTCTCCATCTTCCACAGGTGGTACATCTACATCAATAAATGTATTTTTACCCTTACCAATACATGGTTCTGCTGGTCTACCCTTATCTAGAATATCTATGTTGTCTAAACCATAGAAAGGGTCAAAGTCATCAACACCCAAAAAAGGATCAGAAGCAGAGTAAAAGTCATTAGCAAATTGACTATCAAATTTATTAGGTTGACTGCTCTGTCCTACTACTACCTCATCTTGACATCCTAACAATAACTTCTTAGCACATGATCCTTTGACTACTTTCCTAGTTTTCTTCTGTTCCATATACACCTCAATCAATTTGTTGCCAAGCTTAACATATTCAGATATTTTTATAACATCATGGTCATTTACTAAAGCATGCAACCCAGTATCTAAATCACCATCTGGAATTTTGAAATGGTAATAATTTTTCATATTCTCATAATACCCTGCCATTGCTACCATATCAATTACCTCTAGCATTGAAAACTCATCAATGTCAACATCATCGAAGAAACTGTACTCACCATTTACATATCTCCTACCTGGTTGAGAGGTGAACATTCCTGCATAATGAAACTTGATGGAAAACAGAGCCTCATTGTTACCTGAAAAGAGATTAAAAAAATGCATTCAAAATTAGGGTTTTGATCAAAACACAAAACCATGTACTTTACTACCAAAATTCTAATTAAAGGTTAACACATTAAGATATCATTCATACTTTGAAAAAAAAATACAAAAAAAAAATAGAAAGGCGCAAAATACATCATACTGTAACGTTTCCAAGGGTCAACATCCTCCTATATAGTGCGAAACTTCCACTTTGGAGCTGATATCACCATTGCATTAGTCTGATCTTAGGCTTTTGGAATTTAGAAGATGCAAAGTTTGGTGGTAGATGGATGGGGAGGGAAAAGTTGAAAAATATATGAGATGTGATGGGAAAAGAAAGCGCAGGTATATAACTTGTACAAATACCACATAAAGCAAATTACAAATATACCCTCGCGTGGGGATGACTTAACCAAGAAAGATAACGGCAGTTATCAATAGGGACTCACAGTGAAACAAAACTTGATAATAGGGACTTACCAAGGGGAAAAAAAACAAATGGACTTGGTGTGTTATTTTGGGTAAACCATAGGGACGAACGGTGTAATTTACTCAAAAAAAATGTATAGAAATCTAATTATCACCAACCCCATTGTCACTAAGACTAAGCGGTCGTTTGGTTTCTTGATATGAATCACAATGCGTATCGGATTTGGTATGGATTGAAAGAAATAAAAAATGAATAATAGTATTAATGTTGTTTGTTTTGTAAAATGTAATTAGGAATTGCTTTTTATTTAATACTACAGTATTATATAAGTATTATATAAGAAAGAGGGTCCACTTAGTTATCTATACTACTTATAATGCACGAAGGCACCTCACTCTTAATTTTAAGACGTACAAGAAATTAAGCATGGTTTACAACACTTTAATGCACCCAATTTTCATAATTACAACAAAGTAAGCATATTGTACAACAAAATAAAGCTTGTTGTCATTTTAAGACCAAAATTCTATCAAACAACATTAATGCTATTAAAAACACCCCTTTCACTACAAATTACAACCATTTAAGCATAATGTACAATAGCTGCAACCAATTTCAGATTTACAACAAAATAAGCATGATGTAATTTTCAGACTTACAACATTAATGTTATTAAAGTGATCAATGTTATTAATGACTATAATGACTACTACTTACAAGAAAAGAAACATAGTGTACAACACTTTAATGCACATAATTTTCAGACGTACAAGACAAGAAGCATAGTGTACAACAAAACACCACATTAATGTTATTTAATGTAGTCAATTATTTAACTGGTCAATAAATACAATTAATACAGTTATTAAAACACCCCTTACATAAGAAATACAAATTATCAAGCATATTGTACAACTAAATAAAACACAATTCCTGCATTAAATTTCACTACTACAAAGAATAAAGCACATTATACAAATATTCAATCACGAACGGGCAATGGGCCAAATGGGCTTGAACCCGAACGGGCGCGGACCAAACGGGCTCGAGCCCGAGCAGACACTGGCCAACGGGTTCGAGCCCGAACGGGTACGGGCTATACTAAATTCTTGATATCCGTAAATTTATTGTTAAAAATAACATAATAAACTAAAATACATTATTCATCGAAAACTTTTATTTGAGGGTACCCACCGCTGTAACGCACGGGTACCCTCCTAGTATTAATAATAAAAAAAAAAAAAAGAAGATTGCACATGAAAAAAGAGAGAAATAACCAAATAATTAGTTTTAAAAAATGTGTGATCAAAAATAATAGATAGAGTGGGCCTTCACATGAATCACTGACAATAAATACCTTCATGTAGAATGGTAGATTGATTTCCAAAGCTTCAACCGAACAATTTATTTTAAAGTTGATTCTTAGCTAACAGTGTAAAACGATCATAACAAACACGTACTAAGAGAATGTTTAGCGGAACAATAACTCTTCCTAAATATAGCTTTTAGTATGTTTAATAATGTCACATTATTGGGAATGAATTAAAAACTGTAAAAGAGAATATATACATAACAATAATTTAGGGTATTCTAATAGCACTTTCTTGCATTATTCAAACCTTTCACCATCACAATTTACAACTAATTGACATAAGCTTATAATATCACAAAAACAGCCGCCACCATGTCACCAAGTTATACCAAAATTTGCTACTTTTATATTCACATATATAAATTTTGTGGGTTTATAATTTTGTTTTTCAACTTTATTAGCTGTATTTGAAAGAAAAACTGGAAAATAAGAGGAAAGAAAATATAATTTCATATTTGTCATGTTCTATCAAGTGAATGAATAATCCAGCAAAGCTCTTAACGCTGAATATATATTGTAAAATCATGGACATGTCCATTTTAGAACCATATGCTGATATGCTTGTGTATTTGAGTTTTCGTTTTTTGATAAAAGCAAATCAACATTTCAATCCATATCAAATTACGGTCTGGACCGACCCGTTAACTTGTTTAACCAGTACAATGTGGCAACATTTTCTTGCGTTTTGTTACTGTGGCTCTACAATCCTAGGCGAATGGAATGCAATAAGCTTAAAAGTGTATACCTTGCAAAATTTGGGGCTGAAAACAAATCTATATTGTGAATCTTTCTCTGTACGCACTAGTAATTATGAATAAGAAGGTGGTATAACCCTGGAATGTCAGGGCGGTTACTATACAAGGATTAGAGCTATTGACAACAATGAAACATTTTATAATAAAATGGGAAAGAGATTAATAATACACACCATCTCCGCTCGCGTAAAAGAACCTCTTCAATGTGTCTCCAAAGCCTTAAATCGCATTCTAGGGCATGTAATGATTCATGAAAATCTTTGGAGGCAATGGACAAAAATGATGGCCCACTAGAAGGGCATCATTGCATTATATTCACAGGTTCGTCATCTGAGGGCTGCAAGCATTCTTCTGGATTCGCATAGAAGTAGTCTTCTTCTTTAGGTCGGTCTGGAATAATCAATCTTTTTGTGGGGTTTCCCATGCGCTGTGCATGAGCTTCCTTGACAGCGGTCGAGAATTCATCCCAACTCAACGATTTACTAGTATATTTGTCTATCAATTCGACTAGCAGTTTTCTATCCAGTAATATGGTCTTCTTAAAGCCCAAGTATCTGAAAAGTATTCAAGATTCTTGATTAGCTAAGATAGAACTTAAAAAACGTTGTTCAGGGCTGAATGACTAAATCCGATAAAAATGAGTTTGCATCTTGTCAAATACTTTTTAACACTTCCAAAATAAAAACAGATTTATAAGAAGAGGTGGCCCCTGGGTGGTATGGACACCTCTATTAAGCAATGCTGTTTAGTCATTAAAGTAGACATAATGCCATAATGGTACCTCCGGTGACCTTCAACAACTTTCGCCATATTTCCGTCAAAAGTAGGGACAAATATATCACTTTCCAGTGATACAAGATAATCTAATGCTGCCATTTGTGACGAGTGGTTCTGGAAAAACCCAAGGTCTTCGGGTCCCAAAAGAGTCTCTTTTCTTACCTGTCAAATCATATATAAATTAAACCGACATAGGAAAAAGACAAAAAAAAATTGCATTGATTTGTTTGCTAACCAGCTTTGGATAGCTGGCGGAAAGACTAGCCATTCTCCTTTCCCCACCATATATTTCACCAGCAGCAATGTAGATTTGAATATCGCTATCTATGTCGAGCGCCCTTAGTGCCAGGGCAGTCTCTTCAGGAGTTAAAGGGCATAAACCATCTTTCCTTTTCAAGTCAGAGTTTATGATCTTTTCTTTCCACCATGGATAAGCATACCTGCCAAAAAAAGAAAGTTAAACACAAGATAAGAGGACTACATTGTAGCATAGCAGCGATGGGTTGTTAAAGTAAGCTGGTCAAACCTCATTCGGGTCAACTCCTCCACCTCTTCATCGTTACATCCTTGCGTACAGCCAGAAAATGCCAACATGTCCATTTCGTATCGGAGGTGAAGCACTAGAAAAGGTCCATTTTTTCTCAAAAGGTTAACAACCCGTCTACCCAACTCTTCAATCTGACTAGTGAATCTCAAAGCACTAAAATTTACTCTGCACCTCAGCTTCTGAAGGTCTAGTGGATGACCACTATTGGCAAGCCGAGCGTCAGTTCTATTCAAATGCAAAACTTTGTGTCTTTGAATCAAAGGAAGAATCTGTAGGTAAGCATGAAAAATTTAGAATCGCTTTCGTGATGAAATCAATAGAATATGAATACAAAAGACGGAAAGACCTCCACCTGGTTGTGGTAGTATGAAATATTAGACCAACTAATGGGAGCCATGGTATGCACGATTCCTAATTCCACTCTCTTTTTAAGCCTAACAGGAAGCTGTTTAAGTATCCGGACTTCATCTCTCAAGGACGTAATGAAATGATCAACGTCAAAAATGTCCTCAAACTCACTGCCATTACACAATAGCACCAATAAGTCAATTGTCACGATTCTCTATGCGCTAAACTAATATAATTTGGCATACCTTGGATCAGCCCAGAAAGAAGTCTTATCCAGCTCAGGAACTATGAGTGTAACATTTAAGTATCTCGCAATTGCAACCATATCACATATCTGCATTATGAATATACAATTGAAATGACAATCCATTCATTTGTACCCAGAAGAAAAATATAAGCCATAGATTAATCTTGTGGGATCAATTCGTACTGAAAGCACTCACAGCAGATCGCATTTGATTAAGTCCTCCGTTACATGAAATCATTAAGTAACCATTGTTTTTGTAAACCCCTACATACATTACAAAAAAATCATCAACAAAACAACTAAAGGTCAAAATGAAGCATAATCTTAAGCCGGACAAACATACATATCAAAGAAATAAAATTACAAAAAAGACATAAATAGAAAGACTAACGAATATCGAATTTATTAGCATAATTAGAAAGCTCCAACAGAATTTATAACAAGATTACTTGCACAATTTGTCATCTCCTTTTTCATTTCGTAGGATCCTTTAACGATCACAATTCACAAATCCTAAATATCGCAGCAGAAAAAACCAAAACAGACGTAGATATTTTTGAAATACATAAGTCAATAATCTGACACATGTGAAACTTGAATCCTAACACAAAGTTCCCATAAATTCACCGATACCACTGAGGGGGACTATCTAAATAACTAAATTCATCTTAAGGAGTGTTTGGGATTGCTTATCCAAAAAGTAGAAAAGAAAAGAGCAAATTAAGAGAACTGACTCTTGGGAGGAAGAACTCTAGCAGGAACAGTAGGCAACAGCTTAACAGAATTAACAGCAGAAGAAGAATCACTACCACCACCACCATTATTATTAGTATTACTATTAGCACTAGTTAAAACCATAGATGGATCACCCCCACCACCTAATGCACTCAACTGCACCACACAAGTCCATAACAACACCACACTTGCACACCTTACAATCCATATCTTCACATTACTTTTATTATTATTATTAATTGACCTCTTCATTTTCTCAGCCCCCATACTTTTATATTTTATAAAAAAAATTGACAGTGTTAGTGAGGGTTTAAATGGATCTTGAAGTTGGAAAGTGGTGCCGGAAAATGAGGTTGTCGGTGGCCGGCAAAAGAATAAGGGGAGGAGAGAAGTGTTTGTGTGTGTTTTGATTGGGTACTTTTGTTGTTGTTGTTGAAGTTTATTCTGTTTGGATTGGATTTTATGAGTGATTATTTATTAGTGGTTGGTTTAATGTAAATGAGGTGAGGTGTTTAATTAATTAACGAGTTGACTATTTTCACCACTACCTCTTCTTTTTACCTATATATAGTACTCCCCTTGTAGTTGAAGTTCATAAAACTACATATTAAAAAATTTTAAACGTTTTTTTGTTGAATGTTTGATTTTTAGGAAACGAAAATGACTAATATGCTCTCTATTAAATTGTCTTCTTTAATTTGTTTATGCTTGTTAATTTTTCAACATAAAAAGTCAATATTAAACATAAACTCATTTAAGATTCATAGAAAATGAAACCAAAACATTTATTATATGTGTACAAGCTCAATGAATATCGAGATCTACCGTCAACATTGCTATCACTTTCTCTCTTTGTCAACCATCGATAACATTGTCATAACTCATAAACTAAACAAAAGACAATATATCTAGAATTAATTTACACATAATATAAATAAATTTATAGTCTTCTTTATATATTCATCACTTTGAATTTTTTAGCAACACCACCAATAATCACGAAATATGTATAACCAAAATCCATTTCTTTGGCGGGATAACTTAATATTTTTTTTGTTTTTTTTAATGCAATGCGCGAGCACCCGGCTAATTTTGGATAATTGATCCATCAACTTTCAGCATTTAGCAAGTTAAAGGATATAAGGGTTATTTTGGTTTGTATATAATTGATGAATAATCGTATTCATATGATTAAAAAGTGTTGGTTTAATGGACAATAAATTAATAGACGTGTGTTATGATCGAACTCGAGACCACGGGATTGCACACTTTGCGTATGAGAATTAAAGTTAATAATTAAATGTAATAGTTATATTTATTTATTAATTAAACGAAATAACTATAACGGACGTTAAGTAATTAGTTGTAATGGACTAACGGTCGTTAAATGGAATTGGAAAAGGACTAGATTGCAAATATTGGGAAGGTTCCGGAATCCCCTTGGGGATGTTGTAACCGATCGGCAAAGGGAGGACCAAACCCAATCCATATCAAACTCAAACTTGTTCACCAAGTTTAGTTTAGTATATATACAAGGCTAGGGGTCTTGTGTTTTGCATCTCTTGTACTCATTATGCTAAAACCTAAATAGTTTTGTGTGTGTTTTTGCATAATTCGGTCGACAACACATTGTGGGTGTCGATCCAAAGCTTTTCCAAACTCAAGTTATTTTGTTTGATTAAAACTAGCATTCCTTTAATTCGGTTTAGTACGTGTGTACAAGAAAGTGGTACTAACACATTATTGTTAGTATTCTTGGATTGAATTACAAAACAGTAAGGGGTAATTCACATAATCCTATAAACCCTAATTAGGGTTCATCTCAATTGCTAGTTTTGTGGATTTGATTCTTGTTCGGCTAGAATCAAGAAAGGTACGCATATTCTTGTTTATGTTAATTAATTATTCGTTAATCTTCCCTATACGCTTCCGCATGTGTACTTGATGTTTATTGTTTATATTTATGCTTAGTCATGTTATATAATTCCAACAGTGGCATCACGAGTCATTGTTTTTAATGAGTAATTAATTACATAAACGCGTAATAAAACAAATAATTGTATGTTGTTTGATATGGTTAATCTAGGGTTGATGTTTTATTTTTTTTTGGTCGATTTAATTTTAATTGGGCCGTACCCCATTATTTTTTTAAGTAGACATAATTTTTTTTTTAAGGTTTTGAAAATTGTTTGCTAACCTTATCGAAATCTAGAATTAATATATGTGTTACGTGATTAATTCATGAATAATTGTTATGTGACATGGGATTATTGATATGCGATCTTGTGACTATTTGTATAATTGTTATGATATATCCATGATGATACATGCATGTTTGTCATGGATAGTTGCTTGAATATTTGTTTAATTGTTAAGATATATTTATCACATGTTTATTTACGATAAATCTTGAATTGGGGAAGGCTCCAATTATATATATTAATGAATCAATTATGTGCAATTTGGTATATTATTAATTATGGGATTAAGCAATCGATTAATCGATGTATGTGGCTCACTTTCAATTGAGAGAGTGAAAGCCCTAATTAATATATACATTAATTAACTTAGACATTGATTATTAATAGGGTTTTATCGAATAAGTTGCATGTGGCTACTTGTTTACACGTATTAAATTGTTTATTATGTGCGCATTGTTTTTACTTGTTTATTTTTTATTTGTTTATTATGTTAGACAGTTTTAAGCAAAAGGTAATTTTGAATAGAAAAATAATACGGACTAAACAATGGTGAAATTTGATTTATTTTTTGAAGAGTTAAGTTTTCAATAGTTTAATTGATTGATGATTCTGTACTAAATGGTTAGAACGGCTCACCCACTAGAACAAACTATAAAGGGGTTAATAAAGAAGTGCGCACATTCACACTGAAAGGATGTCTAAGGTTATGCTTTTGCGCTTACCTGGTCCTCTGCCCCCTGTGAGTTCGATTGGAGCTACTTAGTAAGCCATAAATGTACAAACTCATCTTAAGGGCGAATTAGTTTTAATTCCATGCGCAACTTCGGTGGTAATTACCCGAAACACTAAGTGTTTACACTTATGCAAAAGTACGGTATAATGGGCGATAATTAACGCTAAATTCTTTGATTGGTGAACCCAATACCTCAATCAAAACTTTGATAATTTGATCTTTATGCATTGGTAATAAAAAGTTTTTTATTAAAATTATGCTACAAGATGAATGCATGACATCTTTGTACATATTTGATTTGACCACATAAAATCAAAACTAGTACCCTTTTAAATTAAGTTATATGCCATCTAATTAAAAGGAACACTTAAAGTTGCAATTTATGTCATGAGAGTACTTGGCTAGATTGTGATGGAGAGGTAAATCTCTATGTAAAGTGAGACCTTACATGGACATATTTGCAGTTCTTTAAGTTAGACACTTAAGTTGAGTAGGAAGTGAGACTTGGACTCAATGGCATAAGATGGGATGAAACATGTTTATATTTGCAATAACGTTGGAAAATATAAATCCCATAATGATCTAGGAATTGGAAATTGTTTGCCAATTATTGTTCGACAGATTACCTTATTATGTGCTTTCGTTACTAGCAGATCAACTGATGTAATGGAACTACGATAATTTGGATCCTAGTTTTCGAGAAAATTCTATGGTTATATGAATATTACCTTGGGTATTTTATTTTCTTGAAAAGTTATATTATCCAAAATACTAATACTTGAATTTTGAAAATTCTTTAAATGTATTAATGCAACATTAAACCGTAAACGTAAGTTATTCCTGTATTGGTAAATTGATCTACACCTATAAGGGTTTTTGGTAGAGTCAATTTTGCTAAAAGAATAAATCTAGTCCTCTTTTCATAAGAAAGAGTGAGATTCAATCATATTCCTTTTCATGAATGAAGAAAGGTATGATATGACAATTAGAATTGTCTAAATTCTAAATACATAACTCGTAAGCAATTTTTAATAGTTAAGAAAATTGCATATTTTCTGAGTTATTAAATTAGAAGCTAGACTAATTTACTGCAAAATTGGTAAAAGACAAACTAACATATTTTATCTAGTTGTTTTGTTTTGAACATTTAAAAAGTACTATTTACAATTGTTGGAATAGTAGAACTATTAAGAAAGAAATTGCATGCCCAATTTTTCAAGTTAATAGCATTGATGGATAATTCATCATCTACATAGTAGAATACACTCTTTTAGTACATAAGTAATTGTTATATATGGACTTTCTCAAAAGTGTAGGGAAGTAAATAAAACACTATTTTCTTTCACTGGTTAATGAAACACTTACAATGTTGTCAAATCCAGTGGGAGTATTGTGTTCTTATTACTGAATAAGGAATTAATGTAATGATCTCTAATTCAGTGGGAGTTACAAGCTTTGTCATCTTGGTAGCAACCCAGATTATCTCTAGAATGTCTTAAGATAATTACTTTCCACTTGTATACACTTATGTTTTCAAGGATAGTCATGTACGTTTCCTTATTAGACAATGAAGTGGGTCTACATCTACTAGTTATGCTAATATCAATGACACAATCATATTAGTCACATAAACAAACATATGTCATGTTGTTTATCTGCTACATGATGTTGTTCTATGCACAAGTGGGAGAAATCTATATTGTGTGCAAGGAACAACATATAGGTATATGATTTAGAGGATTCTCTTGACTACAAGGTAAGAGACTAACGTTCTAATATAACTTGTACATATCTAATTCAAGAAACACTTGGTGTTGAAATTTACGTCATGTGAGAACTTGGCGAGATTGCAACAACAAAGTAAATCTCTATGTGAAGTCAGACCTTGCATGGACATATTTGTAGTTTCTAAATTAGACAAGTATTTAGAACATGTGTCAAAATGATATATAAGACTACTTCAAATTAGATATTTATGTATTACTAGAATGACATAAATAAAAGAAGTAATCTAATACTACTTCAATTTGTTTATTTATGTATTTTGGAATGACATAAATGAAAAATAATGTAGTTCTACATTATTGTGAAGTAAATAAATTAACTTGAAATTATTATTGAAACCAAGAGTTGTGCTCATAATTACTTTAGTTAACATGTTTATGATTCATTGTAGAGACATAAACATAAAGTCTTTTAAGACTTATAATAAAGTAAGACGTTAACTTGTTATGTTTTTTAATTAAGACATATACAAGAAGTCATTGAGTTGATCAATGATTTATAACGTATAATGGGATTATAACAATTTATATTTTCTTGATGAGACATGGATATGAAGTGACTTGGTTAAAAAGTACTTGTGTTATAAAACATGCAATTGGCTTAGAAAGTCTATTATACCATTAAGTTGACTTAGTTGGTAAATAGGTAAGTCAAAATGAATATGTTTATCTTATATATTGTTAGATTGTCTTACAATATTAATTCTAATGAATACCATGTTCAGTTAGGAGAATCAAACTCTATTTGATTTGTTTGATTCAAGATAACCATAACTTCTTTCTTAAAAAGTAACAAGGTTAGAAAATTGAGTATTGATGGAATATACTCAATATGACTCCAACCTAGAAGATTGATAAAACACTATTTTATTATGGAATGTGATGAATCACATTAAGTTTTAAATTGAAGATTCTGAATTTGTTAAACTACTTATGAATAGGTTATTAACAAACTAAAGTCAGGAATTATCAATGTGTATTTGTAATGTCCCAAAAAGAGAACAATGTAGTTTTGCTCTAATTGCTAAGTATATATAGATAGTCTATATATTACAAAAGGCAAGTGGGAGTTTTATTTATCTTGAAAGATAAAATTACAAGATACATAATCTTCTTAAATACACTAGTAAATATCATGATGAGGTTAGACATGTAAATGATAGACCTCATGATGATGGAATTTTCATTCATAGATCTGCAAGTGTATCTCAGATATTTGATTTATACGCTGAGAAGAACATGAGTTCTGATTGTAGTAAACCTGATAATCATTATGATGGATTACAAAATATTGAATTGGGAAAATTACTCATACTATGAATGTTAAAGATGTTGTCCATAAAGATAATCAATTTTGGAAATTTGGTTTATCTTAATAGTTAGACTAGAGAATGAAGATGAGTTTCTTAAAAGAGATGGAAAACTCTAGTGGTTTAAATTTCTGTGTAGAAATCACATGGACAAAATTGTACACATATTTAATGCATGTTTTATGACAAGATTATTAATCATACTTAAGCAATTAAATATGATTGAATATTCTTTCCTAGACACATTAAATATATAAAGATGATAATTGTCATACTTGTTTTCATTAATATGAAATATGACAATGAAATATCAAAACTCTTTCTTGAGAAATTACTTGAGCGAGGACGGTAAGTAATCGAAAGGTTTTTTGAATTCATATAATCTTTGGACGTGTACGAAGTGCAATAATTCATGAATGGATAAATGCATGCATCTATGAAATTATTCTTATGTTTAATTATTAAATCTTAGTTTTGATTTATAATTGAAATAAGATAAATTTTAAGTATTTCTGAAAGCTAATGGGAGTATTATGTTAAGGTTTTAAATCTTATATGTTGTATAACATATAGGAAGTAACATTCCTTGTAAAATGTTAAGTCTTAGATTGGAATGAAACTTTACTTGTAAGATTTAAGAATTAAAACATACAACTTTGGAATATATGTTTATTATTAATAAACATGTGCAGTAAAATAAATGATTCTAATAAAACATGATATATCATTTGGGAAATGGATAAATATCTTTTGACAAGATAGAACGTGAATGAAGTCTAAGTTTGACCTGTAGATTCATCATGTACATCATGTAGTGTATTCAAATTGTTGTATCATTCTTGAATGATAGATGATTTGACAACATTGATATCTAATTAAAAGTTATTAGATAACTTGTGTAATGAATATTCTAATAGAATTACATCCTCAGTCTGGAATTGCTCCTAGATTCTATGGATGAACAATATGTCAATTGTTGTGCAAATTGTCATCAGCTTCAAACTTGAAAGTTTGGAAGACATCAAACATTACACAATAAGATATTAAAGTTTACGGAGTTTTAATGAGCATATTGTTGTTTGCATACAATGATCTTTGGTTTAGTTGAGATGACACTCAATACTAGTGATGAGTGCTTATTCACTCATCGTTTTTACCCACCTAAGACCTCAAAAACGTCTAAAAACACCCAAATACAATCAAAATATGTCAAAAATATCCTGTGTTTTTTATGTCACAAAAGGATGTTACAAAAGTGCTGGGAAGGGAGTGGATTTTCTACATTCACAAACCTTAAAACCTAATCAAACCAAAATCACCATTTTGTCCCAAATATCCAAATTGCCCTTTTGATATAACCAATTTGACCCTTCACCTTTCATTTTAGAACCCCCTTTCCCTCTATCCCATGACCCTCATATATCGACTTTCCACTTTCTCCTTTTCCCAATAAAAACCTCCCAAACCCAAAAATGGCGCCAAGACTTTCCCTCTCATCTCTCCCCATCACTCTCACGTCCCATAAACCAACAAAAGATCACATGTTTCCCTCCTTCACGTGTTACTTGCACAGTGGCAATCCTCAACAACAAAAGTGATTTAAATGGCCAAGATGAAGCGGTTCTAAGAAAAGAAGCACAATGGTTTTTGCTTGTTTGTACTCACAAAAGAAAAAAACACAAGAGACTGAAGACATAAGTTATCTTTTGTATAAATAGGAGAAGTAGATTTAGTAAAAACTTGTCTAGGAATCCATGTTCTAGTACCAATTTAATTTTATTGCCATTTAAATTTTCATGTACTCTTTAATTACAGTTAAATGCAATTTCAGTTTTAATCCCAATTCTTTTTATTTTGTTCTTCAATTTTTTTCTCTTGTCATTTAAGTGAATTTTCTTTATGTTAAAAGTGTTTTACAAAGCTTCATTTCTGTTTTACAAAGTGTTTTGGTTAAGTAAGCAAGTTTGTTTGGAAGTGTCAAAGTTAGTAAAACCATTTTCTTTTTAAAGACTGGTTGGAATAGAATTGATTGTTATGTTGGGTTTTAATTTAGTCAAAGTAAGTGTTTATTTTGGAATTTAGAAGCCATCTTGCGACTATTATAAGCTACAAAGGCCCTTGTGTTATCTTGTCGCTAGCCCCAAGTCTAGCCCCTTTACTTCATATAAGCTACCATTAGTTGTACATTAGTCTTTTTAGGATCTTTGATATTTGAGTTTTTAATTTTTAAACTATTGATTAGCCTTATTAGCTTATTTTTGCCATCAAAAGCCCCATCAAGTAGTTTAAGTTAGAATTAGGCTCTTTACTTTAATTGCATAAGTTTGGGGTGTAGATAATTTGTTTAAGCTTATTGTGGCGAATTAGTGCTGTTTTGTCCCAAAAGAGAACAATGTAGTTTTGCTCTCTTTGCTTATTTCAAAAGGCACCATGTGTGCTTAGGGTATATTAAACGTTCTTATTAGTTTAGCTTGTTTACGAAGCTTTTCGATAGCTTTGTGTTGCCTTTTCTCCCTTGAGCCAAACAAACCTTTCCATTTTTTACTCGCCAAAATATCAAGTTTGAAATTTTGTCAAAAGGCTCAATCTTGTTCCTTAATAAAAAAAAAAATAAGTTTGCCAACTGAACCATGATATCTTGCATCATAAATCTTTTAAGGTAGTTTGCATTTATATAGTCTTAGCTTATTTCATTTTTAACAGCTTATTTCATTAAGCACTAGTGTAGTTTTTTATTTTTTCATAGATTCAGTAATATTAGAAGTATTTTTAGTGAATTTTCAATTTTTCTAAATTTGTTTGGTATTTTTTTATCATTTAATTAGTGTAAATCCGTTTTTAATTCGTATTAAATAATTTAAAAGTCGAAAAAAATACCCGGATTTTTCCTAAAATTATTTTTAGTCATTTAGAATGTAGGAAAATGGTTTTTGCACTCTTAGGACTTAAATTTCATATTTTTCACTTTGGTATATTTTATAATATGTAGTTTAGTATCGTTTTATTGCTCTTTAGGCTTAGTAGTAGTATAATTAGTGTTTATTTAGTTTTAAGTGCTTTATTTTCATTTCTTTGTTATAGATCAAAACCAAAATTGTTTAACCAATTCAAGTCCTAATTTATCCAATTTCACACCTCGTCTGGGACACTTCTATGGAAATCAATTGTCATCACTTTATCACATTACACAACCTTTTTCCAAAGGTTGATTTAATTTCAGTTTTTGATATTTTGATATTTGTGTTTATTTTAAACGAATCAACTAGTAATGGTAAGATTTCATCCTTGTTAATGGCCATGTGAACTAGTTGTGCTACTAAGAGCGCAGTTGCATTATACATTAAAAGAATAAGAATACTTTAAACTTTAAAATGTTTGAAAGTTTAATTGTCATAAATTGGTGATAGAGGATGTCACACACTTTATGAATTATTATGTGGATTGGTGAATGCACACATACAAGGACTTCACTAATTGAATTCTTGAAATAAGTATTCTCAAAATTACGATAGATCAAGTTGGTTGATTTATACCTTGTCAACAAGTATGATTATCATTACATGAGGCATAATTCATCAACTGAAATTTTCATGCATTGATCTATTTGGTATTTGGATAAGGGATGTTAAACAATTGTTATAATAAATCAAATACTTGGTATATTTGATTTTATGATATATTGTATCCTATATTTGCATGTTTAATCCGTGAATAAATTTATTTATTCTAAATCATCCGTTGTCAATTAATGATATGGGAGTATCGTTAAATTAAGACAAATCTGACTGATTTGGTAGAATATACTTGAAAGTATATTGATGAGAAAGCATACCAGTTTCAGATGATATACAATGAATTGAATATAGGACTATCCCAACTACATGATTTTACTTTATGGATATTGTTATTAAGTAAATTATGAATAGTTATCCTCAGACTTGAGATACCAGATAAGTGTCATGAATGTAGTGCATTTATGTGGAACAACTTAACGCTATACGTAACTGGTAGTCATAAGGGTTGTTTCTAGAAGTGTTGCAAAGTTTGTGGGTTAGTCTCGTAGTCAAGATAGAATTTGTTCATTCAAATTTATTTTGGAGTTTAATCTTCTTTGGGCTCCTCGTAGGGTTGACAAGATGTTTGCGTGGCCACGCCCAAAGTTCTCCCCTGAATATGTTCAGAAGATTTGGTAATCTTGCTCAATCACTTATAACGAGAAACAGAATGGTTGAATAAAGAATGACTTAATTCCATATCTTTACTTAACACGGTATTAGAAACAAAAGGATAATAATAATGAGAAATCATTAAAAGGTTTTCCAGGAGCCTTGCTCGAGTTTTACTAGAGGCATCGAAGCGTTGCTAGACGCTAACTGATGTGATCACTCTATTAAGATATGTCCAAGTGGGAGCTGTTGGTTTAATGGACAATAAATTAATAGACGTGTGCTATTATCGAACTCGAGACCACGGGATTGCACACTTTGCGTATGAGAATTAAAGTTAATAATTAAATGTAATAGTTATATTTATTTATTAATTAAACGAAATAACTATAACGGACGTTAAGTAATTAGTTGTAATGGACTAACGTTCGTTAAATGGAATTGGAAAAGGACTAGATTGCAAATATTGGGAAGGTTCCGGAATCCCCTTGGGGATGTTGTAACCGATCGGCCAAGGGAGGACCAAACCCAACCTATATCAAACTCAAACTTGTTCACCAAGTTTAGTTTAGTATATATACAAGGCTAGGGGTCTTGTGTTTTGCATCTCTTGTACTCATTATGCTAAAACCTAAATAGTTTTGTGTGTGTTTTTGCATAATTCGGTCGACAACACATTGTGGGTGTCGATCCAAAGCTTTTCCAAACTCAAGTTATTTTGTTTGATTAAAACTAGCATTCCTTTAATTATGTTTAGTACGTGTGTACAAGAAAGTGGTACTAACACATTATTGTTAGTATTCTTGGATTGAATTACAAAACGGTAAGGGGTAATTCACATAATCCTATAAACCCTAATTAGGGTTCATCTCAATTGCTAGTTTTGTGGATTTGATTCTTGTTCGGCTAGAATCAAGAAATGTACGCATATTCTTGTTTATGTTAATTAATTATTCGTTAATCTTTCCTATACGCTTCCGCATGTGTACTTGATGTTTATTGTTTATATTTATGCTTAGTCATGTTATATAATTCCAACAAAAAGTATATCATTTGATTTAGGATGGCCAAACTTGTATTTTTAGTTAATACGTATATATAAGAAAACTTTCAAGACATTTCGGTCTGTCCCCGGTCCACATTTTCCCTTATATTTGGACATTCAGGGTGTGTTTGGTATCCTACTATGGGAATGAGACTATCACTATGAAAATGATAAAAGGTGTTTGTTTAAGATGAGAAAGCCCACTACTATGGTAATGAATGATATATATATATTCTATACTCCATATACATCAAACTAGCTAGGTATGTATCTTTCATAAGTGAGGGACCCACCATTACTATCAAACTCATACCCATTGTCATTCATGGCAGCATACCAAACACACCCTGTGCGTTTGGTATGCGCCTATCGGAATAGATCTATGGATTTCATTCCGATTAATGGTGTTTGTTTAGTGGGCCCGGAAATGAAATGGGTATATAATAGTCATAGATTCATTACACACTAATTTGGTATCTATGAAATTCATTCCCGCGGGCCCATCTCTTTTCCACTATAAAATTCAAATATCTTTACACTTTTTCATTTCATATTTTATCAACCAAACATAAACAATCGCAATTATACACTTTTTCATATCCATTCATTCTAATTCATATCAAATCCGATACCCAGTGCGATTCCTAGCAACAAACCAAACGGGCCTCTCTTTAAACACATTACTCCGTAAAATTCTATTTAATGATACGAAGAAAAGAGTGTAATTGTGATTACTCCCTCGCATCTTAGGGAAAAAATCTTACAAAATAAATCAATGATTAATCAAATGTATATACATTTATTTGACTAAATATGATACTCCGTATGATATAAGGCATTTTATCAGATAAGTTAATGGTTGTTAATCACACACATGCCCCTTAATGGTTGTACAGTTGTACTTATTATGATAGACGACATGTCATCAGTTAATGAATCCAGCATTAATTTAAGACTCACCGCACAATAAATGAGAGGTGAAATAAACGACAAGGGGGGTTATAGATTGCTTGATAATCTTACCATTGGTTTTGGGCATGGTGTGTAAAAGAGTCGAATCGAGTAAAAATTTTTGACATGGCTCAACTCGGCTCGATAATATTTTGTTTGGTTTAAGCTTAACTCGATAGTTCGATTATCATTTGTTAGGAAAGCTCGAGCTCGGCTCGAGAAAGTTTGAATTAGACTCGAGCTTGGCTCAAAAAGCTTGAATTATTTATAATAATATGTTTTTTCTTTTATAAAATCACTAAAATTGAAATATAAAATACTATGTGAATTCGACTCGAGCTCTGCACGGTTTGAAAAGCTCGATATATCTGTAAATTTACATATAAACCCTTATATAATACATAATATATATAAATTATTACTTAAAAGCTCGAAAAACTAGATAATAACTCGACTTGATCTTATATAAGCACGAGCTCGACCCGTTAAACTGTTCTAGCTCATTTTATGGGTTCGAACTCGAGCTTAGGCACGATAGAGCTCATCTCGAACGAGCTCGAGTCGAGTTCGAGTTCGAGCTCGAGCTCAAGTTACTCTACAAAAGCTCAACTCATTTACACCTCTAGTTTGGGGATTGACATATAGGTGTTGACAAAGTTTTTGTAGTTCACAGTTACGAGGTTTTGTTCTTTAGTCGCTTCGAGTCTTCTAGTTGTTTTCGGAGGTGTCAGGATAAATTCTTTTTCTCTAACAGTCTAACATAGTTTCCGACTTTTTAACCAACTAATTTACGATATTTGAGTCTACCGCCTCACATACTCGAACCGGGTAAAACCCTTCCCATTTTATGAACTTAAAACCTTTCATAAGTTATGATGGTAATCACAAGTTTTTTCTCACCCCTAAGTGGTTAACTTAAAACATCTTGTGCTTATTAGTTTATCAGCTACATAAGTCCTTTAAGAAAAACACCTGGCCTTGGCTTCTGAAAAACAAGCTTTACTTGCACCTGATAAGTTGCTAACTCGTAAACAGTTTGGTTAGTCCAAACAGCCTATTGTATTTTGATAGTGCAATAATCTAATACATTGCATGTTTAAACAATAATGAGCCTACTTAACCATCAACAGTTTGGTTTATCTGTTGTTATCAACAAGGCGTATAAGCGCAATGGTAAAGTATTCAACAATGAAAGCAACAATTATGGTTGTACAAGGCGTATAAGCGCAATGGTAAAGTATTCAACAATGAAAGCAACAATTATGGTCCTTGTTTGGTTGCGGCTTAAGATGAGTTCAAAATTCAAATGATGAGGCTTGTATGAGGAAGGCGTGTCAATTAGATATGGTGTATTAATGATCGAAAGATACTGATGGTGATTTATAGATTGCAAACCTTTGTTAGGCCTTTTGGTTGTCCAGTGTTGTGGAGGCCCCCGGTAACGAATTTTCGGAGTTGCGTGAAGATTGTGATTATCGTCATTTTTGTGTGAAGATTGTATTTACACGATGCCACGATGGGTTCAATCAAATTGTGATGAACAAGCATTTGAGATGCGTTGTTAAGCAAACTTTCACTATTATGATAAACTTTATAAATATCCACGTCATCGTTTCTTTCTTCAAAATCATAATTTGTGAAAATCATATATGATTCGATTTGATTTTTGAGAATCATATATGATTGTAAAAGTCATATATGATTCTTCAATCAGATTTTTAATTTTGAAATATGATTTTTCAAACATATGAAGATTAAGCACTCAATCATAGAAGACAAACATATTGGAAGTATTGGATTTTCTTGGTACTTTTAATTCGGTTATACATTATGTTTACAAAACTAATTATTTTAATCATACCAGTCGATCAAAAACATGTTCTGATAAAATCATAGCATCAAAAGGATATCACTTGATTTCGCTACAAGCGATTATGTTAAACATGTAGCTTCTCACTCAAGAAAACTGTCTTGGTGAGCAAGGATGATTGAAAGATGGAACATCATACTGGTAGTATAAACCTTATTGCTTGTGTTGTGATAATAACCCTATTGCTTGTTAAAAGAAATTTCTTTTACTTTAAACCAGAAGTTATGAGTGAAAATTAATGAATTGTTGGTAAATATGCCAATCATACAAATCCGGTTAGACAATTTGTTACTATTTATGTTTAATGGTAGGTTTGTTCAACCCTTTTTTTTGTCGTAGTATGCAAGAAATAAAAAAAGACCCAAGTTTTTTTTTCTGGTCTCCAATGAAACGAGGTTGACTACCAAATTAAAAAAAATCAACCTAAAAGAATCATTAGAAAGCCCCTATAATTTTTGTCAATTAATTTTTTTTTTTCACGTAAACTATTACAGTAATAGAAATTGAAGAAAGAGTACAAGCATCCAATATATGAACATTAATAAAGGTTATAAAAGATTACAAAAAACAGTGAGAACATGTATCCTAAACAAATGAAACAATCAATAACTTTGCAGAACTCCCCAAAGGAACAAAATTACCTGGAATACCTCATACAAATCACACGATTGATGATTAATCTGTCATTTGGCTTCATTCACTCGGTTGCTTTATCCCCCTTCCAAATAGATCACAATTTAATTCAGTCTTCTGCAATGATACAACCATAATACGATTTAATAATACCATTATTGGAGGTAAAGAATACAAAAGCGAAGTGCTATAACAATAGGAAGTTGAAATGTATCAATCTCTCTGTTCCAAAAGATAATTTAATATTTGACTCACGAGCAATAACTTTGAATGAAACCGAAAACATTTAAGTAAAAAAAGTAAATGTAGTTGCGTCAATATTGAAACTTTATGACATCAGTAGGGTGGAATATACAAAATCAAAAGTCCGTCTTTATTCTGGAGAGGGAGAGCTTCAGTTTGGTAGTAAGATTACATTATACCTATGAATTTGGTATGGCGACATGATGCTAAAATCTAAAATTTAAACGCTCCAAATTGAAAAAATAAGATAGATTAAATATGGAAACCCAAGATACACCATCATTCATACCAGATCAAAGTTTGTCAAAATCATCATCATCCAAGCCATTATCTCTGTCGTCTGAAAAAACAACATTAAGTCATCTATATGTTAAACATCAACAGAGAAAATTAATCAAATTGCCAAAATTTATATAAAGAAAATTGTCTAGTCTTTGTGCATGGGAGAAAGAAGAGACACGGGAGTTAAAATATATGGAAAAAAGACTCAGTTTTAAGATTGATTTCCTTAGAAAGATCAATTACTAGGATTGTAGACAAGCTATATTTTAAAAGATTTAGAAGTTGATGGTAGAAAGCAGCAGCTAGCATGAAACAATTCCCCAATACTTATTTGTAATGCAATACACGTATTCAAATAATGTAGTTCTTGTAATAATAGTTTTTTCCCCTTTAACTACTTATAAAATACTAAAAAGAAAAAGGTGTCCCAGCCCTAACCTGGCCCAAGTGAATATGTTACACAACCCGCAAGACCCACCCAACTTGTCACCTCAATTATTCTGAACTGCTTAAGACCAACTCAGAAGCATACAACAAAAAACGCCTCGACAACATACCTGGTCCTTCATCACTGTCACCAAGATCTCCCAAAAGAAAGCAATCCAAGTCCTGCTCAGAAGTCTTCGTGCTTGCGGTTTTGGTCTTCTGATGTTCTGACTTTTTTCCACTTGCTTCTGTTTTAGAAATAGCTTCAGCTGCGGGAGCGGGGCTACCCACTGCAGCATCCTCTTTCACATTTTCAGCAGATTTTTTATTTTCTTCTTCTTCTTCCATATAACGCTTTTCATAACTATATTCATCATATAAGTTAAATACAGAGTCAGCAAAAACATCTATACAGAAGTACAAAATACACCACTGCAACTAGTTTTTAAAAATGAAGTTACAATATTGCGATTTTAAATAATGAGACGATAACAAGATAAAAGACAGGTAATATGGATATTCTTCAAGCAAATGCTTGTTTGTATAATAACAAGTAGGTTCTAGAGGCACCTCAGAAGTCAGAACCGTATATCACAAAACTCCATAATCTATTTATTGACGCGATACAGTATATATAAAGGGCTATTTTTTATTCAATCATTTACAAAAAGAGGTAATCAAAGTATGGTTAAAATTCAAGCTTCATATATTGTGATAAGATGGTTTATACGTGATTTGTGTTGATGCAAGTACTACCAGGCAGCTGTCTCTTTATAAATCATAGAAAAAATAGAGAATATCTTAGCTAGGTCACAAATGCAATAACATGCGGAAGAATCAGATGAAATAGTAAGTTACTTACGGAGTGACATGACTATTTACCAAGATAAAATATATCCTCCAGAACTTTCGTTCTTTCATGAAGCGTGGGCACAACTCGTACCTCAACTTTGATATTTCCTGTAATAATCAATAGTAAGAGGGCAGATCATTAGTTCTTCCTCGCAAGATCAAATCTTCAAGCATCACTAGATAAGGCATACATCTATTTTTCTCAATGATCCAACCAAAACGATGATGCATGTGAAATTTTATTTTTTAGTATACGAAATGGAAAACCCCACACAGGCCACATTTGAAGACCATACAGATTCCACAGACCAACCCCACAAAACACATGGAGCGAGATAAATCACCAGCCCTCCAGGATTTTGTATTATTAGGCTGGGGTGGTTGGACCAAGGTGTTGCAGGTTACCGCTATTAATCATAAGAAGAAGCCAGCCTAGAGCTAGAGTTACCGTAAATAGCCTAAGATGACAATTTGATGTGCTTTTAAAACGCAATAATCTGGATTGCGTTTGGAGGTGGATTATCTGATTATTGCGTTTTCAAAACGCAATAATCTAGTTTATAGTGTTTGAATGAGAAGTGATTATTTGCGTTTTTATGCCTCAAAACTGCGTTTTCAAAAAGTGAGTGGGGAGGTGCAGTTTCAAAACGCTATTTTGAAAACACAGATTTGATGAACCGCACTTTTACCCAAAACACCGCCTTAATCTGGAATTTTCATATATGAGATTTAGCAAAAAACTTGATCAAATTACTCCCAACATTGAAAAGGATTTAGAGAATCACTCCCCATTCATGTGTAACATAAATATTGCCCAAAATAAAAGAAAGTTCACTTTATGTCTGTCCCCATGAAAAAGTCACTAGAAGAGAATGATATTTGAGTAGACAGCAAAGCGTGTACACTTATTCCCCGTAGGAAGTGATTTAAGTATTTTGATTGTCATCACTAAGGACAACGATAAACCTAATATGTCTGTACTGAGGTGCAGTGTAAATGTTATTGGAAAATTGGCAGAGCACATGAGTATACGGTTGAGAACATAGCAATGTTGTAAAAATCGGCCATGGCGGCCGATATGGCGGCGCCATGGCGGTTGGCGGTGGTCCACCGCCACGATATTTCCCAAATCGGACTAACTTATCGTTTTTGGTCAAAATCGGTCAAAATCGGAGCATGGCGGTCAAAATCGGCCATGGCGGCGTGTCAGTCAACGGCGGTCAACTTCAGATCTAGGGTTTTTTTTTTCAGATTCGCGCCGTCAACGCCAGTCAACTTCGGATCTAGGGTTTTTTTTTTCTTATTCATACCGGTCAACTTCAATTTTCTAGATTTGTTTTAATTTGGGGAACGAATCAGCAAATTTATAGTTATATAATAGAAGATATATAATTAAAAATAACAAAAACATTATAATTGCTAATATTTATTTATTTTTAAATAAATTCCTTTATAATTTATGGTTTCCGCCATGGCGCCGCCATATCGCCGCCAAGACCGATATGGCGCTTGGCGGGGGTCGACCGCCACGATACCGCCGAGCGATATTTGCAACCTTGGAACATAGTAGTACTAAAAGTAGTGCGATGGGTTATTGTGTTTGTTTTTAAAAGAGCCCTTTTCGTTGATACAATGATCACAATGGGTACGCTTGGCCAGCTAAAAGAAGCTCTCAATAAGAGTGAAGGAGCGTATATTGGGGTTGAGTTTGAACTGTACATACCAAGGTTGACAATGCAAGAACATGTTGTTGAAGCTTTAGAGCTTTTAGTAAAGTGTTGTTGGGTCTAGTAACCTAGTCTCAAATGTACTGTTCAGTGTTCCCTAATCTTCAAGAAGTTTAGGTCTTTAAGATGGCCCTTTTCACTTAACATTTCCTTAGATATGATGTCAAAGTCTGGTATAGTTGGTCATTAAGCATATTTCTTCAAATGCCAAGCAAGTAGGTATGAGAGTTATATAATTGATTTATGATGTTCCAGAATGCTACTTAATGTTATAGTAAGATATCTAGAAGACAGAACATCTAGGTCTGGTTCTTTCACTCCACAAGTTCAGTTTTCTCGATATTCAGTCATTCTACTGCACACCAAAGGAGCTCTAAACAATCTAGGTATGAGAGTTATATAATTGATTTATGATGTTCCAGAATGCTACTTAATGTTATAGTAAGATATCTAGAAGACAGAACATCTAGGTCTGGTTCTTTCACTCCACAAGTTCAGTTTTCTCGATATTCAGTCATTCTACTGCACACCAAAGGAGCTCTAAACAATCTATATTCATGCAAGTTCCAAACAAATGTCATTGTTTAGCCATTTTTTCTTACACCCAATTAGGGGTGAGCATCGGTCCCGGACCGGACCGACCAAGACCGAGACCGAATTAGTCCAAAAGCCGAGACCGAGGACCGGACCGTATGTGGTCCGGTCCGGTGCGGTCCGGTCTCGGTCGGTCCAGTCTAACAAGGCAAAATAGTCGGTTTGTGGCCCGGATCGGACCGACCAAGACCGAAACCGAATTAGCCTAAAAGACAAGACCGAGGACCGGACCGAATGTGGTCGGTCCGGTCCGGGTCCGTCGGTCAGTGGTTTGCTCAGCCCTACACCCAATGGCATGGTCAAAAGCAAAAGTTCAGAAAAAAGAGCTCTTTCTATTACTGTGAATAGGGCGGTAAACGAACCAACATGGACAAGACCTTGTCTGTGTTCGATTATTTAAGTTTAACAAAACAAATGAAAGACGCGAAACCTTAAACAGACGGATTTTCTTGTTCATGTTCGTTCGTTAAGAAAATGAGGTTGCTCGTGATCATTTATGCTCGTTCATTAAGACATTAAGCGAATGTAAACGAACGAACACAAATGAACATACAAAAACAAGCATAAATATTCAAAAATAAACATAACATTATGTTCAGTGTGTGTTTGTTTGTACAAGTATAACTATTTTACTAAAAGTATATAGTAAAAAGATACGAGCATAAAATGAATGAACAATACTTTTGTTCAGGTTAGTGCATTTAACTAGACTAACATAAAATGTTCATGTTTGTTCATATACAGTAATAAACGAACATTTACCGAACGGTTCATGAACTGATAAATGAATTTACATCCCTAATTGTGAATACAATAAGTCAGAGTTCATAAAACTTGCAAGTAATAGCTCATGTTTCAACGTAATAGAAGAGTGAAATATTGGGATATAAAATGAGCAAGATATGGCAACAAAAAAAAAAAAAAAAAATTAAAAATTAAGCAAAAACCCGTAAAGCTATAATGCTTAAAAGGCTCAACTACAGCTATAAAAACAGCCTTCCTCCTTGAGGGAATTTGTTGCTAACTAGCACAAAAACTTGATCCTAAGCTTTGGGGCTTGGTACCGGTATATCTCATTTTGGAGCCATATGGGAACCATCAATTCCTGTTGGGCCTTGCCAGCTAACCGGAAGGTCATCATGTGCATGTGACACTTCGCATGGATTAGTTGGCTAAAGGTGCTAGCTATAATGGAATAATGGTATTCACAGAAAAAACATTGAAACTCAAGCAGATATGCTATAGTCAACTAAACAAACATGACTGCAAACAAATTGTTAAGAGTATTCAGTTCTATGTATCAAGAATGAGTCAGATTATATCAAGAGAATTTTGGAGATCAAAAGAAGAAGGAAACAGCAAAGTAGCAAACTGAACTTTTTAGATAATTAATGCAATAAGATGAATGGTATAACTTTTCATACATCGTTTTTACATATTCACCATATACAGCCATCACAAAGACCGGCAAAACTATCAGAGGGTAGTAATGGTTCGGTACGCAAAAGGTAAACATGAGGTAAGTATCTAATTCACTCATAGCATTTCATAAGATGTATTCTCCGCCTCCAGAAGGATTCAAGAAGTTACCTTGACAGTTGAGATAATAAGTTTAGCATGCGTTTCTTGCCACTTTGTAAGATCCTGCCGAACATTTGAGATTGTAGGAATATCAGACACTTGGGAGTCATCTGCGCATCACATAAACTACTCTAATTATAACATTATTAAACAGATCAATCAGTATAAGACATTTATAAAAATGAACATGAAAAATACTATGAAGGCAGAATGTGGTTATCAACTTATCATATCATATATGTACAAATAAGCAAAGTAGAAAACTTTTGTCAATCCATAGATGAAGTTTCATATTTTCTAAAGATGGTTTTTCCAGCAACATAACACTAATTTTTCAGTTCCATATTTTAAAAATGCTTTCGGCATAACAATCGACTTCTAATCGAGGAAAGAAAAACACCCTCACCAACTTCCAGAAGGTACACTTTGTTCCCATAGGTACTGACATCATCTTATACTAATTCAAGACATAGCATTCAATCCCAATTTTTCAATGCAATCAAATGCCTCTTCCAGATAGAACAACTAAATCACACAATAATCTTAAACCAATAGCATATAAACGTCCAAAACCACACTTTATCAGCTGAAAATTTTCTATAATTCCCAACAATTTATAAATGCTTACATACTTTATAACAATATAAATGACCCTATAGAGCCTAGCAAATTTTCTACCACTCCTAGAGTTTCATAACAGACGCATCAACCCACCTCAAGACTCTCAGGTTGAATCATTAATTTCACATTCCTGTATATATTCATTTTTAATATTGCCAACAACCTCAGAATTCACTATCCTTAGCTATTAGACATATTGCACCTGCAAATAACTTTAGAAGACCTACAACATAAACAATGCCAGTCTTCTCTACATTCTTATTAAATACTAACCTCCAAAATGCTATACTTAACTTCATTATGAAATGCATTTTCAACTAATAACAGCACCTAATCAGTAATCAACCGCATAATTCACCTTCTACATACTTATCCACTTAACCACATGATAAATGATCTTATCAAGTCTAGCCAATTCCTTCGCCTTTTCACAAACCATTTCACATTTTTCGGCTACAGATTAACTCTAACAGCACATTACATCTCACTATATACATAACTACCTTCTAATTAACTAAGAGTAAACAATAATGCACATAACTAACCGTAACCGCAAATGTAGATAACTACTTAATTAAGCAACTACCTTCTAACGGAAAATCGAGAAAAGTATTAGCCGTAATCTCCTGAACAAACTCTCTCAACTCCTCCGTGACTCCAAACCTCTCCAACTCCTCAGTCGAATGCACCGCCTTCTCAGCCACCGCCTCATCACCACCACCGCCAACAAGTGACGTAATCGTAGTGACCGGAATCTGAGACTTAATCTGATCGGCACGTTTGATAGCTTCGGTTTTGAACAAATCGGCTTTATTAACGGCTTCGATAGCGATTTCTTTAGATCTTTTGGAAGCTTCGAGAGCGATCTGTTTGGATCGGGTTGAGGCTTCGGAAATGAGGTCGGAGAGCTTTGACGAGCCGATTGTGAGGTCTTGGGACCGTTTGGCGGCTTCGATTGTGAAGTCTTGGGACTTTTTGGCTGTGGTTTCGGCGAATGTGCGGGCTTTCTGCCAGAAATCCATTGTTGAAAATTGTGTGTGTGTTTTGGGGGAGGGGTGGAGTGTAGGAGGGGGTGCACGTTGTGAAAAGTCAAGATGTTTGAATGTCTTGGGAACCGTTTCACTTTTATGAATCGTATGCAACCAAAGTTTTCATTTGTTTTTTCTTTTTTTTTGAACTTATTTGTTTATGTGCTTTGGAAAAGAGCTTTTTTTCTCACGGGGCCTTATAGTAAAACAAGCGTGTTCACCCGCGCATTGCTGCGGGATGCCTTATCGAAGCATAAAACATTTATGATAGTGCATATGTAGGCACAATTGTTGTCAAACGAATTTGTTGTTGCTAATATGTATATATGTATACATTCGATAAAATTTTTTTCGTTTATTTTTTTACAGATTGTGTTTGTTAAATGTGAATATGTGTATATAGAAACTTCTTACACAAACTTGAAAACTGCTGTTGTAGAAACATATTAAAAAGGCCTGCAAATCAAAGGTAACTTATTGAATGATGAAGAGTAAGTTACATCTTATTCACAGCAGCGTAAGCCATAGGGTGTGTTTGGGAGACCTTATTCGAAAAGCTTATGCTAACACCTCTTTAAAATATAGATTACAGTAGACCAAAGAACATAAACTGATATATAGCACATCAACTATATAAATAAGTTAATCAGAGGTGGCATTTTGGGCTGCTCATCAACAATAAACAAAAAATAAATTATAGTTTTGTGAAAATAATGAGGTTTGTAGACCTACGCTTCGCGGCGGGATGTTTGTCTATGAAAGTATTTTGTGCATCACAATGTTTCAAGTTTTTGAAAAATGAGTACTATTCTGGAGTAGGTCAACCCGCGTGTTGCGACGGAGCTTCTGAAATACAAATCAATACAAATTATAACCCATTGCTCATTTTTAAACAATACAAACTATTAACCTAGTTATTGAAACTATCCTGTCTAAAGTATCATTTTCTTCTTTTTAATTGGCTTCTTCGTTAACTTCTTTTGTTCTTTCGCCGAAGACGACTTCATATAATCCTCAGCCTCGTCCTAATCCTCAATGTCGAAAGCGACAGTCATTAAGTAGTAACATACCTTTTTATAATATTTTCTCATTGCGCTACTAATTACTATATTATTTGTAACCATGTAAGCAAAGTAATCATTTGTTGTTGTTAAACAACTTGGTCTAAATCATATGTCTCGTAACCTCATCCTGTAGTTTTATGGCTTTTCACTGCAAAACAAATCATAATTTAGTAAAAACAATCATGTGAAAATTTAGGTCTATTATGCCATATTGAATATAATACATGAAGGCCAAAATAGAAAATTGATGTTAATGTCCTGCAAGATCATTTAAGAAAGGTTTATTTGTAACTAATGCAATATAAATAGAGTCAACAACTTAAAAAATAAGAGTAACATCATTTCTATTATTTGTCATGTGATATTATCCAATGGTTTAGTGATATATTGTTTTCCCCAACATTTCATACGGAAAATAGCTCAGGTAGTTTAGGCTTTGAAATGCAAGTTTGCAGGTTAGTTATCTAAGCTTATTAGCCTAAAAGAAAAAAGAAAAAAAATCAACAGCAACTCGGGTTTCTTTAATTAATCATCGTGCTCCTAGGCGGGATTGGGTTTGTTGTTGTTGTTGTGTAGAAGGATCACAAAAAGATAGAATTGTGACTCTATAAGAACCATTAACTCTACTTATCGCCTTAATTTTCCCATGTAGTTCACTTTGTCTTCGTCGACTTTTTCAAATAAGCAACCGCAAAACCCAACAACACCATGGAAATTGATATTTCTAGCATTTTTCTCAACAAACATAAACAAAATACCATATAATTTTTATTTTTAGATACGTTGGCTTAGTTTCCATGATACGGTTTATATTTAACATACAGTCAAGACCAATCAGTTTCTTTATAACATTTTACGCCTAGTATCTAATATCAACTAACCAAGGAGGCAGCACCATTATCTCAGATTATAGTTAACGTTTTTGGCCCACATACATGTAAATGAGTTTTATATTGCTGCAAAAGAGAGTATACGAATGAGTAGGTAACAAATCATCAAAAAATTTGTATCAACTACATACACTAACTTTAAGACATGCATTAATGGAAGTTCTAGTATGCATACATATTTATATTGGAACTTTATGGTATAGAAACTTAATAGGCTAACAAAGGGTTAATATACAAAAAAGTTACTAAACTTTCAAAAATATTTGTCCTAAGTCACTAATGTTTATCTTCTGTCATCTAGGTTACTATACTTCACGGGTTTTTCACATATGTTACTAAACCTTGTTATATGTGTCACCCTAGTCACTACATGGAAGGGCAACCGGTTGTGCCACATATGTTACTAAACCTATACAAACAAGTCACTAAACATTGCGAAAAAATTGTCCTAACTCACTAATGTTTCATTTCTATCATCTAAGGTACTAAACTTTGCGAAAAATTTGTCCTAAGTCACTAATGAAAAATTTGTCCTAAGTCACGAGTTGTGGCACATGTTACTGAACCTTTAAAATTATACGTTTTATACGATTTTATACACCTTTTATACGTTTTTATTCATTTTTATTCGTTTTTATAAATTTTTGTTTGTCTTTTTACGTTTTTGTCCGTTTTTATACGTTTTTATACGTCTTCGTCCGTTTTTGTCCCATTTTTTACGTCCGTTTTTATACGTTTTTACGTTTTCATCCGTTTTTATACGTTTTTGTCCATTTTTATATGGTTTCGTCCATTTTTCTTACGCTGTGTTCTCGAGTGGAGTGAAAAGGAAGTAAAGATAGTGAAAGTGAAAGTTGTGTTTTAGAGTGGATGAAAGTGAAAGTAAGTGGGGTATATAAAGGGAGGAAAGAGAGTGAAAGTGAAAGTGAAAGTTGAATTCTTTACTTTACTTCACTTTACTTACCTTTCATCCCTTTTACTTCACTCGAGAACACAGCGTTATGTTTTTGCCCGTTTTTATATGTTTCATTCGTTTTCGTCCCTTTTTTATGTTTTAAAACATAAGAAAATAGGCGAAAACGTAAGAAAATTGGACGAAAACGTAAGAAAAACGGACGAAAACGTATAAAAACGGATGAAAACGAATAAAAACAGATGAAAACGAAAAAAAAAAACGTATAAAAAATGTATAAAACCATATAAAAACAGACAAAAACGTAAAAAAAACAAAAAAAACGTATAAAAACGAATGAAAATGAATAAAAACGTATAAAAGGTGTATAAAATCGTATAAAACGTATAATTTTAAAGGTTCAGTAACATGTGCCACAACTCGTGACTTAGGAAAAAATTTTCCTTAGTGACTTAGGACAAATTTTTCGCAAAGTTTAGTACCTTAGATGACAGGAATGAAACATTAGTGACTTATGACAAATTTTTCGCAAAGTTTAGTACCTTAGATGACAGGAATGAAACATCGGTGTGTATACACGTCAGCATTTAACCGGCAACAATAGGTCGTCTCACTATTGGTATCCAAGATAACCGGTTACGTAAAGTATAGTAACCTAGATGACAGAAGATAAACATTAGTGACTTAGGACAAATATTTTTGAAAGTTTAGTAACTTTTTTGTATATTAACCCGGCTAACAAATTGCTGAATCTGCAAGTCTCAATAAACTTAACCCGTCTTGTCTTGTTACCTAACATGTCCCTATCTCCAGGTCCATTAGAATTATCTAAGAAGAAACATTACCTACTTTTTGTCAAGTGCGCTCATTATTCCACTGATGTCAAGTGCGATCATCAAAGGCTCAGATTTATAACAATAGTATCTCAGTAACTAATAATTCTAAGCTCATCAACTTTAGTTTATGGCTTAATAAAGTCACTTAGCCTAACTATTCATATGACTAAAAATAATTCTGAATATACGCATTTTGTCTAGGAGACCCTTTTGACATATTACTTAACCCGACCAACCCAACTCATATTAACCCGGTTAAAAAAGGGGGAAATGATTCACGTTGGTAAAAAATATCAATCCGAGGCAACAAACTTTGTATTCACGTATAAAAACCATCAAAGTTTATAAATAAAATAGATATACCTCAATTACACAATCACGATAAATGTCTTACCTCTTATCAGTAAAGGACCTATGCCATTAATGTGCAGAACACTGAGAGCATGCCTGCGTAAGTATCCCTTGAAGTCGAATAAACTACACAAACTATGGAACGTAAAGAAGTTCATACACCATACGATATCTGATGTTATGACATGTTCTTCCAACTCTTCAGTTCATTCTTCTTTGTGATCCTCCGAATGACCTCAATATTCTGCATTCTGCAATAAGGGGCATCCATTCAGTATATAGTATTCAACATCCACAAACATGATATGCAAAAAAAAAGGCAGTTGAAGTTTTACCTAGTCCATGACATCATTGATATAGATTCTGTTTCTTCAATAAAATGGGCGTTGCAGTAAGAAGGCCAACAATCACACCATATCTGTCAGTCAATTTCGCGGACTCCCCCTAAATAAAAAAGAAACAAATGTCAACAAAGATAACAGTAATATACAATATTCACAAATAATTTAGAAGCCGCGTAAGCTAATACCTACAATGTCATATACCGGAAAGTGGAACTACATTTATAATGCTTTTTCAGTAGCTGTTCACGCTTCCTGATACATGAAGACAAATCTTTTGGCTAGTTACCACAACTAATATCTTTACTTTCTGTTTTTATATTTTATAAAAACTAATTTGTTCATCATTTAATATTTAATTTTACGGTTCTATAATATATGACATGGAAAATAACCTGAATTGTATTAGGCATTTTGGAATGATAGGCAACAACATCGGATACATGATACATGGAACTTTGGGAACTGTCACTTAAAATGTCACTGTGGGTAGAACACTTAAGCAAGATCGAAAATTACTTCAAGGATCCAGCAAGTTTAGTATGCGTACGTGATGTCGTACGTAATGGCTTCTTAACAGTGGGATCGATCCTACTGTCTACACTTCTTTTTTCTACTGCTATTCATCTCTTAACTAATCCAAAATCAACTACAGATCTAAACAGTAAGAGCTCCTAACAACAAACTAACACTTAAATCAGTTAACGTCTTGTTAATTTCTGTAGTATTCTAATGCAAACACACCTTATTATATCTGTAATCTTCACAATTCACACTTCACAAAAGACCCTTAAATTCTAGTGTATAAGAACGAATTAAAATCAAGACAGAAAAAAAAAAAAAAAAAAAAAACTTACTTTTAAGATGAATAGCATTCTGCAAATCTGCAACAATATCCTAGATACACCAAAAAACCAAAAACAAATCAGATACCAAAAACACTTTTAAAGATGACAAATGATATTAAATAAATTAGAATATATAACTTACGGAGCTATCAAGATAAAGACCACCGCTAATTAACTCCCTACCATCGCAAATCAAAACCGAAATAGAATTAAAAAAAGCTATCGAAAATCAAAAACATTACTTTTGTGGGTTTTGATGATCATTTGAAGAAATAATAAAATAGAATTAGGGTTGATCTGATTACTTTTCCACCTGTGTATGAAATTAGTGTGTGTTTTTTTCAGTGCTTGTTCTGGAAGGTGGTGGAGAGTTGAGAGCAATTGGAAAATAATATATAGATATAAAGATTTCAACTGATTCGCGGGTGTTTGGATTTTTGTTCTAGTGGAGACGTTTCTGGGTTTTGATGGTAAAATTAGTGTGTGTTTTTTGGGTGAAGATATTTTAATTTGGGAGAAAAAGAATGAGAGACTCTGGATTTTTCTTGGAGGTGTTAAACCTCAAACTTCTGCTATTACAGTGTCATTACGTGAAAACGGAGGTGAACAGTAAAACTCCCAACACGTTTTAACCAATCAGAAACGCACACACGGCCCACTAACATACTGTTGGCACTGTTCATGTACTGTTGCATTATTGATAGACCAATAAGGGTGCGGTTTAACAAAAAACGGAGCCTTTAAGATTTTAGGGTGCGTTTGGTTTGCCGGTGATTTTGGATTTGGATTTAGATTTGGTTTTGGATTTGAATTTGAGTTTGGTTTTGAATAAAAAATTAATATAATTAATTTAAATTTTGCTTATTATTTAAATACATAAAAGATTTAAAATTAAAGTTTTTTATTAATAAAAAGAAAGAATAATACAATATGTGATGCTAAGAGATAAAGGGCCCACAAATAATAAGTGATGTGACATTATTTTCAAAATTCCACCCTTTTGCTCTGGATTACTACACGCTGAATATTAAGGGATGAATGCCAATCTTGGTCCCCACTGATTCTAACCAAACAACTTTTTTCTACCATCAGCCCGAACCTCATCCGTAGCCCCATCAACCAAACAGACCCTTAGTATTTGTCCCATCCAAAAACGGTTGTTAGTAAATATATATAATATAATATAACAAAGGCAAAAATACACCCGAAAACTGTCCAAAAAGGAGGGTTAAGATAGAAAGCCAAAACTACAAATCACACTCATAAGAAAATCGCTCAGAAAAACACCAAGATTTAAGATAGAAAGTTTAAACTACAAATGAAACAAATCTGATAAACATTCACAAGAAAATCGTCGAACACTAAAGGGTCGTTTCTTTTTTTGTTAGATGGTCTGAGTGACATGAGTGGGGCCTAAAAAATTTAATAATGTTTCTTTTTTAAGTGAGTCATACTCATTTTTATTGTTTCCTCTATTGATGACACATTTTGGCATCAAAATCAAATTGGTCAAAATGTTTAAAACAGATGAAAAATGAGCAAAGTCATACGTTTATCCCCATTTCTAAAATTGTCAAAACAGTCCTGAAAACGGTCCTTTTAAAATCATAACTTGTCAAATTTAGTCCTTTGGTGAAAAATGTCAAAAGTTTGAAAATTACAAGAATGGTCCTTCAAGTTTGAAAATTGGCAAAATTGGTCCAGGAAATTGGAAAATTTCTTTGGTCACATATTTTCATAACAACTTTGTGAATATGGCACCTTTTGAATAAAGGTCCTTGTCAAACCCCCAAGTCCCAAGAGACAAATGCAAACTACCAAATGTGCATTAAATGCACCTAAATCAAATTACCATCCAAAGCAATTTTGGCGTCAAAATCACATGTAATCCTCTAAGACCCTAAGTCTTGTTTTAAAAGATTCTCTAGAACTCACATCTCATATAGAAGATCACTGTAGTCCTAAGAGACAAAGCACAACAACTACAAATACACCGAAACTTACTCAAAAAAGGTCAAAATAGACCAATTAGATTAGAAGATAAATATGACCAAAGCCCGCCAGTTGGGAGGCAGTGGAGTGGTCGGGAAGGATAGGCGACGGTCTCATCCGTGTAAGAATTATGAATTCATCTTCCAACTTGTCACATAATGAGCTTTAAACGAAAGTAAAAAATCATAGGAAGGCGGGTTATTTGGAGTCATAAAACCAAACGGAAATGCATCTTCGTAAAAAATAACATGACGAGAAATGATAATCTTATTGGTCCCAATATTAAGACACCGGTAAATGCGCTGATAAGATAGGTAGGCAAGAAAAATGCAAGGAGTGGCGCGAGGTACAAGTTTATTGAAAACGTGCAAGTGCGGGTAGCAAAGACACCCGAATACGCGTAAGTGGTCATAGGTTGGGGGTTTATTTTAACGTTTAGTGAAGGGAATTTCATTTTGAACGGTAGTAGAAGGCAAGATATTTAAGATATTGGCGGCCATACGTAATGTTTCCACCTAAAATGAGTGAGGAATATGTGCTTGAAAAAGGAGGGTGCGGACAACATTATTAAGTGTATTCGTTGCGACTTCCCATTTTGTTGAGATGTCTTAGGACATGAGAATAAAACTAGATGTCATGCTTGTGGAAAAGGTTATGGAAGTGATTGTTTTCAAATTCACCTCCATGATCATATTGCAAAGCCTTAATGTCGACATTTACAAAAGCACGAAAAGCAACAAAAGTATCATACAAGTCAGATTTATTTTGTAGCGAAAACACCCAAACAAAATAAGAAAAATGATCCATAAAAACATAATATCGTGTTTGTTGGATATTGGATTTCACATACACATCAAACCATAACACAAAGTGGGCGTATAATGGTGAGTTCTAGAGAGAGAAAGTTAGAGGTTTAGGGAACTTAGTGAGAGAAAGAAAAACTATTATTATGAGCTCCAACTCTCTACCTTGGGAGGTAGAGAGTATTTATAGTCTTACATAAATCGCCACACAACGGGCGTGGATCGGCATACGATGGGTAAAGACCCGTCCGTCCTCCACGGTGTTACTTAACAAAATACTACTAACCTAAATATAACTACGACTACGAGCATTCTAACGATTACATATACTTGAGGTGACCGACTCTTTAATACCGGAATTTCTAATTCCTAACAATCTCCCCCTAAGGAGGTCACCTCAAACATATACTAAAATGACATTGAATACAATCAGATATTACATTAACAATTGATCTTGCATTCTTGATGTAGTACTTTGCTCGGAAGCTCGTAGTCATTGATTCCACTCATTGCATGTTTGGTTAATCCAAGTGGAGGTCTTTTCCTGATCCACGTGATAATAATGTTGAGCCGACTTTTGAGATCATCAGCTAGTAGAAAATCTCAGATACATCCATTGTGGTGTTGGTATTATGTGATGTTGTGACATTCGGACCGACATGCTCACATTCGGGATCATGATATATTCTCATCAGAGTAGCGGAAGCATTCGTTGATTCATGATATTGGCGGCAGTAGCGAAGCATGGAGTTAGAATATCAAAGTCATTGATGCACTAATCATGATTTCTTTTGAGATGAATGTGTTAGGTGAGCATGTGGCTATGGATTGACCGCTTCATTACGATCGGTACGCAAGCGTCGGGGTGTACCTGCATAAGGCAGTTAGCAATAAAGCGCACGAAAGTGTCTTTGATCACTTTTGATGAATTGAGGTACACGGCCCACGGTTCCCGTTGATCGTACAAATCGCACTGTGATCATGTATAATTTCGAAGAATTTCCTTGACAGGGTTTCACAGCTGCTCTAGCTGTTCTCAAACCGGAACGTCTCAAAGAAGACAACACGGTGAGTGAACCAGGCGAATTTAAGTCCAATGATTGATGAAAAGAGATTTGAAAAACAATCGTGTATTGCTCAATAGAAATTGTTTTTGCAATATAACGAAGGTTTTAATGAAAATCAATTATCAATCATAAAACACCTTTTGATTTGAAAAATTAGTACCGGTCGACGTGCTAATGAAAAGAGTTTTAAAGCACAAAGACCGGTTTTCAAAGGTATCCGTCAATCCATAACTGAACGGGATTGATTCAAAAGATTGAATCGCCCCATTGTTTCTGTTCGGTTGTCACATGGTTGATCTATATAATAGATCTCACATGCCACCTACCAGGAGCTTGTTAGATGTTGGCTCCAAAAGGCTTTCCATCTTCACAGTGAATATGTAAACACATCACTTTCGGATGTTCGGCAATACCACAAGGATAATGCGTAGGACTCAAGATATAATCTCTTTCCACATTGTGTGAAACAGAGAGTCTTCATTGAAAGTGTCCTAATGAGATTTATTGATGATCTCGTGGCACTAGACTCAATTTGTGCATATTTGGATCCTATATCGGAGACTAGGGAGAGGGTCTCCTCCTTCAATATCAACAATCTCTAAGAGAAAGTCGATAGATAATGTCGGTTCCCGTGAGAATGAAACAAGTCCTTTTAAGAGGAACTTGAGTGGTTTGGAAAGTTGAAGTGCAGTCGTCACGGGTCCATGACGTCTTATCTTCAATACCAATGTTACCATCAGTAGCATATGAATTGAACCCGGTTTACGCCTAAGGTTGAATAATTGGAGGGCTATTTGTTTTCACCCTTTTCTCATTCAATTCTTTTTCATTCTTCAACCCCTTGAGTGCTTACCGAGACTTCATAGCTAGAACCTTGTTGGGTTTATTCCAGTACTAGCTCGATCTCATGCACTCTTCCCATATCAAATTTTTCTCCTTTTATCATCATACCTAAGAACTCTACACTAACTAGTGGATAGTTCTTGGGTAGATCCCTCCGGTTCTGGCGGATCATGGGAACACATACCTAACCTTATCGTCCTTATATCACCATACATAATGTAAAGTTGGTCGGTCTTTTTAGTATTGTTCATCTGCCATAGGAACCAATTGAAAACCATTTGAAAATCAATCCAGATACTTATGATATCAAAGCATTTTGTACCTGAATTGTTTTTGATAATTTTAGAAGAAGAACTCCCCCTCAACATGTGAATCAAGTATTGAAATAGTTTTCCACACGGAGGCAAGAGAAAGAATTAACTTCTTTGATTACCATTTTCAAAAAAATATCAACATCACTACCCTAATCGAATCAAGTAGATAAAGCATTTTGGGGAAGGATGAGGTTTTCATGATTTTGCTCCCCCTCAATATGTGCCTCGAGATTGAAAAGAGTTTTGCACATACTAGAGGGAACTTGCACCTTGAGATAAGTTATCACGTTTCAAATCATAGGTTTAAGATAGATGCTCCCCTCAACATGTGCATGGAAAATTTGAAATCGTTTGTCATATGTGGGAAGGGAGCTTGTACATCCTTATAAAACCATTTACCGAATTATCAGTTTAAATCCAATATTCTCCCCGATCACAATTATCAAATCATTTGAGATTTGTGATCTCTTATAGATTTAAATTGATTTTGAAAGCTTTTAAGGAGAATAGTGACTTGATTATGAAAGCGTTTTAACTGATAATGATCGGATTTTAAGACTTTAGACTCCATTGATAAAACATGCTTGAATATCTTTTGAAAACAATTGAATGCCAAATAACTTTTTAATTTAATTGAAATCATTCTCCCCTCAATCAATGACATAGGTTGTTGATTGAGAAATTGATATTTTGACAAATAAGTCCAGATGATTATCAAAAATAGAGACTGAGTTATTTTTCAAAGCGTTAGTTTTCGCAGATAAATGATTAACGAATCAGAGCATGGAATTTTGAAAACATGATAAAGTATGGCTCTGTTCTTTCTTTGAAAAAGCGGGTTACTGCCTGAAATGACAATAAACCATTATTTCTCTTTCTCCCAAAAATATTTTTTGATTTTGGCAACACTTGCTCAACTATAATGACGATGGCAACACAATAAAGGGTGATCCAGAGATTTATTGTGGCTGATGATCTCAAAGAAAGCTCGAAGATCATCAAAGATGTGGATCAGTTCAAAGACCTCCACTGAAAGTACAAATCTATGCGGACTTTGAAGAATCGCTACACAAGCACAAAGAATGCGGAATTTGAAGAATTGTAGTCTACGAGCTTGGAACTAAAGACAAAAATAGAATGCTAGGATGCAAAATGTATTTCATAGGGTGACCTCCCTTAGGGGGAGATTGTTAGGAATTAGAAAATTCCATAGTGAAGAGTCGGTCACCCCAAATAATATCTAGCATAAGTTAGCTCGTAGACTTGTCATTAGTTACGTTATTTAGTAGTTAAATAGTTAGTTTGTAGCGTAGTTTAGTTTAGAGCAACACCGTGGAGGAAGGACGGGTCTTTACCCACTGTATACCTGATCCACAGGCCGATAGGAGGTCGTGTATTGTGTAAGTATAAATACCCCTTCCATCCATGGAAGGGGTGGTGCTTCTCATTTAATCTAATATTCCCTTTTTTTTTTTTTTTTTTTTTTCGAACAACATCTAAAGTCCCGTGTCATTCTTTGAATGACAGCACAAAGACCGTAGATATAATCGAACTGAGAAAAACATGACAAATTGACAATAATTTTTTAAGATTTGTTTTTCGAATTTTTCAGATTTTTTTTTTTTTTCGAATAGATATTTACAAGAGATAAATTAGTTTAAGAGAATGATGAAATGAGTACCGAGATAAAGATATCGTTCAGCACGTTTGTAGAAGAAAGGAATCAACATCTCTTAAACTTTCGCCACCAAAGCATTCGATGCTTCTAAGAAAATCGTCTGGACATGAGCCTTCTCAATTTAAATCTTTGGTAGCTTCCCCCCAAACCGACAAGCATCGAATAAAGACCATTTCCCTCAGAAGTAGAGTTGAATACAAAGTGGTCTCATTGATTGAAGCTCAACACCACGAAGAACACGAGAACACCGTAACAAGTTGAAACATTGATCGTCTCGGTGGTTATCAAATCCGGATGAACCGATTCGACCGATCACATGAACTCTTGTGCATCCCGATGTACACCTTACTCTTCGAGATTGACCCGTTGTCTATTTAGGGGAACAATATATCAACATCTTCATTTTACCAAGTGCATTCCAGTTATATAACATATAACCAATCAGCACATAATGTACACATGTACCCAACAAGAGTAGAGACGATGACATCCATGTAACATGTTGAGTCACTTAATCATCTCTGTGGATGTCAACTCTGAAATAACTGAATTAGCTCGATCAAGTGAACATGTTGTGCATATAACCGAAAGCACTTTATCATAAACCGTATATAAGATGTCGATAGGCAGTATTATCTCACGTTCCAAATATTCTTCTCACATTTCTTCCAACTGAACACTGAAGTAACATAAACCAAAGATCTCCAGAGACCACTTCCCCCAAATAGTTTGAATAATATATCCTTCCCCCAAATGGTTTTGATACCTCGAATCAGAAAACATAATATATCTATAAACTTGAAATCTTGTGAGAAGAACTCAAATAGCCCAAATGAATCCTGTGAGAATCAACTGCTACATAAACTCTCTCGGACTATCTTTATCAACCCATATGTAGACAATTTGAAGTGACCATCTTTGAAGAAAAACCCAATATACCAAACTTGAAACTGAAGTCGAATTTCCCGCATTTGTGTCTTAAGCTTGCACTTAAAGATGGAAGAACGGTGTCGAGAATCTATGCTTCAAGCAAATCTCTAAGTACTCACACTCAAACAAGGTATGAGACATTAACACCTCTTGATATTATCCACATCGTCATCTGCATGTGACACTGAGTAAAACAACGTAACTCCTAATAGTGATAGTTAACCAGGTCTTCAACCATCCACTCCGACTGCTGGTAACTAGATAAACCAAGCCTTCAACTCAAATTCTTAAGCTCGAGCAAGTTATCAAATAAGAACACGCCTTTGTGAACGTCAACTTCAACCTCAAATAAGTGATAAAAGAGTAACTTCGAAGTAATCAACTTGTGTCAAATGCCCAACATGTGAATAAACATACAACCGGATGTACATTCACCCACTGAATGAACCGGAACAAATGATGCCTCAACATCAATGTATTCTTCCTAAAAGTATTCATGTAGAGACTGATATGGAGGATACACCAATAACTTCGAGCGGATGAGGTAGACATTTTCCTTGAAGTTCATGTGGTTGATTTATAGCATGCGCGATGAGAGGAATAATAATCCATGAAGATTTGGCAAAGGAATACCAAAGAGTGGATCATTATTCATGAACAATAATCCGTGAATATTTGGCAAAGGAATACCAAAGAGCGGATCATTATTCATGAGTGCAACGGCAATATTATGATAATCATTATCAACGCCTTGAGGAATAACTGGAGATAGGGATTTTTGAGTAGTCTGAGTTGTACTTCTTTGATGATCATCAAACATATCTTGAACTCATGAATCACATATTCTTTGATGATCATCAAATATTCGCTAGCGGTTGTAAATACTCATCAAACATATCTTGAACCAATGAATCCCAAACAATAAATCCCATTTATCCTTAGTGAGTGAGAGTCATCAAACTTTAAGTCGTATAACCATTATTCAAACATCCATCATCATTTAGTATATTCACTCTTCTCCCCTCAAAAATTGCATCCGAAGTTGCCATTTTGATTTAGCAAGTGAATAAGAATATACATTAATGAATGTAGATCCACTTGATGACTGAATGAGCATGGGAGAAACATGAAGCTTGTTGATGAAGAATGTCGATGAGAATGGTCATAAACATGAAGATTTCTCTTCTTCGGAAGATAAAGCGCACTGAAGCGTACACTTTTCTTTTCTTTGAGGAACGGGGCCGGAAGTGTTATCTGCAGATGCCATAATGATGAAGTCACGAGGCTGGCTGAAGTGAACAGACGTCATTGTTTAGAGCCCAGTTATATGTTTAGAGACGCCCGAATCCAAATACCAAGGGACGACTTGTACGACACTGCTTTGGATATGACGAAGACAGAGAATAGGAAACATTGGATCCCCACGTGCTCATGGGGTCCTTTTGGTTAGCACAAACAATCTTTGAATCAGAAGAAACCCTAGGTGCAATGTCATTGTCACTAGGAGCTAAACTAGTAGAAGCATCGGACTTAGTCGAGGGACATTTTGTGCTTAATGGGATTATTCTACCGGTTGGCTTCCAAACCTTAACAGGCACTACTCTAGGCATAGTGGGTCTAGTTAAGGGGCAAGGTTTGCCATTCGTGAATATTCGACACTGTTGGCTTCCAGAATTCCTACATTGGTAATAACCTTCCCTGTAGGTTTCCATGATTGCTTAATCTGTTTCGCTCTCCAAACTTTCTTAACCGGGTTATGAATCTTAGACCTCAGAAATAACACATCACATTTATCATGATTACCGGAAATTAAACATTTTTTACATGTTTTGCAGATAGCATAAGGCCTCGAATTAATTTTAGTAAGCTTAGAGCTAATACTAGAACTAACACGATTCTTTTGTTCAAATCAAACTTCTTGTCCCTATGGTGTTCTTTCACTTCCTTATCATGATCACTTTTAGTTTGCGTAATCCTATCCTTCTTTGCATAGCTTCTAGGTTTTGACCCGCTAACTTTAGTGTCAATCTTAACATCTGTAGAAGTAATGATGGGAACATTACATGGCTTCACTACTTTCTCGCATTCTGGTCTAGAAGTCTTTGGGATCTGAAATTCTAAAAGGCACATCACAGGTTGCTTGCTTGAATTTCGACATGGAACAAGGCATATCAAGGGTCACATGCTTGGCTTTAGGCATAGAACAAGGCACCACAATTCTATCTCGCCTATTGCTAGATGTCGGACTTGTGACAATTACATACTCTAAGAGTTCCTGAGATCGTTTGGCATCCAAAAGGTTTTTCTAATCTTTCATCTTCAACCATCTCACGGAGACCTTTCAAACTTTCCTTAAGGTATGAGAGATATGCTTTATGTGCGAGTTCATTATTCCTAATGGGCGGGGGAATATATAACATATCGATAGCATACTTATCACAATCAGAAACCTTAGGAACAAAATATTTGCAATTGGGGATTGGCAACTTTCCTTTCACCTCACGCTTTAGATTCTCAATCTCGTTAAGTAAAGAAGTTATCTTTTCAATTTGTTTATCATGATTAACTTTAAATGAATCACATAACTCTTTGTGTTGATCATTAACCTTTGAAATTTCAGCTTTAAAACAATTATTTTCTTTTTGCAAGTTATCAATAATGTTTTGAAGTTGGAAATTCAGAGAATCTAAAGGTGGAGGCATATGGGAACCAGTCACATCCTTCTTTTCACCTTTCGGTTGTGAGACTTGGGTTTTCAATCTTTTGATCGTGTTACAATGAGCTCGAATCTGTTCATCACGTTTGCTAATTTCAAAACTGCATCAAATTCAGGAGCATCCAAGGATGTCTTGATATTTGAGGTTTTAACATTTTCTTTTAGATGTTGATATTTTAATTGCAAAGCAAGATGCTCAACTTCCAATTTAGAAAACTGTTTCACCAGTTTATCATGATCATCCTGTTCAATTTTCTCATGCAATTTAGAATTAGTTTTTCCAAGCTCAATGACACGATCATGGGAGACTTTCAGAGCAACAGATAATTCATGAAATTGAGAAGCATTAATGGAACAATTAGTAGCGATGTAAAACACATCTTTAGTAATACATTCAGAAATAAGATTCTCATTCAAGGTATGCAAGTTCTTCCTCTCAATCTCATTATATTTTAATTCTCGCTCATAGTCACTAACCTCAACTATCATTGCATCAAATTCCTTTTCCATTTCTTTAATATCGATTTTATCCCCTTTTAAAGACTCTCAAAATGATCTTTTAGTTGTTTAAAGAAAGGCATGACCTCGGTTAGATAGCATTCTTTTGTTTGCTCAAAACCCCTTTCCCCTTCATTATCCCAGTGGGTGTGATCCTTTTCTTACAAGTTTTCTCAAAATCGACAAATAGTTGAAGAATAACATATTGGTGATTAAGGTCTTACTCTTAGTGGCAATAGTTCTAGGAACTAAATGCATTGGTGTATTTGGAGGATACACACTCGCTTTAGGGAATTTCCTACAAGGGGGATTCTTTTCAACAAGATTTTCACCTTTTTGCAAGTCCATATCCTTTTTCCAGAACACTTGTTCAGGGGTCAATAGAGTCGGAGGCTTAAACATGTTTAAGGATATCCAATTTTCCTTAGTGTAATCATGGGGTTTTATCGTTATCTTGTTCTTTTTACACTCGGGATCTTCTAGCTTCTTATTCATTTTCTCCCTAGTGACTTCATCTGATTTCTTATCTTCCTCGGTGCACTCAACGCAACTAGGTTTCTGTCTAGGCTTAAGGATCTCATTACCATCATACAATACCTTATGAGCTTCTCTAGCCTTTTTACAAGCCTCGGGGTTTGGTTCATCAACTAAGGCAACACTATGTTTGTCACTTAGAACTCTATGCTTAGTGATCATGTGAGCATCGAATGGTGTTTCCTTATGCATACAACTTATTTTTCAAGCTTGTTTTTCAAAGTTTTTAGATTAGAAAAATCATTCAAAAGTTTTGATTCCTTAGCACTAAATTCTTGCTTAAGCATTTTAACATTTTCTTGAAGTTCTTGTTTTTGCTTAGCGGTTTTAGAAAGCTTTTCTTGCAAGGAGTTTAACTCTTGTTTTAATACTTTTTCTCTAAACCTACTTTTTCTAATAGTTGTACGCATTTGGTCATCCATTTCCTGCTCACGAGTGGTCAACTCAAATTTAGCACGTTGTTCATAAATAGCAACTTGATCCTTATATATGTTAAGCTCGGTGGTAAGGGAATCATCAGGCACAAATGCAGCGTACTCATGCAGTTCATAATCATCATTTTGAGTAGAAGATGCACAACTAGGTACAGCAGAAACTTCCATGCAACTTACCTCGGCATTGACATGCACAAGTGTGAAGGGTGCATCTCTATCTTGGGTACATCCGAAGCTTCCATGGAGTGTTCCTTTGCATTAACTTGCACAGGTTGTGTCGGGTGCACCTCTCTCTCTTGTGAATTTGAGCACGAAGATTCCATTTTGCATTATCCGACTCATCAATTTTTGTTGTCACTGACATTCTGCATTCAGCAACACCGATACTTCAAAAACATTACCCAACTTTTCACAACAATCTTTCAACTGCACCTGACACTCATTCACGTTTTCATTCTTTTGAGCAGATTCTTCAATGTACTTTTTCACATTATCCATGAGTTGGATAAATGTCTCAATGAATTCTTGAATTTCCATTCCAGTATGTTTTTTGAAGGAAATTCCAGTCAAATGTTGATCGTAATCTGCGAATATTCCCCATCGATGAATGGTGAAATTGTTTGTAGATTACTTGAAGAGCTTCACTGGAACCATCCTTTTGAACCTCTTCATTGGTAAGTTGCAACTTTAAATGTTCTAAGTTCAACAGCAAGCTTCTTGTCAATGTAGGTAAGTCCCGGCGGAAAAGAGCACTACATGTTCGATCCCGGCTATGGATACTTTGTATGAGGTGCGATGAAGTAGCTGATATGGCTCAATGTTGCATTCCATTTGCATGGCATTCTGTAGCAGGTGCAATTCATTCTCATTGTACTCGGAACATGAAGATCTCACATCCTCATTGTTTAATTCAAACATCTTTAATCGTTCAGTGTAGCACTCATTAACATTATTGTCCACAGCATCATACAATTTAAGCACTTCTAAAATCACTGGGTCAGTAGAGTAAGACATGATGTGGTGGAATGCACGGGATTTTACAAGTCTATGATTTAAACCGAGAAATAGAATCTTTCGCGGGATTTTACTAAAATCAAGACCAAACCGTTAAGCAATGACCAATGGAATGTGTTAAGATGATTGATGGATCGACACAATGATAGACAATTGTGTGTTAGGTCTTATGATTGTTTGTGGGATAAGCAGATATGTTGTTTGGTTGTGATTTGGGTTGGTTGTTGCACGATTTTATGGAGAAATTTAGATCTAAAATCTTAAAAGCTCAATAACTTCCTTTCGGAGAGGATTTGGGCCTCGAAAAATTCGTTTCACGACATCGTGGTGAAACCTCACAATATTCAGGCTGTTCGGTCGTTTTGATGGTATTTCTGAAAACGGAGTTACAGATCAAAAGTTATGGCCGTTTGAAGTTTTGACGTAAAAGTCAACTTTGGTCAAACCTCTTCTTCGTAAAAATCAACCAAGTCGCTATAACCCTTGAACCAAGTCGCTAAGCACCAAGTCGCTAAGTAGCAACTCGCTAAATCACCAAATCGCTAAGCACCAAGTCGCTAAAGAGCAACTCGCTAAGTATCCAAGTCGCTAAGACACAGTCAAGTTGCTAAAGAACAACTCGCTAAGCACCAAGTCGCTAGCAAAATTTTGGCAGCAATTCGCTACTCAAGTCGCTAAAACTTCAAGTCGCTAAAGAGCAACTCGCTCTGAGACCAAGTCGCTACCACCAAGTCGCTACCGTAGTGGAGAGTCCACTACTTGTACTGTTAATCGCTAGGTCTAAGTCGCTAGCTCCAAAACTGTAACTCGCTACAAAATTGTGAAGCAAGTCGCTACGAAGAAAGAGATCCGTATATCAAGTCGCTAGCAAGAAAAACCACATAAACATCACTTTTCAATCCAAAACAACCCAACCAAGATGATTCAAGCTTACCAAATGAAAACCTAAACACTTGTGATGATTCTAAACATAAAAGTACTAACAAAATCCAAGCTTTAACACAAGAAATCAACCAAATGATGCACAAACCACTAAACTTTTTCAAACTAAAAAACCACTAGAAATCCAAAGATGTGCAAGATATGATCTAACCATGGCTCTTGATACCAATTGTTGGATATTGGATTTCACATACACATCAAACCATAACACAAAGTGGGCGTATAATGGTGAGTTCTAGAGAGAGAAAGTTAGAGGTTTAGGGAACTTAGTGAGAGAAAGAAAAACTATTATTATGAGCTCCAACTCTCTACCTTGGGAGGTAGAGAGTATTTATAGTCTTACATAAATCGCCACACAACGGGCTGTGGATCAGGCATACAGTGGGTAAAGACCCGTCCGTCCTCCACGGTGTTACTTAACAAAATACTACTAACCTAAATATAACTACGACTACGAGCTTCTAACGATTACATATACTTGAGGTGACCGACTCTTTAATACCGGGAATTTCTAATTCCTAACAGTGTTCCACCGACACTCGAAATAGGGAAAGTCCGCACACCCGAGTGTATAATGTCAAATATGATGTATAGAGACCCTGTTTTTCAGGGAAAGAAAGGATAGAAAAATGTCTCGAGCCAATGTTCAAGTAACAGACGCTAGCTGCTGCGTTGAAGTAACCATATCATACTCCCAAAGAAAGTGCGCACGCATTATGAGCTTGTGTCGAGTCTGAAAGACCGCCATAGGTATATTTAGGATAAAATAGAACATTATTCATTATATGTATTTTGAATGTTCATGTTACATAATACATAAGGTTGGTGGTAATAGACAATGAATGACGCGTCTACATTCTCGCTGGCACCAAAAAACGCATCATCCTTAGAAACTTCACCCCACTCAACGCGTTGATTATGGAATTTTGAGAGAACTCGGTCGTTCGAACAACCGAGTTACGTAGAGAGACGAAATAATTTCTTTGAGGTGTGTGAGTATATCGTGGGTTATATTTGTATATAAGTAGAGGATATTTGGATGGCGGCGTTGGTTGTGTTATTACACCATGTTAATAGTAATATTGGTTGAAAAGAGAGAAAAGTAACGTGACGCTAAATTAACGTATCATGTTTGGGGTTATTACCAACACCAACTTAAAATATAATATTAGAACTAATATGTTGTCCAATTATTAAAATACATTACGGAATCCATGTGACTGTACTTTAGGGTAAAAACACAAACACGTCAACTGAATCCATAACATTTTCTCCGTAACGTGGTGAGAATTTGCATCATCAAGAGCAAGGTTTTCAAGATCGGGATCATATCCAGGATTATTTTCGTCTTTGCAAGATCGCGATCGTAAGCTCGGATCAGGATCTTAAGATCCTACTCTAATGTTATTTCTTAATAGTTTTTGTAATATCATACAAATCTACAAATTATTATACATTACAAACACAAAATACTATGAATGTTTCATAGAAATGTTGTCCTAAATTATGATGATTAACATGTTATTTTTTGAATTCTAAAAAAAAGAAATCATAAATTTGTAGTTTTTTTTGTTTTTAATCTCAGAAAAGTAAGAACTGATCGAATTACATCTTAAGATCGTATGGTTAAGATCGGGATCCTATAAGATCTTAAGCTTGCAAAGATCATATGTAGGAATTGGATCATTTTTTTTTAGTATCATAAAATCGTAAGATTGTAAGATTAAGATCGGGATCTTGACAACTATAATCAAGAGTGCTTTTGTCCTTGTTTGTTCCTCTTTTCTACAATGGTTTGCATGATGCATATGTTCATTCAAAATACATGGGCCGTTATAACATGGGATCATGTAGTTCATTTCGTCCATCATATTAGTTCATTGGGCTTTTTTTAGTTTAGTTATCCAATGAAAACCCACTTGTTGGCACTTGGTTAATTTTCTCACGTTCGTTTCTAAGCTTTATATTTCTAGTAAATTGTCAAGTCACGTCCAATCTCATTATTTGATATTCAAACATCAAATCGATTTTGGTCGGCTACGTCGTTGTTGGACGGTCACGTTATAAGAATACTAGCCTTGGATTATTCTTAAGACCTAATTTTAGAACTTGACTAAGAACAACCAAATAATCATTCCGATGGCAAGCACATTGAAATAAAGAGAAGTATTTTAGCTTTTTTTTTTTTTTTTGGTAAAAGGCTTTACTTCGATAAATATATTACTAAAAAAATGTTAAATATGTAGAATGTGAGTAAATCTCAAATAAACTACATCATACTATGTATTAAAAAAGCAGTTTTGATACTATTTAAAGCACTGTATTGCTACAGTGCTTTGAATAGTAAAATTAAAATTTGACCCTGAGGTTGTTGATCCATTGCAAAGTAAGTCCCTAAAGACAAACTTTGCAAAATGCCGATAACTTTAAGGACTTTTTCGGTAAAAAATCATACTATTTTCAGAAATACTTTACGAAAATAGTACTTGCGATTATCGACATTTTACATATTTAGTCATTCATAATTTTTTCTTTTAATAATCGTTTCATTTCAAATTTAGATTAACACACCAACGCGCGGGTACCCCGCTCGTTTGATTAAAAGAAGACTCCAAATTAGACCATTCTCCTTGGGTAGTCTCGGTTCAACTAGCTTCATGGTTGTCCACATCATCCATCATATAGCACTTGACATAATCATACCGTTAATGTAGAAGTTTTCCAGGTGTATACTTTTAGTCGCCACAATATTACAAGTAGAAGCAAATCTAACTTTCTTTACCACATCTTGCATCATGCTTGATTCCACGTTTAAAACATTGTCTTCCACTTAATTGACCATGCGCGGTTGCAAAACCTCTTCCAAGTCTCCTTGCATGCCACAAAGTATAAAAAAGGTATTTAGAGAATTGTATATTTAATGATGCACTATATTATTGTTTGGTTATTTAGATTCATATAGTAAACATTAAAAGATCTTAATAATTACATGAGTTATACGGAATAATTTCTTTTACATAACTACAAAGAAATGTCAATAAGTGTCCGCAATAGTTGACTCATTCGACAAGCCATGACCCTGTATAACCATAACTTGCAAAATGTCACTTTTCCTCGCCGGACATACATAACCACCAAAGAAAGCAAAATTGGTGGGGAATTCCAACTATCAAAGTGAATCAGTGAGTTCAAAAATGATTAGAAGATCCAGTATTACAAAGGACGAGATTCGGAAATACACAGAAGGTAAATCAACATTCTCCAAAAAATATTAACTACGGAAGGATCTTGTTGAAGGAAGGATCTTGGAACAATGAATCTGAAACTCAAAATAACAAAATTAACGTTAGAATCCACGTCTCTATTTAATGTTTATTGGTAGGCAAAATGAGGCAATCTTTATTTTGTTCAGGGAGGTTCGGGGAGTATTAACCAAATTCAGAGGGTTCGAGAACACGTAGTTATCAACAAACTACGCCAAAATGACAAATTATTAATTACCTTATATATTTTAATTTTGATGAAAAATATATGAATAGATTGAGTTTTAAATGTATTTTTATTGGTATAATTTTTATTAAATATTATATAACCTATAATATTTAAGGTCAAAGTTAAGAAAGAAAGACTTACAAAAGCAGGGACAATAATATAATAGGGCATGCTACTATATTCATTACAAAACATAACCCTTTTATATTATTCCTTTATATATGATTCATTTAAATTCTAAGTATTTTTTTGAACATGTTTTTCAAACTTAAATATCTTTCTCCATTAACGAAACCAAAAGTTTACCAATATTATTGTTTGATATAAATGACTTTTAATTATTATATCCCCTTTTACGTTTTGTACTTTTAACTCTCAACTCTTATAGTTTATAATACCAGATTTATAAAAAGTTATTACAATTAATTAGTAACCTGTTTTTCGGTTATCTAACATTTGAATGTAAACATGATTAGCTATTAGCATGTACTAATGAAAATATAGTCATATTGGTGGATTGAGGATAACTCAAATTTATAACTTTAAGTACGTGTCAAAATATCTATATCTCTTATATATTCATACAAGAATTTTGGTCTAATAGTATGTGAGTCATCCACCAACTTAAAAGTTATGAGTTCAAGTCTCACTAAAGTTATTTGTGAGATATTGTGATACAGGTGAAAAAAATTGACACGATCAAATGTTTCTTTAAATGGTTTAGTTAACTTTGTTATCCAAATTGTTGTTAAATGATCTCAGATATTTGAGATACCGGAAACTACAATGTTAACTTTGTCATTCAAATAAGACACAAGTTAAAAAGAAGTATTAAACGAAACCTGAAACTCGATAGCAGCACGCGACAAAAAAAATACACTCGCTATACACATATACGCTAACTATACTCAAGAGTTCAGAGGGTTCGGTTCAACCCCCTCGGCTAATGGTGGCACCTCCCACGCATGGATGCGTATATTTGGCATAATGCATACCTACTCGCACACATGTACTTATCTACATGCATTGCACGACTTGTTGTGGAGTCCACTAGGCTTTGCAATTAATAGCACCATTGCAACATAAGTTGATGATGTATTGCTCAATTATAGACCTTCTGTGTTTAGGATCACGACTGAAAACTGGACCCCTCTCCGAGTTTCCATGATGAGAGGGATGACTAGAGGCTTGTATGGCACCCTCTCCCCACTCTACCCTAAAAACCACACTAGCAGCTAGACTCCAACCCAAGTGGGGTTATTCCCAAATTGGCTTTTGGATGGTGACATCCATTAAAATATGTATAAAACATCACTTACATCCAAACATTCAAGCCTCTACTACTATACACCATATCTTTTCCATATCTCATAGATTTTAAATGTGTATTATATGATGTTGTACAATGAAAGGTTGAAATTTGTATCATATGCTCAACATATTAAGCGTTTGTCTTTATATATGCCGGTGACACACGAATTTCACTCAAGCGCCGAACATTTTTGTGTTGGACCACAAAATTGTTAATAATTATATGCAAATATATAGTGAATTTGATAATAAAAAATACAAGAGTTTACGACATATTTTTCTTTTGCGTACGTTTTATAAAAAAAAGATTTAGAAATGAAAAATATCTTTAACTTTATAATATTTAACTTTTTATATAACAAATTTTATTAGTCAAATATTTAGCAAATATGTGAATTTGATAATAAAAAATACATCTAGAACATAACCCAATATTATATTATATCTTATAAATTTATATATATCAACTATTTTGTGACTTACCATTTATATTATATATGACTTTTTAATAAAAATTTTATTAGGTCAAATCATTATATAATTTCATACGAAGCCTTTAAAAAAGCAGCCCAATATTAATATTTTTCACTGATTTATGGGATTTTTTTTACTTAACAAATTCGCTATGATATGAATAGAAGCTTAACGCCTTAATCTATTCTAACAAATGATAAATACAAAACAACTTGTGAGAATAAGAATATTGTAACGGCCTGTTTGGTTGGCCTACATTGGAGGAATTTCAAGAGATTTGAATTTATAATACCACAAAATATTTCACTATATATTTGGGTTGTTATATAAAAAGTTGTAAATATAGAAATTTATGGTATGTTCAAAATAGAATATGCGTCAAAAGCGTGTTATGTTCATTATAAATTCATTATATCTAAATATTTGACGAAGTAAAATTTGATATAAAAAGTAAATTTATAAAGTGGGCTCTATGCCAACACATAAAAGTATGTAAAAAGACAACATGACAAAGCTACCTCATTTTTTTTGTTTTTATTTTATTTTGATGACTAATGTTAAATGATAAAAGGGGTAGATTCTGCCCTTTTATATTATATGTTAACACTCATGAAAGGTCGTATCATATCATACAAGAATGAGCAACGACAACATTTTTAGGGCAAAATTTGTCATGTTTTAGAAGAAAAGTTTAAAATATATTAAATGAGTAATATGTTAGAACATCTAGATAATTATTTATATAAATTGTGACACTCCAAATTCTGAATTTCAAACCCCATAAATTAAAATTCATGAACCAAACGCCCCCTAAGTTTGTTGCCTAAAACCACATGTAATAAAAGTGTTTAGAACTTAATTTTGAGTAGTAACACATTACACATATAATGAAAGATGGTCCTAATTTTGTCGCGATTTGATTAAAAACAAACGAAATGGAAAATTGAGTATACTTTACGACATTGTTGAGAGTTTACATCATTTATTTTCTCGATATACAACTATACAAGTTATGGCCGCTTGAAATGTGTCGACATGCATGTGAGCATGATAAGTGTGGTCTTAACTTATGAAAGTGATAGTGAGATTGCACAACACTTTGAGAATGATATAACATCGATCATTAACCTAGTGATGTGTATTAAGGATTAGAATAATTTTAGACTGTAGAAAATCACAACACAATAAATTAAATATATATGTTGTTTTAACAAACTACCTACTAAAATTACATATCAAGAATCATGGAAATGGTTGAACCCTACAATGGGATTTTGTACATTATGATAGATTAATTTCCACCACATTCTTGTGCATGTTGATAAGATATGATATATTAAACCTAGAAACTTGGTTTAAATGAGGCCTTGTTTTGTCACAGTTTGTTTCGCGTGTGATCATTGCACATGGAGTTCTTGTTAATGTGATGCAATAAACCAACCAGATTTGATAGTTCTTTGTTTTGTAAATGGCATTTGTCTTTTTTAAAGTTAATAATTGTATCATGCATGATGCTAGGCTGATGACTTGACGTATCCTTTAATTCGATAAACTAACTAAATTAGTTGTATAAAAACGTAATACACGTTTCCATACAATTTACGTGGCTATTTGAACGCATCTCTTATCTTGTGTGCTAGCTAGGAAAAGTTGGTAAGATGTCATGTTAAGTCGTGTAATCTGATGACCAGGTGGACGAAAAGTCCATTTTCTGGTTTTGGACTCTGATGGATTGATGTGTTGGTAATTGGAACGAGTCTAACTGATTAATGTTCATTTTATTATAATCATTCTAGTTTGATAGGGATTGACAGTATATGGTCGTTTACAAATCCGAAGAACTAGTGAGGAGCCAAATATCTCATCTGGTTCAAAATTCTAGTTTTGTTTACAAGTTGCTCCTAATTTTGGCTGGTTTTTTATAGGTTAATTAGTTAAAAATTTATCATACTTGTCATTTTTTTTTATTGTGTGAAACGTCTCTTTTTTTACTATCATGCCACAAACTTTTTGAATTTCTGCTATTGTGTGTGTATTTTGTGCATGAAAAATGGCCTTTTTACCTTCGGTGGTTATAAAATATAAAAGTAAAATGGTTATTTTACATGCACAAAATACATACAATAATAAATATTCAAAAAGTTTGTGTTTAAAAAAAATAATAATAAAAAAAAAATAAAAAAATAAAAAAAATTTGGCAAGTTAAATACTAATTATCCCCATTTCTTATTTGTCTCTTATAAACTCAACTAGTTTCTTTTTGGTAAATCGTATATGAAATCGTTCTAGCTTGTACTTTTTAAGCTAAAGTCCAACTCTGTAATTTGTTCATGGGTTGGTTTAGAATGTCTTTGATTCTTAACCAGTCGTGAACTAGGCAAGTAGATTCACTTTTCATTATAGTTAATGTCGTTTTTGTTTTCTTAGATATTTTTAATAGAATGGTTCGAATTTAACGGGCAGAAGATTAATTCTTTTGTGATCACTTAGGTTCACTTGCGTTGACTCCGGGCTATCTAAAAGGATAGTCGTCTGGGATTAGTCGGCTCGTAATGTCGAGTCAAAAACCCAGATTAAAAAAAAATAATAATAATAAAAAATAAAATAAAATAAAATAAATTTGACAATTAATAGTGTTTGTTTTTTCCTTGCGTCAAGAGGTTTAAACCTCTTGCCTAATAAGACTTCAAAGAGGATCTTATTTCCCCTTAATGATATATATAACTAGTTTTTTTTGTGTGTTCTAATCATTTAGACGTTTAAAAAAACAAACAACATTATTTGATTTAGATTCTGAGTTTTTTGTCACAGACTTATATTCAGATGTGCGAATCAAATTTTGACTCGGAGGCTCTTGACAAACAAACAATAGTGTGAAGTTTATATTCTCAGTTGGTTCATGGATATTAGAACATAAACCTTAATCCTCCTCCTCCTACCTTAGCAAACAAAGATCTTGATTAGTCCATTATACTATTTCTAAACAATAATAAGTCAATAATATCACACATCCTGTTATACTATAAAATATGGCATTCAAAGATTTTCAAAGAGAGATGTGGACAAGTACCAGAAGGCCTAATTTGGAGCCCCCACAAACCCCATGTGCATGTGAATATGTTCCCATCAAATTCAATGGTGTCTTGTCCTTGCAATTTTGGGCTACCTTACATATTGGGACCCACAATCATACGTCATTCAAAATATTTTTTATTTTATTTTTATAACCAACAAATTAAATAAAGAATTGTACATTCCCTCAAAAATCGCAAGTACAAAATAAGGACAAAATGTGCATCAACAAAAATGGCAATTTGATTAAGCCTAACAAATCAAATGTGACAAATAAGTTGGCTTTAGGGTTGTTTGTGTCTTGATTTTGCTATAAAACATGTATTAATACTCAGGATTAACAAGTGAATACAGATTATGAGATCTGAAATTGAAAGAGACATTTTGAAGATGAGAGATGAGGTCAAAACAAGCATTCGTTAATCGGCACATGACTAATCAATTATTGATATGGTTTTTATTTACGTCTGTATATCGGATAAATGCTAAGGAAAAATAAAAATAGAAGTTTTAAACATTAACCTTGAATTCGAAAGGTAATATATAATTAAAATAAAAATAGAGATCAATCATATACCAAAAGTTTTCTCCACATCAAATGATACTCCTTTCGTCTCATTTTTATTGTCCACTTTGACTTTTACTAGTCTTTTGTTCAACTTTAACCATTAATATATTTATTTGTGATATATAATACTTGATGAAAATTATACAAATAAAAATACATTTAAAACCCAATACATTCATATATTTTTTTATCAAATATTATATAACACAAACAAAAATAGTTCTGGTCAAAGTTAAAAAACAAAGACTAAAAAAGTCAATAAAAAACAATAAATTTGAGACGAAGGGAGTAAATCTTAGTCACTTATTTTTTTCATTAAATAGCAAACTCTTCATCTTACTTTTCTCAAAAATTAATTGTTAAGTAAAAGAAGTTACACCTTCGCGTTTAACATTTAATTGTTTTTCTATAGATTGACACATTGATATATTTTAGACAAACTTTTTTTTGTTACTTTTGTCACTTTTCTTCTTCTTTTTTAACGTTGTTGAAATTTTCATGAGAAATCAAATGTGATTCAACACTATTTTAAATATTCGAATATTTAAACATTTAGTAAATTGAACATAACTTTTTTCTACAAAATTCTATAATTTTCATCGTTTTTTAATCTGAAAACTAGACATTCGTAAGCTTTTCAACCATATATATCACATTATATTTCGAATTGTAGATTAGTGCAGTTAATTTGTCAAAGTTGGATAAAACACATAAATCACATGCGATTTTTACCACATTTTATTTTTTTTCACATCCGATTATAGGCGTTTTATAAATAAACAGATATAATCTATAATACAAATACAATGAGTTTGAAAAGCCATGAATATGTGTTTTTCATTGCATAAAACGGAAAAAGTCTTTGATTTATACACCAATACTTATGCTAAAGTTAGTACAGTTTTAGTGTTCGAACTACCATATTAGTGTTAAATCATATGTGATAGGTCATGCAAATTTCAATACTAAAAAAAGAAAAAAAATATTTTGACGAAAGTATATGAAATGCCCGTCTATTAAAAGATAATAAAATGCCCGTCGCGATGTTATAATTTATTTTGTGTAACGATTAACGACTCATTATATATTTAAATTATAAGAAATGAGTGTAATTGCATTTCTAATTAAAATATTAATTAATTTCTTCCATTTTTTTCTCAATAAAAAAATGAGTAATTGTAATTTGTCTCTTAATATATAGGAAACTTTTGGTATGTAAATAATATCTCCTCTTAAAATAATTCATAGGTTTAACTAAGTAGCTAAAATATATCACCATCAACAACATACAAATCCCGTTAGAGTGAGCTATGAATAGTTAAAATGTAGAAAATCACACCTTTACCTGAAAATAAATAATCTACTTTCAGATAAATAACTAATGGAAGGGATTCGGTGAGGAAAAAAAATGCTAAAATAAGAATAATAAGAAGGTTTTCTAACCACATATATTAAATAAGAGAGAAAATTTTAAGGAAAATGCATATATGTGTGATTGTGATTTTTTCTTATTTTTCTCATTTTATCCTAAAATTCAAATAACTAAAATATATATAAACCGTAAATAAAGAATGAATAAAAAATAGAATTTGAACACATTACATTTAAAGAATGTTTGTGTTGGGTTTTGAACTTACTAGTTTTAAACCGCCGTACACGCACGAGGCTTTGGGTTTACTTTTAGTTAGATTAGTTTTTGTTTAATAATGAACATAAATAAGATTATACGTATAAAATAAGAAAATATTCAGATAAATACATTAAGTGCATTTGTTAGATTAGTTTTAGGTTAGATTATATTTACATTCAAATTAATGTATATATTACAGTAACATTTACTGTGTAATTTCCAATTCTAATGATAGCTTTCCAATAAGTTGTCAAATCATTTATACATTTTGCATTTATAAATTGTCATCAATTTCAATTTAAATAGCAACAACTGAAGACAGCTATTTAGTTCTTTTCCACTAACAAAAATTTCTTTCTATTTAAATATCTCATTCCATCTATTATTGAATCAGTCCATTGTCTATAATGCAAATCGACATACGGTTTTTAGAAAAAGATATTGTAAAAAAAAGAATCGGATGGTTGTACAAAATGGTATTTAAAACTGCGTTTGATTTACTCAATTTTTCAAGTTCATCATGTTCCATTGAGATGAACAATATTGGCATATTGATTGGTGGACAAGATTTCCCTTTTGATTTTTGATTTGTCTGATCCCATAAGGTATGTTATATTTTTTTTTTGTTTATTTTGGTAGCTTTATACTTTTTTTGCTTTTTGGTAACTGATTAGTGCTAACTTTTTTGCTTGATTTTGTATTAATGATTCTTAGTTGATGAATTATGTTTTTGTTATTGATTACAGATGAGCAATTCATTGGATTATAATCCAACAGATTTTTGTAAGTTATTTAAAGATGATTATCGTTCTGAAGAAGGTGTATTAGGTTTAATTACTGAAGAAGAAGGTGTTGACAAAAAAGAACAATATCAGATTTGATGATAATGATGGATGTAAACATTCAGTTTATGTATGAGAAACGTATTCTATGGTTGTGTCACAACGTATTTTGTAAGAAACAACTATTTTTTGTAGTATGTATATAAAAAATGTTACGTTTAATATATCAGATAATAATTTGTATATCATAAACTACCAATTTAAGTCTTCAACATTGATATCTATTGAGATAAAGTCGGCCGTTTTAGGTGTTTTCTAAAAGGCTCCTCAAACATAGATGTGTCGAAAATGCGAACAAAAAAACTTTTGACAAACCGGGTGCGTTTTTTGATACTTTGATGTCGTGTAACTTTTGGGCGCATCAGAAACGTGGTTCCAAATATGAGAGGCATGTTTTAGGAGCTTTTAAACGGTTGTTATCTTCACCGATATCTTTTCTATATTTAGATTGCGTTATACAGTAAAACCTTTATAAATTAATACTCGATAAATTAATAACCTCGATAAAATTAATAATTTGTCCAGTCCCAACTTGAGACCAGTATAAATTTGGACTCCAATCGACAAAATAATAAGATAATAATTGTTTTGAAACCCCAGTGTATATATATTAGTCCCAACGAAACTATAAATTAATAATTACTAAAAATTTCATATATATGTATATATATGTGTGTGAGAGAGAGATACACTTCAAAATCCTAAGATTGTTTAGTGCAAATGAATCCATAGTCACTTGTTTTTTGTTGAACTTCAAATATATATTGAGTTTATCTTAAAATCTCTTTATTGCACTAAAAAGTTGGTGCGTTGTTTTCTTGTATTGCAACAAAAAGTGTTAATTTTATTTTCATAAAATGTGAATGTTAATTCATAAAATGTTAATTGGAACTTCTTTTTCAAATTTATTTCATCTCTAATGAGTATACATTGTAACTAGCTAGTATATTAGACTTGAAAATTTAATGGTTATACGTTAAACCTATTTAAATTAATAAATTATTAATTTATAGATATAATAATATCTCGCTAAATTAATAAAATATCTCAGTCCCAACACTATTAATTTATAGAGGTTTTACTGTATGTTATTCTTCATAACATTACTCAATCAGAAGTATAACAAAGAGAAAATCGGCCCATCAGAATCGTTTCTAGTTATAGTATGCAAGATATAAAATGTTTTAAAAATCATAGTTATATCTTTTCAAAAAAATTGAGCTATTAAAAAATATAACTGATGATCCACGGATACGTTTTTTGAATATATTATATGCAAGGAAGAGGAAAAAACTTCAAAAAAAAAAACTCAGGGTAATTTGACAGTCACAAACGTTTTATGCTAATGATGGTTTCTCATTCAGTGGTCAAATCATATTTATATTTTACATTTATAAATTGACACCAATTTCAACTAAAATAGTAACAACTTGAATCAAACATTTATTGCTCTTCAATTACCAACAATTTCTTCTTATTTAAATACCTCTTATCTAAACTTAAATCAATTGATTCATTATAATGAAAATCGGAAACACACACATATGGTTATTAGAAAAAGATATTGTAAAAAAGAAAATAAGATTGCTAAACAAAATGGTGTTAATTCTGCTTTTGATTTTGTCAATTTTTTTAGATGGTCATTGTCCCATGAATATAGACAAAATTACCTTGGTGGACAAGATTGCTCCTCTGATTTGTCTGTTCCCACAAGGGGTATGTTGGTATATTGTTATTCTGTTTGTAATATTAACATTTTTTTAATGTTATTCGTTTTTTGTTTTCAGTGTGTGCTTAAATGCTGCACCAAGGGTTGTTTGTTGAGTTGTGCAGTTTCTCTTCCTCGAGAAACTTAGCTAAGAATAGTTGGAAAAAAGGAACAATCTTCTTTGATTTTTCCCTTTCTTCAGCTTTGTTGTACAATCAGTTGTAAAAAGAAGCTAGTATGCTCACTTACAACTGATTTTTGTTTGACTATTGGCTATTTCTGTATCTGATAACAATCAAAATACTTGTGGTGAAAGATGATGATATTGATACCCCTGGAAAAATTATAAATTTAAATATTATTGTGGTTTTGAAGAAGATATATTGTATTAATAATTGGGGAAGAAGATGTTGTTGTTAAACGTGTTTTGCGATTGTATCAGAAATGTATAGTATTGTGTATTTATTTGTATACAAATATTACATCCGGATTATGTATCTGAATCAATATTTGAAGACATATTTCGGCCCAATAGATAATGCAATTCAAATATAAAAAAGATATTGCTAAAAATACCATTGTTTTTAAAGCATTTTAGAATGTTCCTCTAATTTTTGGAGACACATCTCTAATATGGCCCATCACAATTGTTTAAAAAAAATAAGATGCATGTTCTTGAATGCTTTAAAAACCATAATAATATCTTTTCAAAGTTCATGATGTTTTGATGCGAGCTCTTTTATAATTGATTCGTCTCCGGTTAATTTGTTAACCGTGTATACATGATAACTAAAAATAATTTTATGTGATAAAAATATCAATGGGTGTGTGAGCATTTAAGTTATTGCAGGAAAGTTGAAAGTGTAACAATATTTAATTAGTATTTTTAGATAGTTGAGTTGGCACAAACCTCTAAGTAAAATTACTAAATTTGTCCTTATCCTATCTTGCACCAGTCATTAAATTAGATTCAACTATCTAAACTTTTCTCATATTTAAATTCTAAATTGAATTCAGTATAGAACCAAACTATTTTTTTTAAAACAAATATAAACAATGATGATCATGAATTTTTTTTGTAATATAGAAAATGAAACTGTGATCGAAGATGATGTTAAGTCTGCTTTTGATTATGTGTATTTTTACTAAAAGGTACTTTTCTATCAATTCAGGTATGTTACCCTTTTTTGTAACCTGATAATAATGTAATTATTATTATTATTATTATTATTATTATTATTATTATTATTATTATTATTATTATTATTATTTATTTCTTTTTATTATAAAAAATCACTGCATTAGAAAATCATGGGGTTTACAAGAAATTAGTGGAGAGCCTAGTGACTAATTGGGCCCCCCACTCCTCTAGCTATAGCAAAGCTAATCCTACTAAAAATATGATCAGTAGCACGTGCACTAATTCCTTGAGTCAACGAGAAGCTTCGATGCGCTTTAGTAAGGTTGTCGCGTCCTTCTCAAGCTCCCCAAAGGAAGAGAATGAGAAGGGGAGAAACCTATATCCAATGTCTGCACATTTAGCCTCGTACTTGACACGCTTACGTTGCACTGCTTCGACCACCGCACGACCCAGTGCGAAATTAACCATATTAGTTAGTGTCAAGGGAGACGACCCTATCAAATCGACGCATGCATCTTGCCCACCGTCCCAAGAATAAAGCAATATATCAGCTGGACGTAGGGATTTGTCCCTATCACCCCAGAGCCCAATGTCAACCTCTTTACGAGCCGAGATCCCAGACCGAGAGCATATGTCAACAAGGGTATCACGCACCACATTGTGCCGGTGTTTAATGCCAATGTGTTAGGATTTAGAAAATCCGGTAGTTAAAGACTCGGTCACCTCAAGTATATGTATTCGTTAAAAAGCTCGTAGTCGTAGTCATTTAGTGATAGTTAGTAGTTAGTTAAGTAACACCGTAGAGGACGGCCGGGTCTTTACCCACTGTATGCCTGATCCACAACCCGTAGGAGGCGTTCCATGTAAGAAACTATATATATCATTTGCCTAGCAAGGCAAAGGGTTGGAGCTTTCAATATACATTTTTCTTTGTCTCACTAAAGTTCTCAACTCTCTTCACTTTCTCTCTTTAAAACCTCAACTCATTCGATCCATATGTGTGTTTGATTATGTGTTTGCGAAAACCAATATGCTTCAAATGGTATAAAGAGCCATGGTTTGATCATCTACCTTACATGTTCTTGGATTCTTAGTGGTTTTCATAGGTTTTTGAGTTAGAATGAGTTTTGAGTAGTTTTCATCATTTTGATCATTTTTAGTGTTAAAGTTTGAATTTTGATAGTACTTTTGAGTTTAAAATCATCATAAGTGCTTAGGTTTTGGTTTGGAAGGCTTGAATCATCATGGTTGGACTGTTTTTGGATTGAAAAGTTTAGTTTTTGATAAGTTTCTTTGAAGCGGTTTGTGTCTCGGACCTACTTCTTGTAAGCGGTTTGTCACTGGTTTGATGCAAGTTGATCTAAACTTTGCGCGGTTTGTCCCATTGTCACAACGGTTTGTCTAAACTTCTGTTAAGCAATTTTTTCAATTTTATGTGATTTGATCCCTAAGCGGTTTGAGTGTTGAGACAAAGAGACAAAAAGGACAAAGTAGTGGAAGTACCTGTGTTCCCTTGAGGTTTGTTAAGTTAAGCGGTTTGACTCTGCGATTTGTCTGGAAGCGATTTGTCAGTTAAGCGATTTGTCCTTAAAGTGTTTTGTCATAAGCGACTTGTCACAAAGTGGTTTGATTCAAGTGGTTTGTCTTCTGCAACTTGATCAAAGCGGTTTGATAAGAAGCGACTTGTCTGGTTGCGATTTGATAAAAGTGATTTGTCCACACTGCGAGTTGACTGAAGCGGTTTGTCAAGTGTGCGATTTGTCTTATGATATTTTTCATTTCTTTGTGATAAGTTCTAGGGTTTTATTTTGATTTAGTAAAATCCCGTGAAATAATCTATTTCCCAGTTTAATCAAAGAGCAGTAAAATCCCGTGTACTTAGGAATCATGTCTACAATCACTTCTTCAGTTGCTGATGACGTTCAAGCTGCAGGATCCGATACTCGTCCTCCCATGCTTGATAGAACCGATTATGACTCTTGGGCTCAAAGAATCAGATTGTATTTCTTAGGAAAAGAGAATGGGGTTAACATCCTTAAGTCAATTGATGAAGGACCATTTCAAATTGGAACTACCAGGGATATTATCGAAACTGCAGCTGATGGAAATGTTGTGTTAGGGTTGGATAGACCTAGAATGTATGATGAGCTTGTTGATAGGGAAAATAAGAGATATGATGCTGACATTAGAGCCTCAAACATCATACTTCAAGGTTTGCCAAAAGACATTTACAAGCTGATCAATCACAACACTGAAGCCAAGGCTGTCTGGGATAATGTCAAGATGCTTCTCTCTGGTTCGGAACTAACTCAGGAAGATAGAGAGTCTCAGTTGTATGATGACTTTGAGAACTTTAAAATGAATCCAGGGGAAAGTATCACTGAATATCATGTGAGAGTACACAAGCTTGTGAATGATATGAGGAATATCAAAATGACAATGCCAAATATCCAGCTCAATTCCAAGTTTGTGAACAATATGAATCCCGAATGGCACAAGTTTGTCACAGCTGTCAAACTGAACAAAGGACTAAGGAACACCAATTATGAACAACTGTATGCTTACTTACCCCAACATGAGAAGCATGCTTGATAACGCTACACGCGTCGTTCGGGGTCAAAGGTACTTCCTTTTCGTCGAGAAGGTTTTTCAACACCCTAGGTAGTGAACCTAATCGTTGTAGTGTAGTATTAGGGTAAGCCACGGGAATTGATATCGTTCTATAGGGGAATAGGAATGCTAGTGAGAAGTTACTACACTAAGGTTGGGGTTGAGGAAGATTATTTTTTATCTTTTTATGTTTTTTTAGGAAATGGAAAGGTACGAATCTCGGGGTTTGGATTTGGGGGGTTGGTATTTCTACCGATTACTTCTACTTGTCTAATTATCTAAACTAAGGTGTATGTAGTCTATGTCTAATTATTGTGTGCTCGTATGATGATTTAAAGATGTGTTTACTTAGGTATTATTACTCCTTAATTATCTCCTATTGATAGTTGAATTATCACGTCCTTATTCTTAATCGCGTTGTGTGTCTAAGGTCGTAGGGTATGCGTTTATCCCTATCTCTTTGAAACTACCAAAGGTTAATGACTACAAAATCTCTAGGATTTATAAACTTTAACTCTAAGGTACTCTTTGGATGGTTTAGCCTACAATGACTATAGGTACTATAAGCTAAGGTTCACAAATATTAATCAAGCATTAACTACACAACGGATAAACTATCGCAATACTAGATCATTAACAATTAAGATAAAAGACAACCAATCAATATTCAATAATTAAGTTTCATATTCCCTAAGCAAAAACACAAGTAAATTAGTCGGACGTGGGAAACATGCAAGCATACACACAAGTAATTGAAGACATAATTAAATTAATGAAGTAAAACACTTATCTTCATGTAAGAGAGGGTATGGAACCCTAAAATACTGTACAAGACAGCCTTGGTTCGGTTTAGGTTTTTACTCCAAAAGACTACACACTGAAAACTAAAAAATTCGGATTCTATATATAAGATTACAAATGCGACGGCGTCACCCTTTGATTTGTGACGCCGTCGGGTCACCGTCATTAGGGTTTCGTCTTGGCCACGTTAGTCTTGCGACGGCGTCACCTTATGCTTGTGACGCCGTCCCCTTCAGTCTCTGACATCGTCTGGATCAATTCTAGGCCGTCTGAGTTGTGACGACCTACTCTTGTAAAACCTGAAGCCGTCACTTGTAAATAAGCAATTTGGCTACTGAGCCGTTACAAAAGATGTCCGACGGCGTCACTAATTTGTGCCTGACACCGTCCCCTTCAGTTCCCAGCTGAGTGTCTTGATTTCTTGACTTTGGCCATTTTCTTCGTATATTCGCGCCTTTTCGTCCGAATAAGTGTCATTCCAGCATTTTGCCTTCAAGATACCTAAAAAGTGAAAAGGAACGATATTAAGTAATAACGGATACAAAAGTGATCAAATAAGGGCTTAAACGACCCCTCAAAAAGGTACATTTTAAAACCTTATCAAATATCTCTACACTTGGTATTTGCTTGTCCTCAAGCAAATGTGCTTTTAGCCAATTAATTTATAAGTTAGGGGTCATGAAGCATTGGTTTAGAACAATCCACAACACATATAAGCCCCACAAAAGTCATAACAAGCACAGAAATTACATACTAGCACCTCACATGGGGTGTTTGGACACTCACATCTCTCGGGTGTATATGAAATATAACAAGTTGGAAATGGAAGATAAACACTCATTAACCGGTCCTAGTACATAGATTACCATAGGCTTGAGACTAGATCAAACCTCCATCGCTTTGGCGTAAGTACCTAGGAAAGACTATCAAAGAGGTCTTTTAAAGGGTTGTAATGTAAGGCTTACGGTAGGGAAACAAAGGGTTTGGTGGGATAGGCTATTTAGTGGTGGCAAGTAAAAAATCTTTATGTTACAAGCATGCGAAGAATGGCGTTGCTAAGCCAAGACTCGACACTCTAGACTCTAGATAACTGAAATAGACAAACATAAATTTAAAGATAGATGTAGGATGGTAGCCCGTATGTTTTTTGTTTTTGTTTTTTTGTTTTTTTTTTGTTTTTTTTTTTACTTTTTTTTTCTTTTTGTTTTTTTTCTATTTTTTTACCATTTTTTTTTCATACACTTTTACTCTACCATCCTCTACGATAACATCAAAATGATAGGGATTTATAAGCACATCCATACACTTGAGTTTTTATTACTCTAACACTAATATGACCCGAATTGAAAAGATCAAAACACTTGGAGTACATTATTATGCAAATAAAGGGAATTTGAATTTAACGTTCCCTTCCCGTCATCTCACAAAATTTAACTTTTCCCATGAGTCCCAATCGTCCCAAAACTGTGTACAAAGGATATGACTCGACTTAGCAACTTATGCAAGCAACTAGATAATTGAACTAAGGGTTTAGTGTGATAACAATAATGCACTAAAAGTGAGTGCATACAAGGTAGGCTAAGGCGATTTGGGTGTACATTTGGGGGTGGGGTGTAAACAATGCTCTTCATTGATATTCCGGAAAACCGAAACATCACGAGAACCGCGAAAAGGTTAGGCTCTGAGGGGTTAACTAGGGGTATCGTGTACTAAATATGAGTACAACGCAAAGGTGTGGGGGAATTACTCAACCGATGTGGAAGAAGTAATTATATTACGGGTATCAAACAAGGGTTATCCTAATGCCTCTTATCATTTAGTTATTCCTAACTACACAAGTGTAGTCTTACTAGCGATCTCGGGATGCATCACAAAACAAGTTCTAGAATCTATTATACTACCAGTTCACACTCTAAGCATTAAAGATGAATGCTTTAATTCCTACTAATCTAAGGGAGATCCTCACATTTTGGGTGGAATTTAAGTGGTAAAGGGTTTTTGTACTAGTCATATAACTTCCTATCCATGAGATGCTTTATTAAGACTAATGGCCCACTCCTATATGTCATGAACAATTTTAAATTTGGTGCCAAAATGACCCTAACCGACATTTTCTCATGTTTATTACACAAATGCAATTGGACAAAGCAAATATTCAAGGATAAGCATAGTTTCAAAGTTCCCGTTTTATTTTCCCTCCCTACACTTAAACTGAACATTGTCCCCAATGTTCCCCGAAAGTATCAAAGTTATGATAATGGAAGGTAATAAAAGATGAAAGAAACTAATACTCCCCTGATTAGCTCGGTAGGATCCGTGTAAAGTGGTGGTTACATCTTTCTTCAAGAAGAATGTTTGCGTGAAAGCTCCTTCTCATCTTATGTATCTGCTTCTTGGTAAATTAAACCTGCACACTTAAAGAAAACAAATGAAACATTCGCGTAAAATCGGCGGTAATAATATATATAGGACTCTACTAAACTAGGATATAATGCTTGTGGAATGGATGTTTACAGAATTTCTGGAAAATTAAGACCTGGAAAATTCCAAAAAATTATGAGTAGCTCAGAAAACGAGAAAAAGTAATCAGTTGTTTTTGCTCCTTCCTGACGCCGTCAGGTTGCGATCTGACGCCGTCAGGTTATCCTCGACAAAACTGGTATGCGATTTTCTGGAAAAAATTCTGGAAAATTTACATCTTTAGGATCTAGAAAAATTTCCTGCAAAACATCCATTATGACTCGTTACAAGCATTTGACTCGAACAACACACATGTATATCTTTTAAATAATTGTAATTCTCATGTTTACGTTTCTTTTGAAAACGTGTGTAATCCTCCCTACACTTATCCCTTATGTAAAATACCTTTATATGTAATTAAGACGAGGTTAAATACAAAATAAAACATTTTTACAAATATAAACATGAGAATAAACAATCAATAAAAGATACACGACACAAACAAGCAAACAATTAAGCATGGGTTGCCTCCCACGAAGCGCTTTTCTTTATTTATGAGTCTTGTAGCTAGACTCGAAGTCGTGCCCCTACGTGACTTCATTACCGTCACCTTCTTCCTTCGCTCGTCCTTCGTCAAAAGGACGTAGACGTTGTATGCTCACCGTGAATTCCCTACCAACTTCGTCTATTATGGTAACGGTTCTATTCTTTAGATTGGTTTCCTTCACCGTATAAGGCCCAAACCATCTTGGTTTGTTTCTACCTCGTAATGCCCTTATTCGTGATTTGTATAAGAGTACTTTCTCTCCTTTTAAAAATACCTTAGGGTTCTTTTGTGTTTTTGGTATTGAAGTGGGATTATTTCCTAACTTTTTATCGCGCTTCCACAATGTTGCATGTAGTCCTTGAACCATGAAATCTCTAAGCCCTTTTTCCCAATCGTTCATTTTCTTCTTAACCACATTGTTAGGGACTTGTGGATTCTCATCCGTAATCTTCTCCATGATCTTAAGAGGATACCTTGGAACAATGGGTATCCTAGCGTACCCTTTTCCGCTTTTAAGTATCATGATGCTCTCCCCGCATTTGATGGTTGCTTTGGCAGTGGCCAGAAAAGGTGTCCCAAGAATGAGTGGCATGTTTCTATCTTCCTCAATGTCTATGATCACGAAATCCACCGAATAAACGATATTAACCACCTCTATTAAAACATCCATTGCGATTCCTATGGGGTAGACATAGGTGTGATTTGCTAAGGAAAGTCTAAGATCGGTCTTAGCTGGCTTATCCCTAGTCAACTTATTATAGATTGATGATGGCATTATGTTTACATCAGACCCTTGAGCAGCTAAGGAATTTATATTATCAATGTCACCTATGCTACATGGTATCACGAAGTTCCCTGTGGTGTCTCATTTTCTAGTTACTGGTTTTTTTAGAACCAGCTCATACAGAGGTCCCATAGGCATGGTGTCATACTCTTCTTCTGTTATTTTTCCTTCAAGGGCTTCCCTAAGAACCTCGTTGTACCTAAAGTTGTTCACTTGGTTAACAATGGTTTTTTTGTTAATTTCGTGCTTAAGGTAGTACTCAATGGTCTCGGGCTCATTATTAGGTTCAGCCTCCTCCCTCTTGCTTTTCTCATTTTTCTTCTCCTCAACCTTCCCATCTTCAGGCATAATGGAAATGGCGTTAACAAACGAAGTGGGAGGATAATCATTGCTTCTCACTAGTACCTTTTCGGGAACTTTTGTCTTGGTATATTCTTTTACCAGGTTCATCATTTCCGTCATCTTTTCCTGCATTTCCTCTCTTTGCCTATAAACCTCCTCTTTAAATTTTGCTAATCTCTCCGTATGAGCTGCCATGTACTCCCTCATTTATTCCTTAAAGCTTGGTGAGAGTGGTATTGGGGAAGTAGAATGGAAGCGCCGTTCGGAATTAAGATTTTGCTCACGACTTGGGGATTCAGAGAAAGGTGTTGGTTGGTTGGTGAAATTAGCGGAATTGACTATTTCCCGAGGGATTTGTACGGGAGCTCTCTTATGCCTTTCTATCAGATAATCAATCCTTCTCTCAAGAGCACTCATTTGCTCCTCGGTGACGTCGGAAGATTCAGGAGGAGTTGATATGGCATTAACCACTTTAACGGGGGTTTCAGGGGATTCATTCCAATATTCGTAGCTTCAATCGGCAAGCACTTCAATAATATCCCAAGATTCCTCTGCGTTAAAGTCGCTAAGCCTTCCACCGGCGGCTTGATCAATGGATCGCCTTGTGATGAAATCGGTATGGTCATAAAAGATTTGGATTTGAAGCCAAAGATCAATACCATGATGAGGGACTTTATGGAGTAAGTCCTTGAATCGAGTCCGTGCTTTGTAGAGAGACTCGCCTTGAAGTTGTTGAAACGTCAAGATGTCTCGTCTTAGTTTAGTGGTTCTCCCCGGTGGGAAAAATTGAGCAAGGAAGCGAGAGGTGAGATCATCCCAACTTGAGATGGAGCCGGTGGGAAGTCGCTCAAGCCAATTACTAGCTTGGTCCCGTAGAGAGAATTGGAAGAGACGCAGACACTTGGTCTCTCGAGTAGTAGCATCGAGGTCGATGGAATCGACGATTTAAAGGAAATCCTTAAGATGCTGATTAGGATCTTCGGAACGAAGTCCATGGAATGCACATCCGTTTTGCACCAACCGGATGGTGTCGGATCGCAAGGCCGTAGTTTAGGCTTGGTCGGGAAGCTCAATGGTGTTCCTATAGCCTAGGTGGCTTAGTCTCGAGTATTCACCAAGAGTACGGGCTCTTGGCGGGTCATTGGGTGGTAGGTTGATGAATGGTGGTTGGTTATCACCTTCCATGATGAAAAGTGATGGGATTACTAACAAAGGTCACGAAGAAGGGGGATAGACTACGAGGAAGCTAAAAATGGGAAAAAAGCTTACTTGATAGGAATCAAGCAAGGAAACCTAAACGAGGTGGACTCCTAACTAGCTATTCTATTCCCCGTGCGCCAAAAACTTGATAACGCTACACGCGTCATTCGGGGTCAAAGGAACTTCCTTTTCGTCGATCAAGTTTTTCAACACCCTAGGCAGTGAACCTAATCGTTGTAGTGTAGTATTAGGGTAAGCCACGGGAATTGATATCGTTCTCTAGGGGAATAGGAATGCTAGTGAGAAGTTACTACGCTAAGGTTGGGGTTGAGGAAGATTATTTTTTATCTTTTTATGTTTTTTTAGGAAATGGAAAGGTACGAATCTCGGGGTTTGGATTTGGGGGGTTGGTATTTCTACCGATTACTTCTACTTGTCTAATTATCTAAACTAAGGTGTATGTAGTCTATGTCTAATTATTGTGTGCTCGTATGATGATTTAAAGATGTGTTTACTTAGGTATTATTACTCCTTAATTATCTCATATTGATGGTTGAATTCTCACGTCCTTATTCTTAATCGCGTTGTGTGTCTAAGGTCGTAGGGTATGCGTTTATCCCTATCTCTTTGAAACTACCAAAGGTTAATGACTACAAAATCTCTAGGATTTATAAACTTTAACTCTAAGGTACTCTTCGGATGGTTTAGCCTACAATGACTCTAGGTACTATATGCTAAGGTTCACAAAGATTAATCAAGCATTAACTACACAACGGATGACCTATCACAATACTAGATCATTAACAATTAAGATAAGAGACAACCAATCAATATTCAATAATTAAGTTTCATATTCCCTAAGCAAACACACAAGTAAATTAGCCGGACAGGGGAAACATGCAAGCATACACACAAGTAATTGAAGACATAATTAAATTAATGAAGTAAAACACTTATCTTCATGTAAGATAGGGTATGGAACCCTAAAATATTGTACAAGACAGCCTTGGTTCGGTTTAGGTTTTTACTCCAAAAGACTACACACTGAAAACTAAAAAATTCGGATTCTATATATAAGATTACAAATGCGACGGCGTCACCCTTTGATTTGTGACGCCGTCTGGTCGCCGTCATTAGGGTTTCGTCTTGGCCACGTTAGTCTTGCGACAACGTCACCTTATGCTTGTGACGCCGTCCCCTTCAGTCTCTGACGTCGTCTGGATCAAATCTAGGCCGTCGAGTTGTGACGACCTTCTCTTTTAAAACCTGAAGCCGTCACTTGTAAATAAGCAATTTGGCTACTGAGCCGTCACAAAAGATGTCTGACGGCGTCACTAATTTGTGCCTGACGCCGTCCCCTTCAGTTCCAGCAGCCTGAGTGTCACGATTCTTGACTTTGGCCATTTTCTTCGTATATTCACGCCTTTTCGTCCGAATAAGTGTCATTCCAGCATTTTGCCTTCAAGATACCTAAAAAGTGAAAAGGAACGATATTAAGTAATAACGGATACAAAAGTGAGCAAATAAGGGCTTAAATGACCCCTCAAAAAGGTACATTTTAAAACCTTATCAATGCTACATTTGAACGAATGATCATGGAAAAGTTCAATACTAATGCTGATGCTGCGAGCTCTTCAAATGACTCAACTGCATTCTTCACAAATATGGGGATAAGTACCAAAGCATCACAAGTTATACCTACTGGGGGATCATAATCACAAACTTATTCCGGATTCAGGGTAAGCCATTAGACATGTTCATGGAACACTTTCCAAATCAACTGGCCCTAATGGTTAAGCAAAACTTAAACCTCACTCCCCACGCCAACAATCATCTTAGAACTGCATCTAATCTACAAAATCATGCTACTGTTAAAGATGGAAGGGTTTTAGTGCAAAACGTGCAAGGAAGACATAATGCTTATCTTCCACACAATGAACAAGAAAATGTAGGTGTTAGAACTGGTTATGGGAATGTAGGGGCTGGAGCTGGTTATGTGGGCAATCAGAATCGAGGAAGGATCATGGCTCAAGGTCAAGGGAAGCCAATCAAGTGCTACAATTGTGGAGGAGAAGGACACATTGCTAGGAACTGCACTCAACCAAAACGTCCACAGAATGCAGAGTACTTCAGGGACAAGATGCTACTGGTGCAAGCTCAAGACAATGGAACAATGTTGGATGAGGAAGAGTTGATGTTTCTTGCGGAGGGAAATGCCAATACTTATGATGCAGATGTGGATGAACAACCAGTGCATGGTGTGGCTCAGAAGAATCCCAATGTCTTTCAAGTTGCAGACTGTAATGCATTTGATTCTGATGTTGATGATGAACCAATGACACAAACCATCTTTATGGCTAATATCACTCCAATGGTCTCTCCACCTCAACAAGCCAGTCCCTCCAAGGAATCCATCATATCAGAGGTATTAAAATTATATGATGTGGTTGATGTGCAAATGATTCACAAAAAAGTACAATCAACATAAATCATTGAATCAGATATTGAAAATATGGGTAATAGCAATGTTGTCCCATATGATCAATATGTGAAGCAAGATGAAAGTATAATTGTACCAAGTGATGAATCTTCTGCTATCAATGATTACTATATATTTGATGAATACACTGAATATGCACCTGATGATTCCATGACCACTTAACTTAATGCCTATAAGGAACAAGTTGCTATATATGAATAGCGTGCAAAGTTTGAATTGACTACCCGTGAGCAGGAGATGGATAACCAAATGCGTACACTTATCAGATGAAGTAAATTTAGGGAAGAAATATTAAAACAAGAGTTAAATTCCTTACAAGAAAAACTTAATAAAACTGTTAAGCAAAAGCAAGAACTTCAAGAAAATGTAAAAGTGCTTAAACAGGAATTCAATGCTAAGGAATCAAAACTTTTAAATGTTTTTTCCAACCTAAAAACGTTGAAAAACAAACTTGAAAACAAGTTGTACGTACAAGGTAACACCATTGAGACTGCTCACATGATCAATAAGCATAGAGTGTTAAGCAATGAGCATAGTACTAACCTTGTAGAGGAACCCTATCATGAGTATGGTAAGAAAGTAAAAGCTGCTAAAAAGGTGATCTATGATGGTAATGAAATCCTTAAGCATAAACAAAATCCTACTTGTGTAGAAAGCACTGAAGAGGATAGAGAATTAGAAGATGCCTCTAGAGAGAAAATAGAAAAGAAACTAAAAGATCCTTGGTGTGTAGAGCATAATACAACATTTAAAACCCCCAATTATGCTAAGGAAAACTGGATAGCCTTCAACAAGTTTAGACCCCAAACTCAATTAACCCCTGAACAAGTGTTTTGGAAGAAATATATGGACAAGAAAAAAACTGATGAACTTGTTGAAAAGAATCCTCCCTTTAGAAAATTGCCTCCAGCTACTGTGTATCCACCAAATACACCAATGCATTTAGTGCCTAGAACTCTTCCCACTCAAAGCAAAACCTTAGTCAGCTTATATGTAGTTTGCCAACTATTCGTTGACTTTAAGAAAACATGTAAGAAGAGAATCACTCCAACGAGAATCACTGAAGGGGAAAGGAGCTTTGAGCAAACAAAAGAATGTTATTAAACTGAGGTCATGCCTTTCTTTAAACAACTAAAAGAACAATTTGAGAGTCTTCAAAAGGCCATAGATTTAGAGATTAAGGAATTGAAAAGGATGTTTAATGAAATGGAAAACGAGGTTAAAGATTATGAATGTGAGCTCAAAAGTAATGAGATTAAGAGAAAGAATCTTCATATCATAAATGATAATTTGATTTCTAGATGTATTGCTCAAGATGTGTTTTACACTGTTATAAATTACTCCATTACTGCTTCTCAATTTCATGAATTATCTGTTGCTTTGAAAGTCTCCCAAGATTGTGTCATTGAGCTTGAGACTAAGAATTCAAAATTGCATGAGAAAATCGAAAGGGATGATCATGATAACAATGTCAGATATTTTTCTAAATTGGAAGTTGAATATCTTGATTTATAATTAAAATATCAACATTTTAAAGAAAATGTTAAAACCTTAAATGCCAAGACATCTTCGGATGCTCCTGAGTTTGATGCAGTTTTTGAAATAAGAAAACGTGATGAACAAATTCGAGCTCATTGTAACACGATCAAAAGGTTGAAATCCCAAATTTCCCGTCAGAATGGTGAAAAGAATGAAGTGACTGGCTCCCACATGCCTCATCCTTTAGATTCTCAGAATTCTTAGAATTTTCATCTTCAAAACATCATTAATGTATTACAACATGAAAATGAGTGTTTTCTAGCAGAAAATGAAAAGGTTAAACTGCATATCAAAGAGTTATATGAATCAATTAATGTCACTCGTGACAAGAACAATGAAAAGATAACTTATTTGCAAAAAGAAATTGAGAATCTGAAGACTCAGGTAAAAGGGAAAATGCCAATCACCAGTAGTGAGAATGTTGCACCAAAGGTGTTTGCTTGTACTAAATATGCTATGTCTGTGATGTATATTCCCCCTCATCTTAGGAATATTGAACTTGCATGTCAAACATATTTTTTGTACCTTAAGGATAGTTTAGAATGTCTCCGTGAGATTGTAGAAGAGGATAAGATAGAGAAACCACTTGATAATGCGGTTGGGCATGCATGCTTATATGCCAAACGATCTCAAGAACTCTTAGAATGTTTAATAGCAATATGTCCTAAATTTGATACTAGGAAAGATAGTATAGTTATGCCTTGTTCTATGCCTAAAGTCAAGCATGTGACCTTTGATGTGCCTCCTAGAATCTCAGATCCAAGCACTTCTAGACCAGGAATGCAGAAAGTACTGAAACACAAGAGTAATCAGTGACTCTAAGGTAAGCTGGTCAAAGCCTCAATGCAATACAAAGCAAAATAGGACCTCGCGAGCCAAGAGTGATCAAGGGAAAAAAGTAGAAGACCACCCTAGTAACAATAAGTTTGAGTTGATAAAGACAAATCGTGTTGATTCTAGTATTAGCTATAAGTGTATTGTAATTAATTTGAATTCTGCTACTATTTGCAAAACATGTAATGAATGTTTGGTTTCTGGTATTTATCATGAATGTGTTGTGAATGAGTTGAAAAATGTTGTTAAATCTCCAGTAAAAAATGTAAGAAATGCTAAACAGGTTAAGGATGTCAGGAAGCCAATTTGGAAAAAGGTTAGTAATTATTGGAAACCTACAGGGATAAAATTCAATAATGTGGGCTATCAATTGAAACCCACTGGCCGCATATTCAAAGTTAATGAATTTTGCCCTAAAAGGTATAGATCGATGCCCACTAAGGAATGGAAATCTAATGGTAGGATCATCCCCTTAAGAAGTAGTCATACTTTACATAGGCCAGTGCTTCTACTAGTCTTGCTTCCACCACTAATGATGTCATAGCTTCTATTACTGATGTGGGTGTTCCAATCTCATTCACTAACCAAGTGAAACCCATTCTCTCATGGGGATCCAAATTATCCAGTCATCCATACTTGTCTGTGTTCAACTGCAGGTCGTACAAATCATTCTGTGGTATTTGGACTCAGGTTGTTCAAAGCATAAGACTGGAGATCGCTCACGACTCAAGAACTTTGTGAATAAATTCATCGGGACTGTTAGATTTGGGAACGACCACTTTGGGGCAATTATGGGTTACGGAGATTATGTATTTGGTGACAGTGTAATCTCCCGGGTATATTATGTAGAAGGACTTGGTCATAATCTGTTCTCTGTTGGTCAATTCTGCGACTCTGATCTTGAAGTGGCTTTCAGAAAACACACTTGCTTCGTTAGAGAATTGGACGGTGTTGAGCTTTTAAAGGGAACTCGTGGCACTAATTTGTACACCATCTCTATTGAAGACATGATGAAGTCTTCTCAAATTTGTCTCTTGTCAAAAGCATCCAAAACAAAGTCATGGTTATGGCATCGTCGTCTCAATCACTTGAACTTCAGCACCATCAATGATCTTTCCAGAAAGGACCTCGTAAGAGGCTTGCCCAGGTTAAAGTATGAAAAAGATCATCTTTGTTCGGCTTGTCAATTGGGCAAAAGCACAAAGTATGCCCATAAACCCTAACCTACAAACTCCAACATGGAAGTTCTTCATACCCTTCACATGGATTTGTGCGGACCCACGAGAGTGCAGACTATAAATGGGAAGAAATATGTGCTAGTTGTTGTTGATGATTACTCTAGGTTCACCTGGGTTAAGTTTTTGAGGTCAAAGGATGAAACTCCCGAAGTCATCATCAAACTCATTAAACAGTTGCAGGTTCGGCTCAATAAAACAATTAGAATCATCCGAACAGACAATGGAACTGAGTTTGTAAACAAAGAACTAAGTCAGTTTTATGAAAGCATTGGAATCAACCATCAAAGAAGTGTTCCTCGTACTCCTCAACAGAACGGAGTAGTTGAAAGACGAAATCGAACTCTTGTTGAAGCTGCAAGGACAATGCTAATTTATTTAAAGGCTCCAATGTTTCTCTGGGCGGAAGCCATTGCACTGCATGTTATACCCAAAACCGTTCCCTAATTCATATAACTCATGAAAAAACTCCATACGAACTAGTTCATAAAATAAAACCGGATCTTTCTTTTCTTCGTGTGTTTAGAGCCTTGTGCTATCCAACTAATGATGGTCAAGATCTGGTAAAGTTGAAAGCTAAGGCGGATATTGGATTTTTTGTTGGTTATGCACCGAATCGGAAGGGTTACCGAATCTACAACAAAAGAACCCGAGACATTATGGAAACTATTCACGTTACGTTCGATGAGATAACTGAGGAAACGGCTCCTGGACAATCCAGTTATGGACCCGCACCTCAATTTTTTGTCAACTAGTCCCATCAGTTCTTCTCTTGTACAGAATCACTCCCCTGCAGTTCCTTATGTACCCCCATCAGAAGAAGACTTGAAGAAATTGTTCGATCCGATGTTTGATGAATATAATGAACCTCAGGCTAATGACAATTTCACACCACCAACTGTTGCTGCTTCTAATCCAACCAATACAGATGGTCCATCCATTTCAATGTCTTTATCTCAAAAAGCGCCAGTTGCCGATCACTCATCATCATCTTCGAATCCTCAATCTTCGACTGTACATCAAGGAAATGTAGCTGCTAATTATGATGGAGATAATCCCTTTGCTACCCCCGAAGATGCTCCGTTTGAAAACATATTTGCCCCTGAACCAACACCTGAACCATCTTCATCAGGGGATCTAAACTCTGCTACATCAGTTCCTCAATAACAACCACACGAATATCTCAGAAAATGGACACATGATCATCCATTGGATAATATCATTGGGAATCCTTCTCGTTCGATTTCAACTAGAAGACAACTTTCCACAAATGCCTTATGGTGCTTCTTCAACTTTGTACTATCAAAGATCGGGCTTAAAGATGTCAAAACAACAATGTCTGAGGACAGCTGGTTTAATGCTGTGCAAGATGAAATCCATGAGTTCGATCGTCTTGATGTATGGGAATTGGTGCCTGCTCCAGACTGTGCTATGATTATTTCTCTTAAGTGGATCTTCAAAGTGAAACTTGATGAGCATGGTGATGTTCTGAAACATACGGCAATGCTTGTGGCCAAAGGATACCGACAAGAGGAGGGTATTGACTTTGAAGAATCATTTGCTCCGGTTGCACGTATTGAGGCTATCAGAATCTTCCTGGCTAATGCTGCTAGCAAGAACATGGTGGTTTATTAGATGGATGTAAAGACTTCTTTTCTTAATGGAGATCTCAAAGAAGTGGTTTATGTCAGTCAACCCGAAGGTTTTGTGAATCCAGAGCATCCTACCCATGTCTAACGCTTGAAGAAGGCCCTTTACGGTTTGAAGCAAGCTCCTAGGGCATGGTATGATACATTGTTAAAATTTCTTTTGTCAAATGGGTTCAGCAAAAGGAGCAGTTGATCCGACATTGTTCACCATAAAGTCAAGCAAACATTTAATTCACGTTCAAATTTATGTTGATGATATTATTTTTGCCTCGACTGACCCTAATAAATGTGACCGATTTTCAAAGGAGATGAGCTCCAAATTTCAAATGTCTATGATGGGACAAATGTCATTTTTTCAAATTTCACAAAGTCCCGGAGGCATTTTTATTAATCAATCTAAATATGCTAATGAAATTTTAATTGATTCTTGTGACCCTATTGACACTCCCATGGTAAAGCGTACAAAACTGGATGAGGACCACTCAGGGATTATGGTTGATCAAAAAACATTTTGTAGTATGATTGGATCCTAGATGTATCTCACAGCCAGTAGACCCGATATTCTGTTTGTTGTATGCATGTGTGCTAGATACCAGGCTAAGCCTACCAAAAAGCACCTTGAAGCGGTTAAATGGGTCTTTCAGTATCTCCAAGGAACCATTAACATGGGACTATGGTATCTGAAGGACACCGATATGTCACTAACAGCCTATGCAGATGTAGACCATGCAGGGTGTCAAGATACACGTCGAAGCACGTCAGGAGGTGCTCAGTTTTTAGGAGATAAGTTAGTAAGCTGGTCTTCAAAGAAACAAATGAGTACGTCTATATCCTCTACAGAGGCTGAATATATAGCCATGTCATCTTGTTGTGCTCAAATCTTATGGATGAGATCCCAATTATCTGACTATGGCTTTGTATTCAATAAAGTTCCTCTGTATTGTTATAACAAAAGTGCCATTACTCTCTGCTGCAACAATGTTCAACACTCAAGAGCAAAGCACATTGACATTCGAAATCACTTCATCAGGGAACAAGTGGAGAAAGGTGTGGTTGAACTATATTTCGTAAGGACTGAATATCAGCTGGCAGACATCTTCACTAAAGCTCTTCCTATAGAACGTTTTGAGTTTATCTTTCCACGAATTGGTTTGAAGAGCCCACAACCTGAGACACTCAAACGTCTTCAGGAGGAAGACGAGGAGTAAAGGTGTTTCTTCATCTATTGTCTTGTATATATTTTATCAAAAAGCAAAATACAAAATTATAAAACCAACAAAAAAAAAATAGAAAAATATAAAATTCTCAACACAAATAAAAATCTGAAAATCTTGGAAAATTCAAAAAGATTGTTTTACTTATCATGTTTTCTGTTTTCGATAACATCAACGGACTTTGATCTGTCATTCAATAATGGAACGGGTCTTTAGATGAAGTTCGAACAGAAGTAATAAATGTTTTTATTTAAAAAAAATGAGATTGAGAAAAATGTTGGTTTATTGTCATTTCAGGTAGTAACCCGTTTTTAAAGAAAGGACAGAGCAATGCTAAACCATTTTAAAATCTCCTACTCTGATCTTAAAAACATAAGTTTATAAGGAACGTTTATCACCAAAAAGACAAATGTTTCCTCACAAATATTTTTTCGTCTAAAGATTCTTCTGAAATATATTTGTCATCTAATGAAAATAAAATTGCTTTGAAAATAACTCGGATTTTAGTTTTGAAAATCATCTGGACTTATCATTTGTCAAATTCTCTATCTCTCAATCAACAACTTATGTCATTGATTGAGGGGGAGGGTGATTTCAATCAAATCAAAAAGGTTATTTCTCAAACAATTGGTACTAAAATGAGCAATGTCTACACTTGGTTAATCAAAAAGAACATTTTTATTATTATTCAATTGGATCAAGACCAAGGCTAATGTTGTGTTTTCATATGATACCTAAGCATGTTTTATCATTGGAGATTAAAGTTTCACAATCTGATCCTTATCAGTTAAATGTTTTAAGAGCAAGTCACACTTCCCCACAAAAGCTTTAGAAAACAATTTAAATCAATTGGGATCACAAATCTCAAAGGGTTTGAAAATTGTGATCGGGGGAGAATTTGTAATTTAAATTGGAAATAAACTCATAATTTGATAAGTGGTTTTAGAAATACATCAACAGACTCTCCTCCCTACATGTGCCAAACGTTTCAAATTTTCCATGCACATGTTAAGGGGAGCATTTATCTTAAACCAAAAAGGAATGAAACGTGATTGATTTGTCTCAAAGTGCATATTCTCTCTAATATGTGCAAAACTCTTTCGAATCTCGATGCACATATTGAAGGGGAGCAATCAAAAGAAAACCACATCCTTACCAAAATGTTTTATCCAAAGTACTTAAAATACTAGTTTGATCAGGGGAAGTGATGATGATCATTTTAGAAAATGTTAATCAAGAATTGGATCTTTCATTCTCAATCTAAGATTTCAAAGTCCTCTTGCCTCCATGTTCCAAATGATTTCTAATACTTGAAGCACATGTTAAGGGGGAGCATTTCTAGAATATCAAAAATAATTAAGGTACAAAATGCTTTGATTATATATCACAAGTACCTTGATTGTTTTTCAAATGGTTTTCAATTGGTTTCGAGGCGGAAAGAACAATACCAAAAGACCGACCAATTTAATTTATGCATTGGAGATATAAGGATGGTTAGGTTAGGTATTCGTTCCCATGATCTCGCCAGAGCCGGAGGGATCTACCCAGGGACAATCCACTAGATATTATAGAAGTCCTTAGGTATGATGAAAAAGGGAGAAAAACGAAAATATGGGAAAAGTGCGGACTGAGACAGAGCTAGGACTGGAACAAACCCAACAAGGCTCTAGTAATGAAGTCTCGGTAAGCACTGAAGGGGTTGAAGAATGTAAAAGAAATGAATGTGAAAAGGGTGAAAATAAATAGCCCTCCATTAATTCATCCTTGGGGAAATTTATATGCTACTGGTTGTTACCAAGGTAACACCGGTATTGAAGACAAGACGTCATGGACCCAGTGACGCACTGCACAAAAATTCTCAAGCTACTCAAGTTCCTCTTAAAAAGACTTGTTTCATTCTTACGGGGAACCTACATAATCTATCGACTTTCTCTTAGAGATTGTTGATATTGAAGAAGGAAACCCTCTCCCTAGTCTCCGGCATAGGAAACCAAATGTGCACAATTGACTCTAGAGCCAAGAGATCATCAATAAATCTCATTAGGACACACAATTAATGAAGTCTCGTAGTTTCACACAATGTGGAATGTGAGAATATATTTTGAGAGTCCTACGCATTATCCTTGTGGTATTGCCAGAACATCCGAGTGATATGTAAAAATATTCACGATGAAGTTGGAAATCCTTCTATAGCCAACATCAAACAAGCTCTTGGTGGGTGAAATGTGAGATGTTTTCAAAAGATCAAACTTGTGACAACTGGACAGAAACTATGGGGCGATTCACTCTTGAATCAACCTTGGTCCAGGAAATGGATTGACGGATACCTTTGAAAAACTAGTCGTTGTGTTCAACAAGTCTTTTCTCTAGCACATCGACTGTGTATTGACTTTTCAAAATAAAAGGGTATTTATGATTGAAAATTAATGTTTTCCGTAAAACTTCGTTGTATTGCAAAACTCTTTCTATTAAGAAATACACGACTGTTTTTCAAATCATTTTTCATCAATTAGTGGGTCTCGATTCGCTGGTTCACTTACTCCATGTTGTCTTCTTTGAGACGTTCCGGTTTGAGAACGGCTTGATTAGCTGCAAAACCCTGTCAAGGAGATTCTTCGGAATTATACCTGATCACAGGAAGTACTTGTACTGATCAACGGGGAACCGTGGTTCTTGCAACCCCATTCAACGAAAGTGATCAAAGACACCTTCATGCGCTTTATTGCTAACTGTTTTTTGCAGGAACACCCGACGGTTGCAGCTGATCAGAATTAAGGAGTCAATCTATTACCGCATGCTCACACATCACACTCACATCTAAAGAAATCATGATAAGTGCATATCTTCATGAATCAACAAAGCTTCCGCTACTCTGATGAGAAGATATCATGATCCAAAACTGTGAGCATGTTGGTCTAAACGTCACAAATTCACATAAAGGCAATACAACAAAGGATGAGTCAAGAGATTTAATGTGGCTGATGATCTCTAAGAATGCTCAAAGAACAAACAATCCGTGGATCAGATTAAGACCTCCACTTGAAATACAACACATGCAGAATATGAAGAATCAAACACTACGAGCTACAAAGCAAAGAACTTAATCAAGAATTCAAGAACACCAAAATGTAATATCTGTTTGTAATTGAGGTGACCACCCTTAGGGGGAGATTGTTAGGATTTAGAAAATCCGGTAGTTAAAGACTCGGTCACCTTAAGTATATGTATTCGTTAGAAAGCTCATAGTCGTAGTCATTTAGTGATAGTTAGTAGTTTGTTAAGTAACACCGTGGAGGACGGAAGGGTCTTTACCCACTGTATGCCTGATCCACAGCCCGTAGAAGGTGTTCCATGTAAGAAACTATATATACCCTTTGCCTAGCAAGGCAAAGGGGTGGAGCTTTCAATATACATTTTTCTTTGTCTCACTAAAGTTCCCAACTCTCTTCACTTTCTCTCTCTAAAACCTCAACTCATTCGATCCATATGTGTGTTTGATTATGTGTTTACGAAAACCAATATGCTTCACAATGATACCAGCACAGGATACCGCGTGGTCCGCATAAATGGCTCCAGCAAATACCTTGGAACAAGCTGAGCATGGCAATTGAGCAGAAAAAAGGGGGACACCTAACCAAAGCATAATACACATCGGTAAGTTCTAGCATTTGTGGTCTGTCCCGACCTGGATATCAGAACAACCCTAAGCCAGTTAGAAGTGTAGTCCTCCTTTTGCGATCTCCATAAGGCCATCTGTCGAGTAGATAAGCAAAAGGTGGATTCGGTCATTTTGGCGACACGTCTAAGATATATATCTGCCAATTTCTTCATGAGTTTGGGGCAGCGATCTCACATGGGTTGTCCAAAAAGCCCGTTTCAATTTTCACATTAAAAGTATGCAGGGCATCATCAAATTATTATTATTATTATTATTATTATTATTATTATTATTATTATTATTATTATTATTATTATTATTATTATTATTATTATTACTATTATTATAATTATTATTATTATTATTACTATTATTATTATTATTATTATTATTATTAGGAAAAATGAGGCAAATGGACCGCGCGCCCTGAGGCTTATCACTTTCCGGACCACGCTTTGTTGTGTTATGAAAGTGGACCAGTTGCCCATCGATTTTTCTTGTAGACAACCATGGGGTGCCACATGTCCGACAAAGGTAGGACAGAAGTACATATTTTGAAAGTATTTGTCATGTGTTGTAAGGTATTGTTTTTTGGGCAACTATATATTATTGGGCAACTAGTTTTTATACACGAGGATAATATGATCATTTTACACTGGTTGTATTATAAAACTAATAATAATAACTCAACACGTACTCACACAACATCACGCGCGCACACACACAATCAAACATCTTCTTGTACAATTTAACAGCTTCTATAATTAAACATCTTCTTCTACATCACGCGCACACACTCACACACCACATCTTATTCACAGAACCTCTCTAACCCCTAATTAATTTTACTGTAAAAGTCCGTATGAAAAAATTAAAGTTGTACAATTGTAAAATCGTAGTTCGTTCTACATTGAAGTTGCTACTAGATATTAAACTTTGTTTGTCAAAGAACAAAAACCAGGAAAGGTTGTTCAGGCAAACAGTTTTTGGTCCATGGTTGGATATAAAGTCGTGCGATAATGACTGCCTTCTGATGCATTATATTTTGCAACATCAGGTATATGTTTCTAACATCTCGTCTGATTCCCCTCCACTAACATTCCAAATTGGGGATCATTCGTTAAGGTTTGGCCGAAAAGAATTTTGTCTGATAACAGGGTTTCGATTTGGTAAAGTTTCAAAACCGATTAAACGATCTAGCGCATTTTTCGATCGTGTATTTCCTAAAAAAAAGAGTAATGGTATAACAAATGTACATGCAATTGATCTTTTGGAACTTGTTAATGATGGAAAAAGGATGGAAAAAGGTGGTTATCTCTTTTTGATGAGGATACTGTTAGGGTGTGTCTGTTGGTAGCTGCAGACCTGGTTTTTATGGGAAAAGAAGACAGGAATTGCATCCATAAACACTTATTGACCTTGGTTGACGATTTTGAAGCCTGGAATGTATTTCATTGGGGTGAATATATGTGGCATAAATTTTATCAAAGGACTGTCAATATTGTTCATATACACAGAAAAGATCATCTGTTAAAATTGAAAAAGAACCCAAAGTTCAGTGCCACATACAATCTTTACGGGTTCGCTTGGGCTTTCAAGGTTAGAATTCTCAGTAGTTTGTACTAATGTATGAATGTCTAGCTTTGATAACATATTTCTTTAGAAAACAGGTTATTAAAAGCTTTTGATTCTATTTTGTTGTGCTATTACTTATTCATTTCAAAAGTACCTATAAATAATGTTGTTGTTTTATTGTTATGAATTGCTGGTGTTTTGTTCTGTATACAAGTAATATAAAAGTTACTAGTAATTTAGATTACAACAATGTTATAACACTTTTTAGTTTGTGATTTTTTTTAAAATTGTAACCATAAAGGTATTGTTTCATCCTAAACAGGTGACCTTTACTTTGGTAAACCTTGAAACATTTTCAAAAACGATAGCTGCGTAAGTACACGTTTTAAAGATGACAGTTGTGGCTATTACAAATTTGGATTTTGGAGACTTATCCTAAAAGTTCACTTTGGTAGGTGAAAGACAATAAGGTCATTCCACGTGGTCTTGCTTGGTCAGGACTTTCAAAGTTTCGGAAAGCGGACTGTTGTAACCTCTTTGGACCGGTATGCATCACCCAGTCTTACAATGCTGACCACACTAACTTGTACCTGATTTTGTTCACAATATCAGTAATTGTAAATTTTTTGGTTGTTAGGATTCAACTTCCATTGATGAACTTTCTGCAACACAAGCTGAAATGAAGCAACCGTGGTGTATTGCCAGCGCCCAATTTATAGATGGTTTGTCTGTTCCAGACACAGACGCTGGTGAGAAAACTGCAGAGCATTCGAATGAATTCACGGACTATTTCAATTTACACTTGTGCATGGACGATTTTAATTTAAATGTTGCATAAACGGGGACTACTCTTTCGACAGGGGCTCTATTTCGTGAGTTAGTGGATTTGAATAAAAAAGTTTTGCAGATAGAAAACGGCATTCATTCGGCCAGAAACACACCGGTTGTACTTGATGTGTTTACGTCTGTGAAAAGCAGACTTTCAAAAGTACAACAACTTTTGGGTCTTAATAATGATGCTGCTGTTTTTCCTGATCAATCTAAAAGTTGTGCCACCACAAACGACTTTGACGTTAATCCCGATGATCCGAAGGTTTGTAATTACTTTTCAGTTTACCTCCAATGTTCATACCAAACTCAAATAATCGTTCGTGTCTATACTTATATCAAACCTTGGTCGATACAGGCCACGTCGTGTCATATTCTAGGCCCTAACGTGGATAAGGTCGTCCATGTAGACCATGCAATGGACATTGACAGTGATGATGGGCTTAAAGAAACGTAACCATGTAACCTTGGTATTCTTGTGGAAGCTTGTGCCATGACATAAAAATGTCCTGCTATGAAATATGGAGGTGAAAGTAGTACTCAACTTCAACCAGTTGCACCTAACGAGGAAAATAAAACACCCGGTGACCCCATTATTGTATGTTATATTTCACTTACAGTTTAAATATCAGCTATAGCACACGTCCCTACTTATGTATATATATTTAAAATTCAACAGGAATCGGATTTTGGTAACGATTGGTCGTCTTACATAAACGATGATAAAGTTTCGGGTGATAATTCTGTAGATGCAATGGAATGTGATAATAAACAACAAGATGTGGTTCAGAAACAATTGGCTGGGGAACCTGAACCCGTTAACAATATTGTTGGTGTGTAGACAGAAGAAGGAACACCAACCAACAAAGCTCTTGAAGTATCTACATTATCAGTAAAACAACGCCGATAAATAAAATATTTTAATGTGCTGTTTTGTAACATACTATATTTTCAAATCTCAGTTTAAAGACAACAACCTGCCATATGTAAATGTGGTTGGCCAAAATGACACACCTATGTTGGGACCTGTTTCCTCCGAAGATAATTTCAACAAAAGCATCGATAAAACATTGTGTGTTCCGTCTTTAGATTTAATGGATTGTGATGATCAACAAGGGGATGTGGTTGAGAAAAATTCGTTTGTTGGCCTTCAATCCAGTAACAATGATGTTGTTGTGGTTAGCCAAGAAGAAACACCAACAAAGAAAGACGCTGAAGCCCCTGAATCTCAGGTTAAACTCAACAAAGTGTCATCTGCAAATGTGGTAGGTCCTAATGACAAACCTCCGTTGGAAAATCTTTTCTCCGATAAGAATACGAACAAAAGAAAGAGAGTAAAATTGAACGACAACCTCAGTAAAACAAGGCGCATTGTAAAATATTATACGAAGTTGGCTGGGGCTGTCAATTCAGCAAATGGGGTATCAAAAACATTAGCTACTCCTTGCCGCCATCTTACAAGATCGCATGGTGTCATTAACGAGGCTATTATACCGGATGCCGGTTCAGATGTAAAGCACCTTATTAAATTGTAACGAAAATGAATATTTTTTGTTTATCTGCTTATTTTTCAAGTTTGTTTTCAGGAAACATCCGGAAACCCCAAAACGCGTCCAGTTAGTCACATCTATTCGCCCACAATTGAACCGTTTGTAGAGGTAGGTTCTGTTTGTTAATCCATTAACATCATTATCATTGGGTGTATGTTATTCAATATATTTTTTTATTGTTTAGGAACTTTTACGACACCCGAAATGCAACAACAAGAAGGTTACTATTCCTGATTACCTTCGCAACTATTTCAAGCTTAAAAAACCATTACTTTATAGGTTTCCTTGGGGCTCCGGTGCCGTTTTTGCTTATAGGGGTTTTTGGGTAGCCTTGGCATGTGTTGAAGATTGCACCGGCGGGTGGCTTAATGAATTAGTGAGTAAACCTGATGCCTATCTGGTCTACTACACTTGTTTGTTATTTCGTTTTGTTATTTAAGAACCGAATGTTTACAGTTTTGATTTGCTTTATATGTCCGCAGCACTTGGATGTATGGGTAGATTTGATGTGGTTGTTTAGACCAGCCGATGCAGATTGGGCTTTGGCAGGGTGTACTTTCTGCACTCAAATCCTAGATGGCAAAATGCCTACCTCTTATTCAGATGGCACAACATACCCTGTGGCTTGGCGAGATGTTGAAAAGGTCAGTTTGGCAGACTTTTACCGTACATATACCACTACTGTTATAAACAGATTATAATATTCTGCAATTGTTTTATATATCAGGTGTATTTTCCCGTGAATGAAAATAAAAAACACTGGGTACTCGGTGTGCTCCATATCCGCACTGGAGTTTTTTACCTTTATGACTCTCTCGGGTCAGCCGTAGGAGGTGCACGGTGGTTGCGAGGTTTGAAGAGAAAGTTACAAACACAACTTAAATTGTACCTAACAAAGGCTGGGGTATTCCATAGTAAGGGCATATCACCGGGGGATTATATAATCACATACCAGTGTCCAAAAGTCCCACAACAATCAGAATTATATGGCGATTGCGGAGTATGGGTGTGCATTATTTTGTACAGATTGCTCTGTAACCAGCCTCTGGAAGTAGACGACCCTCTTCAAACAGCGTTAGCTTACCGTGAACGGATGCTTGAATACTTCTGGAAGCACAAGGTTGAATACAAAAATTGTTAGCGGTCTTTCAAGGTACGATCCTTAATGTCCGTTTGACCCATAATTATTGTCAAATGTTGACTTGTAAAGTATTTTTCTTTCAACTTTTAGTGTAGGTATTTTTACTTGTGTTATATATTAGTCGATTATTATATTTTTTTAACTCAGCGGTATTTCTTTTGTTAATACCCGTCCACATACACAAAAGGCCTATGGTTTGCAAACCACTTCTATATGGGTTATGTATACTTTATTAATATTTGGTTGCCCTAAAGTACATCACGGTACATGTCCTTTAATGTCTTCTGTTCCCAATCGCTTTCTTCAATACAAATCTTTCTTATTTTGTTTAACAAAATCTTTCTTTCTTCTTTTGGTCTATTCACTTCATATCTTTATCCCAATCTTCCTGCTTTTGTTTAACAAAATGTTTGACTATATCCCACTGGATGCTCAACTAGATATCATTCGTAAGCTACCTCATAAGTCTATAGTCCAACTACGTAGTGTTTGCAAGTTATAGAAGGCTAGTATTGATTGTGGAATCTTCATCTTTAATTACAGTATTCGTCGTAATGATGAGTGTTTTTTTACGCTAACATTCGATCAGGGTCACCAAGGTTTTATGTTAGCTTTTGATGAACAACTGATCGCTACGGAACTTCATGCAGATTTAATGCTTTCATCTATGATTGCAGTTGGCAATTCTAATGGTCTTTCGTGTTTTGTTTATGGTTCTAATCTAATGTATGTTATTTAGAACCCGGCAATCAAAAAATCACTGGCAGTACATGTCCCGTTTTACACGTATCAAATTGAATGTCAAAAGATTTGTTTTGGTTTGCCGTCCGTCCGGACACTCTTGACCCGACGATCGTGAAGGTCTCCTATCCTGTTTTCCAAAGTGGTTTCTGGTATGTGTCTGTCTTTTTTTTGAACTCGTTAAGGTGGACACGCCTTGAAAATTTCCACCCCCCTCGTGAAACTATCAAATTGAAACGTCAAAGTTAGGCAGTTGTAGGTCGTTTTATCTATTGGACTGGTAGTGAAAAGTTAACTAATGAGGACGGTGTTACGTACAAGATTTATATGTTGATTTCTTTTGATTTGGTAACCAACTAATTTAAAGTTATAGACCTACCGCAGATTTTAAAAAATGAACTCCCAGTTCCATTATATGTTTTCGATCTTGGAACCTTTCTAGTGATTTCTGGGATGATCATTGATGAAGATATGCCATTGTTTTGTGGATGGTTGTTGGACATGAATGGTTCTGCCATAAGATCGTTTAGAAGACTATTTCCATCCCACCCTATTATATGTTCGTTTGCTTGGGTTTATAAAGGATCAGGCTCCAATAGTGGAAGAGTACAACGGCAACCATTTAGGTCGCTCGGTATTTGTGTACAACAAAGAACTTGAATTATTTATCAGCATGGGAATGTTAGGAGATACGAGATCTTTCTACATCACCCCATACAAAGAATCTCTTCTTTTGTTAAATCAGACAGACCGTGCTGTGTATAGTATGTTTTATTTTTAACTTCAAAGAATCTCTTCCTTTTAAACATTATCACTTTATTTGGTTAATGATATATCAATGCCATTTTCAACAGGTTTGTTCGGCTGAAGTTATGGATCATGCTTAATGGGAATGAAGCTTTGTGGTTTTAGTACGCTGTCTGTGTGGGAAGGAAGCATGGAGTGGTTAGATTTTTCGTACTCGCTGAATGTTATAAATCAATTGGTTATATAATATGTAACAATTAAACTTATAAATATGTAGTAATCGTAATATGTAGTTGGTTGTCTGTATAAAATGTTGTATGTCAACGTATTTACTATTTCATCTGTTCTGTTATCCCATTATCCATGTTTATTTAATCTGGGCAACCAGCAGTTGTTACCAAAAATAAATTTGGCAACTAACTGTTGTACTTAGGGCAACTTCTTTTCCCTAAAGACTACTTTTATAAACCCACGACTCCTTATAGACGTACATTTCGTATTCTACAAGCTACTAATAACTACCAACTAGTGACTATGCACACTTACAAAAAACAGCTTTAACATTCAACACTAGTACAATTTAACTAGCAGTTGTAAGTTTACTACAAGCAGTGGTAAACGACTACGTGCCTATTCAGGCCCAGAATACTAAGAGCAGCACCTACACAAGGGCACCAAAAACACGACTATACACTGGCAGTAGTAAAATTACCTAGTAGTTGTGCGTATACTGCTAGCATCTGTAAACCCGCATGTGCCTATTCGGGCCCATAATGGTAACAGCAACACCTACACACGGGCAGCAGAAACACGACCATACACAACAGCATCAACGACTATGGCATCATTTCGTTGATTTCTTCTATCACTAGCAGTAGTTAAAATAACTAGCAGTTGTACGTATACTAATAGCAGCTGTAAGTATACAACCAATTCAGTTTTACTAGCAGCAGTCAAAATAACTAGCAGTAGTCAAAAATAAACTAGCAGTTATAAGTATACAACCAATTCATTTTATAATTTGAGATATTTAATTTAAGTAATCGAGCATAAAAGCAGTGTAGCATTTTATTTACGTTTATAAATGTCGCATAAAGCTTAAAATAATCAACTCAAATGAATGTAACTCTACACATCTGATAACCTGATGTCGTTATGTGCTTACGTCCAAGTGAAGATGTTGATGTTTTTAGAATAAGTGATGGTCTATAAAATAGTTTCGTCCATTGACATAAAAATGTATGTTAGATCCCAGTTGAGCAAACGATCTAGTATAGAAGCTGACTAAACGAACACAACCTATTAAACATTATGCGGAATCTAGTGCTTAACTTTAAGAAGAATAATAATTAACAAACATTTATTCTCACTAAACACCTCTATATGTTATTAATACACGAATACTCTGAATAGTATTAGGATTTACAACCTTGAAGTGTAACGACTCTAGATATCACCAAAACTTATATCTAACTCAAACCTAGGACCTCCTTTAATAGGCTAAGGAGTCCTTTACAATGTACAATACGTACTCTACAAGATAAATATACTTACCATACTTATCTAATACAAAACATCCTACCCAAGACGTTCTAGAATATTACATATTAAACCAACACAATCATACTAGCAGTGAAAACTACATTAGCAGTGGTACGCGACTTCTACTACCACTGGTTTGTCTTTTGCTGACATGGTCTTTTTCCGCTGGCTTTCCCGGTGCGGGTATTTTGCCTTTCTCTTCTGAGTTCGGAATCCTTCTTCTTATCTGCTATCCTTTTCTTGAAGGAGTTCCGGTGGCTTGCTTCCTCGTGGGGCAGCCGTATTCCCCCATGGGATTCCCTGAGAAGTTCGATAGGCCTTTCAAGGGGTTTCCCGTCTAAATACGCCTCTCTGCGCGGTACAGGAAGGGCTTTTAGTAATGTAGCTTTTCCACCCGCGCAGCTTTTATTTTATCCCGGCTCCCGCAAGCTGGTCATTTTTACCTTAAACCCAGTCTATCCAACCAGATATGCCTGGATTAGTGGACGCACACTTGCTTGGGGGCCGGGCTGCATCAACAGAGGAATGAAGGCATAGTTTTCATCCTCTGTTGTTTGCCCTTCTTAGGGAAGCTTCTTGTTATTTAGGGGTTACTTTACGTATTGCGTTGCCCCTAACTTCCTTTTGTCACCCTTCCCTAGGGACCCAACTGCTGAACACATTTTATCACTCCCATGACCCAATTCCCATGATTTATTTCCTTCTTCCGCTCAGGAACGCCGAGGTAAAGAAGAAAATGCCTGCACTTTCAAGATCACAAATGACTGATGAGAGTCTAATTGGCTTAAATTCTCACCTTTGGTACGCCATATGGTCTAGACAGGCATCCACAAACTTCAATGGATACGGGTTTTGGGTGAAGGAATGTTGTAAATGGTCGCGGAGATGGGTTATTAGTCATCATTTTAGAATGACTAATTGTTATTAGTAGTCATTTAATAACATGTTTCAGTTGTCGCAGCATCTGCTTTGCGCTTATTTTTTTTTGGGGTAAAGGTTTAGGCTATGTATGGGCTTTTTGGAAATGACCGTGTGTGGGCAACGCGTTGTTGTTGACTTCCGGATGTATTCTTTTTGTACTGTTTACCATCGTGTTCTTTTTCTGAATAAAATCTTCAACTTCTCTTTGATGTTTCTAAAAATTTTCTGTTGCCTGATATGCAGGTCGAAATCTTTTTGTTGGTGAAGGAATGGTTCTTTTTTTTTTCTTTTTCTGTACTTTCCCCTTGATTTATCGCGCGTATTTATAGCGAGGATTTTACTATTCGTGCACGCGTTATCATTAATTTTTATTTACTGTTTTGTGGGTAGGCACGTGCCTTGGCTACTAGCCTGAGCATCTATTTTTCCTGCTATATTTGACATAAAATTTCTTGGGAAGGAACATGAATCTTTACTTGCAGATTTTCTCTCCTTTTTGGTATTTGGATAAGCCTTATCCATAATTATAAACAGTTTGAATTTATCGGTTTATTAACATAGTGTTTGTAGTTTTATGTATGGGTTGAATGCCCTATGTCAATTAAGTTTTTGTACATAAAGTTTGCTATGTCTGTATATACATTTTTTTGGTAAAATGTAGCTTCCACATATGTTTTTGCTTTTGGAAATGTTGCTTATGCACGTTTGACAAACTGTAGTCAAACATTCGTATCGGCGCTTTAAATTTCACTTTTAAAATTTAAATTGCAACTAGTCCACCTTTTAATTTGCAAATACCATTTTGTACTTTAGGGACTTTTTGAATATAAATGATTTGGTAAACACAAACAAATTTGATATTTGCGTCGACACTAGCGGTGGTTCCTGCGACACTAGCAGTGGTTGCATCGACAGTAGCAGTGGTTGCGCATTTACATATGAACATACTTAAGAATTTGTTCAAACCCTGTAGCCTCCTTTGGTTTTTCCAAAAAAGCAACCATGTTGTTAGTTGCAGCAAAATACTTGGGCACCATTGATGTTTATTTCGAAATTGATTGCAACATATTGTTAGGGGTTGCGACTTATGCTGTGTGTGAGGGTCTAAACTATGTTTCGCGCCAGCAGTTGTAACTCTTAATTGAGTTTGCATCCCCAATTGAAACCATATTAATTTGTACTAAAAAGTAACAGTTGTAACACTTGTAGCAGTTCTAATTATGTCTTTTTTTAATGATATAACAAGGGTTATTATTTTAATACATAAATAAGCATGCAACTCAACACGTCCTCTTCTATTATCGAGACACAAAAATTCTTACTACCAGATTATTAGAATTGTCTCATTGGCATGCATTGACAAGCTAGTCAGAACCCCAAACAAGTACCCACCCACATTATGACTTTTTTAACTAAATAAAAATTCATCTTCATATTAGTACTTTAGTAGTAAGTTTTTTATTTTTGTAACGTGACTTACTATCTCGCACACAGTTGAATAACTACGCAAAAAAATATATACTAGTAACATTCCACAAATATATACTAGTAACATAAAAGGGATCACATCCGTAGGTTAACATGCCATACACTAGTAACAAATATATACTAGTAACATAAATATATACTAGTAACATTCCAAATATATACTAGTATACAAGATGAGATAAGTGACTCCAAAATGTAACAACGATCCCCTAATAAACAAAAGGCACCAGCTCCAATGTAAGAAATACATAGCACATCAAATCTCCATTGACTCCAACTTTTCAATGAAACCATACAGCTCTTTAATAGTTGGCAACTAACAATCCGACCCGCATAAAAGCTCTACTTCCGCTATCATTAGTTGTCTACGGTTCAGACGGCCCCTAATTTCAACAGCTTTCCTCCTATGATCTGCTTCATCACGTAAAGCAACATCCAATTCACCCCTGTAGTACGCGATCATAATATCTTTTAACAACTTTGAACCACCAACCATTGGTAATTCATCACATAAAACCATGCCAACAGACATTGTTATGTTTCTTTTTCTAAGACTCTCACTAATAGAGATAACAAAAAGTGTTTTTGTTACATATATAATCAGCAAACGCAACCGTTATCGTCATCTATTATATAGACACAAAAATTCTGACAAACTAGTTATGACAATTGTCTGTTTCCAATGGACAAGTGGATCACAACCCCAAATAAGTACCCACCCAAAATATCTTTTTTTATAGTATCTTCCTATTTTTTTAAACTATTTTTATGACGACGTTGCTATTTTTAAAGGCAACAAACATTCATAACAGGTGCAACCATGCATCTAAGGCATGTGTTGCCTTATTCTTATTGGGTAAAAGAAATGTGTGGGTGGTTTTCTACAGTGGGTGAAACATCAATTAAAATTGAACTATTTTGAGAGGAGTTAATGGATTAAAAAAAGAGAGGAAGAAGTGCAAATAGGAACACCATTTCCACCCATTAGTTGTTTCTTCATTTTTTTCAACATATTTAATTTTTTTTTAATTTTCTAGGTATTTTGCAAGAATCTTATCATTTCTATTTAGAATATTATCAAAACGATTAGTATGCATGAGTTTTTTTATAATTAAGGTGTACTTCATTAGAACCAATTGGCACTGCCTCGAGTGGTCACATATGTGTACATAAAAATGAATACGACTTCACGATGTGCAGTAGTTCTTACAATGTTTGTGGCACCAATTGTTCCATTTATGCTAACAACAATACACATAGGGTAAAACAAACATACAACATACGTAGCGAACTATTTTTAATGTGTAAACGTTTCATGTTCCCCCTTCTTGTATTCTTATGCCCAAAAAATCAAACATGCAAAATTCAAAAGAAAAAGAAAAAAAAAAGTTACATATTGCAAGTAAGCATAGAATATGAATAAGTGTCATTAAAAAAAATAAGGAAAATCCTGCAATTCTCATGTTTCCAGTTTTTTTCCTCCTGGTTTCATATATATATATATATATATATATATATATATATATATATATATATATATATATATATATATATATATATATATATATATATACACATAATTTGTTTTACCTGGTTTCGTTTTTTTTCTTAATAGTAGCAAACTGAAATATAGGGAATTGTATGTGGGAAAACAATACAAAGGAAAAAAAAGAAAAGGCAAGTATGTGAAAGGTTGCTCATTTAATGCTACTTCTTGTGGAAGACAAATGCATCATTATTCTCCATTGGCTTTGGTGGCTAGGGTGGCTGTCAACTCAAAGGACGCATCAGTTTTGTACAACGAGACAACACTAATTATATTATAACTTAAACTAAATCTTCTCTTTAAAACACACACATAGCAATCAAAGGGGGGAAAAATAAATCATATAAAAGAAAACAGAAAAAAGGATGACTACACCTATGCCATTTTGTGAAGAACTTGCTGCTGTTGCAGGATCTAGTTTTGTTAGAGATATGATGATTGTTCGTTTTCGAAGGGGGTGAGTGTTGTCATGGTGGATGAAGCAGAGTTGATGAAGAAGGCGTAAGAAATTAGGGCTCTTCTGGCTGAAAGGGATTATGTTATTGGAGAGTTGGAGCTTTTATACCCATTTGATTCTTGTGTGGAAAGTATTTCAGAATTACCCAAGCTGCTAACTGAAGATTTGACAGAAGCCGCAGCGATATTGGTCAATGTTATGAAGAAGCAGAAGCGAGCCCAGGAGCTTCTGTCATTCATAGATAATCTGAAAGGCATGGTGTACTGATTCGGTTTATTTTGGTGTTTCTGAAATCTTTTTTTGTTTTCTTTTTTTTAATCTTTCAGTAACTAATGAATCTAAGGTTTATGGTGACATATTCATTTTGTTAGAACATACCTTTGTTTCATATATCTTTGTAGATTGATGTCCTGGTATAGGCGTGTTGTAGTTACGCAGTGTTTAGCATCACATCAGATTTGGTTTTAGAATACATCAATAGTATTACGATATAAAACATAGAGAGGGATTTAGTATAGCATAAAGCTAAATTAATCGATTATCATTTCTTAATTTCTATAATACCTTATGTTAAAATAGTTTGCTAGGATTTGGCATGTCAACTGGCATTAGTTAACAGATACCATCCAAGCAAACATATAATAAAAGACAAGCATGAATTATTTGTGCTAGATACCATCCAAGCAAATAAGGTAGAAGTCTCAAAAAACAGTATCGATTCTCTGTGTTTTGTTTTTATGCAAATAGTATTCAATGTGTAATGATGTTGTAAACATATGGGCATTGTGTTTGTCATTATGCAAAAGATATAGCCTTGTTTTTTGCTATTTAAGAGAGGCTAAGCTGATATCTATTTGGTCATAACTTGTAATAAAGAAGTAAGCAAACACAATGTCTAGGTGGCCTAAGTGTGATCAGCTTAGAAGTGAAGCAAATTCGAATAACTGGTCTGATATGCTAGTGTTGTACTGTCGCCAAGCTGCAGGCCAAGATCTTCAAATGTCACGGCAAATTAATGGCCTATGCGCTAGCTTGGTCAATGTTACTCGTGAGAGGCTTAATTTTATTCAAGAGCTGGAAATAGTCGGGGAATGTTTATGCCCAGAAAACTGCAGAATATCTAAGAGAAGTACAGGCAAGAGATGAACAAAAGCTCATGCAAATGCGCATTCTGGCAGCTGAACTCGAACTAAAATTTTGTAACAATGATTTGTTTATCCAGAAACTTAAGGGCTTAATGGATTGGTAAGCGTGTGTGCACAGATCATCGACTCTTATGGTGGTGATGATGTCTTGTTTATGTTGGTATTTGTATTTGTAGTCATGTATCTGTGGTGAATTTTAGTTTGAGTGTTGTTGTGAAATGTGGGTTTAGGCTTTGGTAAATGGTTGTAAAATATTTGATTAAATAAATGCCAGGGTTTCTGTTAGATAATTATATGATGGTCACCTTTTATTGTGCCTGCATCTCATGATCCATTCTGAAATAATACCGCCTCCATTGATTCAAGACTAAATCTGTTTGAGCGGCTGTCTTTGTGGACCTGTTTACCTGTTAATGCAAGCAAATCGCATGATTAAAATATGCATATGGGAATGTAAATTTTCAAATAAACAAATAATATTCTTTCTATATTCGATATTAGCTATCAATAACAGGTGTGGTTGGAAAAATTACAGTACCTTATTATGATTATTCACAGGAATATATCAGTAGCATAACCAATCGCCGTATAAAATACAATATCACAATATTGTTGGTCTATTAAATGCTATTTTATAACACATAGATCTTTATTCTACATAAGGTTGATGTGTTATAAAAAAGCATCTAATAGTTCAACAATATTGGTTCTTAGTTTTTTTTTTTATTTTTTTTAAGCCACAGGGATACTTAAGGACAAAGTGAAAGACAGGATGGAAAAAAGTTAAAAATGGAATGTTTTGAGGATACTTAAGGACAAAGGGTGAGTTTGATTAATCTTTGAATGAAATAATTCAGCGCTGATTCTCCAAAAATAAATCGGTCAGCGTGTTTGGTAATTAAAAAGGTGGCAACTGAATGATAAATTTGGTGCTGAGCGATTTTGCGTACTACAACATACAAAATGATTCAGAATTTGGTTTACCCACTACCCCTATTACACATGTCTCCATATGCTATGATTATTAAATGGGAGGTGATACTCACACCACATTTTTTGATACGTGCACCACCATTTGTGCATTACAGTATTGTACCGTACAATACTGTAATGCACAAATGGTGGTGTATGTACCAAAAAATGTGGTGTGAGTATCAATTCCCTTATTAAATTTGAAAAGTCATTTTGTGGGATGCACCAAGATAACTCCTACAACCTAAATAATACTATAAAAACTAGGCCAAGTACTTGCCTATACATTCCTTGGTCAACTGATAAGAAAATATGTGATTGTTAAAATATTTTTGTTACATCTATGATTATGTGATATGATTACTTTTTTAATATGTAGTATTTGTTCTTTAGACTATAAGTTCCAACAAATGAACCTTATTCATCGACTACAAGTTTTATTTAAAATTAGTCACAATTGAGGTTAAAATGGTAATTTCCATTTATTCAGAAACAATGGTCAGATCATTTATCAAACAGTTTTTTAATTCAGAATCATGATCACTCAGCACCTTTGAATTATTCAGCCTATTTGACTCGTTCAGCACTAAATAATACAGTTTTATCAAACAGGCCCAAAGTGTATGAAGTAAACGACACAAAAAAACATCATCTTTGTTGATTTGGTAAAGGGTTCGTGCAGTTGTCGCAAATGGCAGCTTTCAGGCTTACCTTGCGGACATGTTTGTCTTTGTAGGTAGATTTACAGGCGTGACTACTGTTAAGAAATTGGCAAAATATTGGTTTTATAATACAACTATTAAAGTGACGTACCAAAATATCATTTATCCATTAAAGGATATGACGATGTGGGACTATGCAGTGAACATATAAGATGTGTTGCCCCCTGTTATCGGTAAGCGTAATTCATGCAGGCCTAAAAAAAAGACCGAATACCATCTCAAGGTGAAGCGCCTAATAGCAACTATTGTGAAGGTGTGGTACAAAAGGCCACATCCGAGTAACATGTAGAGTACCTATGGTGAAAAGATAAGTACGTATTTGTTCAACTGTACAAAATTTTTACAGAGAATGGTTGGTACATGTACAAAGAATGGTTGGTAACAAATGAAAGGCCACTCCAGGTACATCAGGTGCAAAATAAAAAAGGCTCGTATGATGGGGGAATTATCTAAGTTAACTAGCAACAGCCAAACCGAGACAAACGGAGACTCTAATCATGGGGTGATTAATGCGGCAGTTCACCCCAACTCAAGTCAAACCAGTGAACAACCAAACTCGTCTGCTCCACACAGCTTTTATCTTGTATCTGATCTCCCTACGCCAAGTAGCTTTTAAAAGTAAGTAGGAACATGGTTTTTATTAATGCATTAACTACCTACGTCCTACTATATTGTCTTTCGTGTATGGATAACGTTTGTGTGTATTTGGATTTGTAATAACTAATGGATATTAAACTACTACTTATTTGTGTCATGTGGTGGCTATCTAATATCGGTCGTGCATCCATGTGGTTTAAACATATTATGTGAATATATAAAACGTAGTCAATAAATGTACCTAACCATCATTCAGGCATCCAGGACTTCCATCATTATCGTTTTCCCGTTCTGTATGGCCCTCATGTAAGTGGTTATAGAAACCTCTTTTCTAGTTCTTGGCACACCCTCTTGCTCAATAACTGGTTCTTTTCCTTTGGCAGTCCCATGCCCTGGCTTGCTTTCCTGAACATCCTCATAAAAGAGTTTCTCTTTTCCCTTCTCGGCGGTATTTCCTGTTTGGAGTTCCACACCCTCCTGTTGCAACAGTTTTTCATTTCCTTGTGCAGTACCCTCATTTTTCTCTGATCTCGAACCCTCTTTCAGTTTTCGTGATAGAAACACGCTTTGTTAGCTTCCTTGTTTTGAAAGGTGTTGCACTACCGCACCGCATGCCAGCGTCCTCTTCCTGCCATACCATGTTTTTGAAATAAAATTGTGACAAAGCCTGTTGCTTGTGGACAATGTAGACGTCCATGGATCCATTAACATCCGCAAGGTCATACTTTCGTCGAACGTCATCGTCTGTGTGCAACAATGTTAAACCATCTTCGATTTCCTTGTTTGGTACCCCTCCAATATCGTTGAAAACATGATCAAGCACCCTAGTAAATGCACCCCTGGTGGAGCTAAAACACCAGACATCAGCAAGGCGACCGCCTACATAGCGGAGTGGCTGAAATTCAAATTTCCCATTGTGGTGAACTTTAAATATGACTTCTTTGGTTTCCGCCATGTCCTATAAAACATAAACCCTAATAACAATTAGAATCAACCACTAGACTTAAAGGGGTATACTGACCATACCTATAAAACATTAACCCTAAAAACTATTTCAATAACTTTGAATTAAATAAAAATTTAGTAATAGAATATAAAATATAAAGCTGCACAGTTATTTGTATTCATGTATAAATATATGAACGAATAAGGTAACAAAGTACATACGGGAGAGTACAACAAACCTGGATTTGTTTCTAAAAAAGAAGAAAAGGACAACGCTTTTTTTATTTGGATTCTTCGATGAAAGTGACCTAGGGTATAAGAAGAAATGTGGGGATGTTGATTGTTGGGACCATAAGGATAACTGATGTGTGGTTGGTACAATAAAAGGATAAGTGGTGTGTGGGGTAAAAAAGTTTTAAGTGTTTGTCATTCTAGGTCCCTCATGTATCTTACGGCTGTCACACTAATGATTAAAAACTGCTAGTTCAAGTTAGGACTGCTAGTCTTTGAAGACAATATATCATATAAACGTGTTGTTACTACATGTTGTCTAAGGTTTCAGAATAAAGACTTAAAAATGTTATTACATGTTAGTACTGCTAGTGCTGAAGACCAAATAATATAAACGTGTTGTTACTACATGTTTTCAAAGGTTACTTATGCTATAACAATGTTGGCTGACCTTTTATTTGACTACTCACAAGTTAATTGAATAGGTTAGAAAGAATGTGTGTTACTCTTCAATTAAATTCTCCAACCAACTAGTATGGCACACCATTCAACCGTGAATGCTATCCTTTTCTTTATAACATCAAACTGGTTGATAAACTATAATGCATTGGATTACAACAACACCTGATGAAATTCATGATTCTATATGTACCGAACCCAGTGACATTAGTGATGAAGAAACCCAACCACTTGCAAGTCGAATAACAAGTGAACCACCTAAAAATGAACGACGAATTGAACAAGCTACAATTGATACACCTAGGGAATGACATGCGAGTCATTGAACAAGTGAGCTACAACCTATTCTTGTTATGTTGTATTTCATAATATATGTAGCCTAAATTGTATAATGTATTTGGTATGTTATGACAATGCAAGCACCTATTTAGTTAGCAAATAATGGGTAAATCCAAACACTTGATAAACAAGATGCAAACTGTATAATCAAGCTGCAAAACTTTCAAATACATTTTTTTAGTGTTTTTTTTTAAGTTAAAGTGGGTAAATACAAACAAGGCTGGATACAACACTAAACCAGGAAGAGATAGTTACCATGCACGTGGGCAAAACATAGTTAAAAACGTATACACCCACCAAAAAATGCTGACTATTGAAATGCAAAAAAAAACTTATCTACAGACCCCCAAAAAAATAACGTTGCCCTATAGGGGTGCAAGCCAAAAACAAAGATTCCCCATCAATGTTGCCATGATATACATCATAGTATAAAGCATTCATACACAATATTCCGTAACAGCACATCGAACGTACATCAAAAAACACGTGCATACTACGATTACCCCAAACCAGATGGTTACACACAAATATCGCATCTTAATTTTATGTATTTGTTGAACATTTCATTGGTAATCATAAGAAGCAGCAACAAAAAAATGTTTAACAATTACATAACGTTGCCTTACAAAAAAGGCTACACTAGACAAACTTTTTTGACTTTAAAGTTATGTTAATACAACAGTTTCTAAACGTTATCGACAGCATGAGCATCTTTGCATAAAAATACCTACACTCCAACCTTCCGTTCCTTAAAAACCAAGTTGCTTTTAATCCCGGACCTCCTCGACGCCGGTCTCTTGTTAGAGCCTTGAAATGCCTCGACATCTTGAACTTCCGTAAACCCGCTCTTGGTGTTTGAAAGCAAAGCCTCCTTGCATACGGTTTTCTCGAAACCTTATGACCAGACTTGTCCTTGACACTAGTCCCTACTTCTTGTGGAACAGAAGAAGTAGAACACCCAACATCCATTGATCTGAGACCCAAAAAATCCCCTATAGTACAATTCATCGTCACTGAACTCAATGGCACCATGAACACTTTCGCTATGAAAAAAATCCATGAAAAGATTCTTTCCTTGACATTCAATTCCTTTACTTCTAGTTTGGAAAGGAGGGCTTCATAGGGGAGGTGAACGCCTTTCTTCCTCCTCCCATGCAACAATATCAGAGGCAGATTTAGAGGTAGCAATTTCCATAACTTTATCATGTATCGCTATCTTTGCACTCGTTTGCTCATCATGAAGATTAAAAATTAGGTTACGAAAATAGAAACCTGATAAGTTGTTAGGTTTATGTGCAATGTACAAGCCGATTAACCCATATTCTTCGGCAAGTTCATACATCCTTTTAATATCATTATCGCATTCAACAATTGTCAAACTAGTTGAAAGAGCAAATCTTGGCTTACAAAATTACAAAGCACGTATCTCACACTCAAACTTGTAGGCCAAAAGGTCAAGCATTTGATTAAAGTTCATCCTTGTGGAGTTATTAAACGTATGCACAAGGGTTCGCCCATACTCATAACTTAATTTGGGCAACCGAATGAACTCACCATCGTAGTGAATCTCAAATATAGGATACGCAGCTACATAGCGAGTAGTACTCCTGTAATAAAGGTATATAAATGTATACAAATGAGATTAGCAAGTATGGGCAAAAACCTAGTAAGGGCAAGTGACAATCACGAAAGGTAATGGCATGCATACCTTGGCTTGAAATCAAATAAGGCAACTGGAGGCTTAGAAACATTTTTTGATGAAAGAGATGGTTGGGAGATAGGCATCATGAAATGTGTGCAAATATGATCTTGATGAAGATTTGCTATATATTAGAAAAGGTAGTATTATTATTTTACTATTAATAATGTACTTATATATTATATGAAAATTATGATCCATTTATTTTAATATGGAAATAGTAATAGGGAAAATTTTTGGTTAATTTGTTTTACGTTTTAATGTGTAGTGTGTTTGTGTAATGATATGAGAATTAATGAATTGACAAACCTGTCGTGGCCCTTTTTATTTTTTTGGAATGGACGGCCAAATGTCTATTTTGATTAAATGGGCGTCTAAATGAAGAATAAATGAACTAGAGTTGTGGAGTTTTAAAAAGAAAGAATATTTTTAATGTTTAACAAATTTAGATGTAACATGTGTACATACTTTTACGTCGTATCTCTCATTCTTGTTTTTTGAATGAATGTTACACGTACCCAAGGTTCTTTGCATGCAAGGCATTGTATCATTATTGGTTTATTTATGCATGTTATAAGCGTCTTTAATGTAGTAAATACATGTAATGAATCCATTGTCTAGTCATGAATGTCTTATGTGTGAATGAATATATCAATAGATGGTGCATGATAAAACAATGAAAGTGTTGTTGGAGATAAGTTAAAAACTGTTAGTAAAAAGGATAAAATCTATGTTTATAAGAAAACTGAATCATCTTCTCGCGATATGGTAGCGCGACGTCAGCAGGATCATCAACTTGCAACGATAGACCATGTGTCAATCGATATAAAAATATACAAACCCACACACCACAATCACCAAAAATCCCCCTTGCTTAGGAACGTTTCCGGCTAACCTAAATGTAATCTTATAGTCATTCGGATGTATTCTAGTCTTATCAAAAACGTTTGCTTGCTCTAGAACAACTGGTAGTTTGGCACGTAGAATATGGCTGTTAAAATAAATAGACGGGTGATCTTGTTAGAGGTTTGTCAAAAAAATGTTACTATTATATAATCGAAATACCCATGTTTGTCACCAAATTATTCATGAAATAAAGTTGTTTGTTCAAGCCAGATTAAATATTATATGTAGTATACTGTTGTTAATTAAAGATGTGTTCAAAAGTATTATATGTTTCTTATTCGTGATTCGTATACAAGGTTTGAACATTTGACATGTGCTTCGATATATTTTTATTCATAATAGATTTCATTTCAATACATTAAGGGATAACAAAATACAGCAACGAAGCAACAACATTCATGAAGATAGTTGTTTTTGTTTGTATCTGATTTGGGGTCTGTCCAAATCAATGTTCTGTTATCCTTATTATGTAAATTGTTTGGAAGTTTTAATATAATTCACTTTTGCACCAACAGAAAGTTGAAATTTAAAATTTTAACAAAGAGATTATATCCTCTTCAAGGTTATAGTATGATTATGATTATTGATGATGTACCCTCCGAACAGCTCGACGGACACCCCTTCGAGATGTGTCGAAGCCCTTCTGTACGAAGGCCCAAGTTAGGTCTCCTGAATGTTCATGGGCGTCAAACCATTCGTACACACGAAGGTTACCTATGGAGAATTGGCCATTCGAAGCCTTAAGCCCTTCGGGGTATGGTTGACGAAGGAGCAACGTATAGGAGAACTTCCTGAATTGGTCAAACCCACAATCTCCCTCTCTTTCCTGGCTTTTCCACCAAGTTTGAGAACGCGGGTCACTAAGCCCTAGCGGTTACCCACAAACATGGGACGCCCCCATGTTCTCTGACATTTGTGCATAGGTGCCCTCAACCCTATTTCTTCCACTATAAATAGGTTGGACGGGCAGAGGATTATGGTAAGCTCACTTAACACTCATCTCTTTACTTACACATACATATACAAGTATAACTCATACTTACTCTCACGCCAGAGGTGGTTCGCATGGTCCAACCCTTGCGTAATCACTTAACGTAGTGTATTCGCATTTTTTATTCTCAGGTGAAAGACAATCTTGACTGGAATATACACCCTTCATACCTTCGATCACCATTGAAGCCTGGTAGTGCAATTTATTGTACAATCGGTGGCGCCATCCGTGGGACACGCTACTATTAGTCCCGTAATCACCAAGTCTTGATACCCTAACTAATTATGCAACTTTTCCGTAATGGAACCAGGAAGAGAAGATACACCTCCACCAGGTTTTTCTACCCTGGTACCTCTCACCACAACTAACACCGATAATCTCGCCCCCATAACTGCCTCCACATTCACTACACGATCTCGTTTAGAAACCACTCCCATACATCATGCCTCAACTTCCGCTAACCCCGTTCCAGAGATTAGCCCGACCTTCATTGAGAGAAACTTCGAAGCATTAGAGTCCTTGCTAAGGGTTCACAAGAGGAAAGTTCGCAACAATGAAATGCGAAGGGAATTGGAGTATTCCAGTGAGGAATATGACGAAGAGATCGAGGTAGACGAAAGGCCTCGACCAATTAGCACGGGCGTTCGGCCCTACGAAATGGTTCTGTTAGCCGTGTTATTTTTATTAGAAGTGATGGTCATTCACATTTAGGAACTTTGTAACGTGTGTTAGATATCGTGCTAGAATAGTCAACGGGCTCTTGGATTGGGCTAAGCTAAATGGCTAAAAGTTGTGTTAAGCTAGCCTTGTATAAGTTATTGTCCAATCCAACCCAATCCAAGCCCATGGAAAGCCCATTAGGGCATCTAGTAAAGTGTAGTATATATACACCTCAAATGAGTCATTTGAGTTGTGTGCTTGAGTGTGTGTGTGTTTTCTTTGGAATATACAACATATTGTGTTCATCTTTTCTCTACACATATACACGGTTTTAACATCAAGTCACCATCATCTTAATCTTTCCCTCTTTATTTACGCATATGTTTGTATGTGTGTTGTTCGTGTTCTATGCAAAATGTGTTGGGTTTGTGATAAGGTTGATAGATTTAAGGTCCTACAATTGGTATCAATCGCCTAACAATGGTTTAGGAGTGTTTGGTTGAAGTTTGTTTGTGTTGTTACGCGTAAGCTCTCGGTATCAAAAGTGGTCACGCTTAAACCTTTATTTTTTGCACTAAATCTTCAAGATTCTTATGGTTTGAGGTTCGTATAGTGTTAAAGAGTCTAGTTTTTAGAAAAAGTTTGAAGCTTTACGCGTTTTTCATCAGTTTTAAACTCGTTTTTGCTTCGTAGTCCATTTCTACGCATAAGCATAAAAGGCATTTTGGGTGTTTTGGTCAAAACCTTCTTGTTATTTTCGTGTTTTGGAAGCTGTTTGTGCATCAGAAATCGTTTGAATCACTGGAAATTTCTTACGCGTAAGTCAAAACCCTATTTTTACACGTAAGAAAGTCAAAACCCTAGTTTTCTACGCATAACTTTTTGGTGAATAATCTTCGTGCAAAATCGGTGACTCAGTGCTTCCCTCACTTGGATAAGTGTGTGTAACACTTCGACTTTCGGATATCTTTTACTGTGGCGGTGTAAAGGATTTTTTGGTTTTAAACCAACTCTTACGCATAAGCAGAAAGCTTACGAGTAAGCACTCTACGCATAAGTTAACTCTTACGCGTAAGGTACTTTACTTCTACGCTTAAAGTTTACGCATAAAACTTACGTTTAAACTTTGGTTTACGCATAAGAATCCTACGCCTAAGCTCTTTACGCATGAGGACTCCTACGCATAAGCATTCATTTCTACGCATAAGAACTGGTTTACGAGTAAGATTTTGAGCAAAACTTCAAACGGCTATAACTTTTGAACCGTAACTCCGTTTTCAGCGTTCTACCCATCAAAACGACCGTGAGAAAGAGGAGATTGGCACACCAAATGTTCTTTTGGGTCAACCTTCAAGTCCTAAAAACGCTCTGAACAGAAGTTATTGAGGTTTTTAAGTTTTTCGACCAAATTTTCACTGCAACAACCAAGCTTAATTGTCATCAATCACAACTCCTTTATCGTTGAATCGATCCTACATCAACTTTATCATATCATACCTTCATCAATGGCAACTCAACAAGACATTCATGTAGCCGGTGCCGAAAACCGTCCTCCTATGTTGGAAAAAGGTGGTTATCTTCAATGGACAAGTCGTATGCTTCGTTACATCAAGACTAAACCTAATGGAAAATTGATGATTCAATCCATTCAGAATGGACCCTTCATACCTCGACAAGTCCATGTCCCTGGACATCCTGATGCAACACCTCCGTCCCACCATCTTGTTCGTACTAAAAAGAATCGATTACACGAAGAGGATCGAAACAAGTCGACGCAGATGACATGGTAATTCATATTGTACAACTAGGTTTACCAAGAGACATCTTTCTTTGCTGTCGGCCGGTTGTGAAACTGCTTTTGATATGTGGGAACGTGTTAGATGACTTTGTCATGGAACTGAAATTGGTCAACAAGACACGGAGAACAAGTTGCTAACTGCATGGGAGAAGTTTACATCCACTCCAGGAGAATACATTGAATCCTACTATGGAAGGTTTTGCACTTTAATGAATGAGCTGATCAGAAACAAGTTGACACCCAGAACAATCGTGAGCAACATCAAGTTCTTGAACAATCTACCAGAAGAATGGGGACGATATGTAACTATTGTCAACCAAACAAAAGACTTACATCAGGTGAACTTTGATCAACTCAACGATTTTCTGAAACAAAACCAAGCTGAAGTGAATGAAGTCAGGAAAGAAAGATTGGCAAAGTATCATGATCCATTGGCACTAATTGCAAAGACTCAAACTACAGTGAATACACAACAACAAGCTTCATCATCTTCCACTAACAACAACTTGCAGCAATACATTTCTCAACCAAAAGTTTATCCCTCAACAACAATTCTATCCACCAGAACAACAAGTCATTCAACAACAACATTATCCACAACACCGGAACAAGGAATCACGATCCTGGCCGAACAAGAAGCGACTTTGCTACGGTATTTTCTTTATTGGGAAAAGCATTCAGGAGTCGCTATTCCACACCTACTAACAACAACCAAAGGATTTCATCAAACACTCGCATAGCGGCAAATTGCACGGCCGGGTGTGAATATGGGTAATCAAGGTCAAATGGTTGGAGTTATTGGGAATCAGCGAGGATATGCTACTTGGATATCGTATGGGTAATCAGGCGGATCCATATCGGGTAATCGGTTGGGTCAGAATGTTGGAAATCCGAATGGGCGAGAATGTTGGGAATAGAGAAGTGGGTAATCGAATGGGAATGTTGCGGCTCGGTTGTTGGGAATTATGGAAATGTGAATCGGGGTAATCAGGTTAAGTGTTATAACTGTCAAGGATTGGGTCACATGGCAAGGAATTGTCCTACTAAGCCGAAAAAGAAAGATCTTGCGTACCTTTAGAAAGCTATCATGTTGGTACAAAAGGAACAAGCTGGACTTCAATTGAGTGTTGAGGAACATGACTTTATGGCTATTATGGATGATTTGGAAGACCTCGAGGAACTCAATGCAACCTGCATCTTCATGGCAAATCTTCAGGAGACTAAGTACGACACGACTCGGCGCACCTCCCGTCTATGGCGTAACGCGATATCTGAGGTACCAATCATTGATCCATGCTATAACAATGTCATATGTGCTGTGTTTACTCATGACAAACAGCATTCTGTGACATCCGCACCTACTTATGATACATACCTGGACAATCCTAGTTGTAGCAATACTAACTCTGAAACTCCAGATGTGGATCCTAGTGGAGGCTATGTGGCACAAAATACTGAGACTGATGAGGAAACACGTGCTTATTTTGAATCATTAATCAATAACTGTGGCATTGAAATTGAGAAAGTTAGAACGGTCAATCGCGAGGTTAAGGCCGCGAATAAAAAATTGACCGCTGAGCTTGAGAGTTACAAGGAGAACGCAAAAGCCTTTGAATTTCATAAAACAAAGAATCAGAACTAGAAATTGGTTACCGAAATTCTGTTTTAAGAGAAAAAGAATTACAACTCAAGTATGACACACTTGATGTGAATTTGCACTTGAAAATTAAATCTTTAAACAAGGAAATTTCAGATCTAAATGACCAACTTTCAAAACAAAAGCAATGTTTTCGATCTTGAAAAGAGAAGAAGAAGTTGATAAGCTGATTTTTCAAAGCGAGAAGATTCTCTTATTGATGAAATTCTTGATAAAAACGAAAAATTCAAATCTTTGGACAATTTGCTTCTTACAACGGGTCATTCAGATAAAACTAACAAGATGCTTTCTAACCAAGTAAATCCGCGTTTTCATACTAATCATAAAATGGCACTTGGTAACGACCCTTCTTTGTTCCTCAAGAAAGCTCAGAAACCACAGAATGTGTTAAACAATGGAAATGCATTACATGAACCCATTATTGTTCGTGATTCTCTTGAAACGTTAGAACTATCTAAGGAGAGTAGAGAAAGAATGAAACAAAAGGGTCCAGAAATCAAACCTATTGATTATAATAAATGGAACAAACTTTCTGGAATTACTTTTGTTAATCAAAAAGAAAAGTCAAAGTTTTCCATCACACCAAGTGTTTCAAACAAAGAGTCAACAGCAATTTCAAAACCAGTTTCAAAACCAGTCGTTGTCTCAAAATCCCTTTCGAACATTGAACAAATGTCTTCAAACAATCCTTTTATCACAAGTGATGCGAGAAGTATTTTAGAAAATGTGAAAACTCGAATTGCAGATCTTCAAGACACTGTTAAAACTAAAACCACTATTACACCAAATAACTGGTTCTCTAGTTTTGATATTGAACAGAGAAAGTTTTTTGAAACTCAAATTGCCCCTCAGCTGAATAACATCAACTCTAGGGTAATTCATTTTAAACAAGCCTTTTTGAAAGAAACAAATGACTTTGTCAAGGACCATAAATCCCTGGTAAAGCAAGCTAATGACTGTGTTGAACAAATCAAAGTTTTGGAAACTTTAAATGACTCTCTCTTCGAAGATGTTCGACTCATGATATTATGTCCATTATTTTGCAAACATATTACGTTGAAGATCATGAAAGACTCGATCGAGACCTCCAAATTGTTTCAAAATAAGAAAAAGCTCTTGAAAAACTTGAAAAAGAAAATGTGTCATATTTTAAACAACTTGATCGAAAAACTGAGGAATGCAAGTATGACAAACTGTCGTATGAGCATGCCTACAATGACATGAAAGCAAAAAATGATCTTTTGAGGGCTCAGCTGGAAAGTCAAAAAGAAAAGGCAGTGGATACTAAGAATACAAAACCATTGACTGAGGAGAAAGCAAATGTTCCCAAACCGGTTTTAAAACCAAAAATGTCTGTTTCGATGCCTCCTCCAAAAGTCAATGAGAAAAATGATTTATCAAAATCAGTCACTCCACCTGCCTTGCCTAAACAAAATGTTGAAAAAGGAAAAGCGGTTATAGAGAAACCAAAAGTTTTAGCACCTGGCCTTTTTAAGATGAGTACCACTAATGCGTCGGCCTCCACATCTAAACCATATGGAACAAACGACATAAGTTTAGACAAGCACTCTAAAGAGACTAGGACAATTTGAAACCACTTCTCTAGATAAAAATGTGAATCCTAATGAGTGTGCCTTACCTTCTACAGAACTAGGAAGCACCTCTAGGAGCAGCAGACTAAAGCCTAAGAGCAATACAAGGAACAATAGAGTCTCGCATGCCTCTAAGAGTAGTCGCTTGAATAATGAGAAGAAAGTAGAAGAACATCCTAGGAATTTACCGCTTTGTAATAAGAAAGACATTTCATCTGAATGTAATGAACCTTTGAACTCTGCTAAGTTTAATGAATCTGTTGAATCTGTTTGTTTAACTTGCAAGAAATCTTTAACTAATGTTCATGATGATTGTGTTTCTAAGAATGAGATTGTTAACCCTATTCAGAAGAATGTTCCTAGAAGAACTTATGCTAAACCCATAAGAAGACTAGTTGCAAGACTTAGGTTTTACACTACTGATAAGAAGCATAGTCTTTACTATAGGGATGACATTTGGAAACCTACGGGTAGAACTTTCACACTCCAGAATGGTAGAATGAATAATGAGCCTACTTTCCCGTGAGAACTTCTTTGAGTATGATCAGGATTTTACCTCTAACCCAAAGGAACCAAAATCAAAACGGTTTCCAAAATCTTCTTCTCCTGTTATTGGCAGGTTATCGAAATATTTCTTTGGATCGTCGACTCGGGTTGCTCCAAGCACATAACCGGGAATCTGAAGCTGCGATCAACTTCGTCGGAAATTCATGGGAACAATTCGTTTTGGAAATGATCATGTAGCAGCTATCATGGGTTATGGAGATCTACCTTTTGGAAATTATTTGATCACTCGGTTTACTATGTCGAAGGGTTGGGACACAATTTGTTTTCGGTCGGGCAATTCGTGATGCGATTTAGAGGTTGCTTCTAGGAAAAATGCTTGCTTCGTTAGAAACTTGGATGGCACTAATCTCTTAATTGGGAATCGTGATACAAACTTGTATGCTATCGACATAAACCAAATGGCCTCTTCATCACCAATATGTCTTATGACACGAGCATCGGGAACAAAGTCCTGGTTGTGGCACAGACTGTTATCCCATCTCAATTTCGATACCCTCAACAAACTTGCCAAAGACAACATCGTCAACGGACTTCCAAAGTTCAAATACACCAAGGATCACTTATGTCCATCATGTGAACAAGGAAAAAGCAAAAGAGCATCATATAAACCCAAATCCGTACCTAGTTCGGAAGCAAAGTTGCATATGTTGCACATGGACTTATGTGGCCCAATGAGAGTTGAAAGCTTTAATGGGAAAAAGTATATTCTTGTCATCGTCGATGATTATTCGAGACATACATGGGTTAAGTTTCGAGATCAAAAGGCGAAGCACCGGGCATCATCATCACCTTTCTGAAAGCGTATTCAAGTACTTCTTCAAACTCCGAAGGGTTGTAAGAGCGGAACAACGGCATGAATTCACTAATCGGGAGTTAAGAACTTATTTTGAAGATGTTGGAATTACACATCGACATCGGTTGTTAGAACTCCACACAAAATGGAGTAGTTGAAAGAAGAAATCGAACTCTTGTGGAAGCTGCTCGCACAATGCTAATTTATTCTAGTGCACCGTTATTTCTATGGGCTGATGCGGTTGCCACTGCTTGTTTCACTCAGAACCGGTCCCTAATACACCCAAGATTCAATAAAACCCCATATGAACTAGTAAACAACAGAAAACCTGATATCTCTTACTTTCACGTGTTTGGCGCTTTGTGCTATCCGAAAAACGACAGAGAAGATCTTGGAAAACTGAAAGCAAAAGGTGATATTGGAATCTTCATTGGATATTCAGATAACTCGAGGGCATTCAGGGTGTATAACAGAAGAACTCGGAGGATCATGGAGACGATGAATGTGAAGTTTGACGAACTTTCACAGATGGCTTCTGAGAGACTCACTCTAGAACCCGCAGACTTCTGGACACATCATTTCAGGACTCGTACGTCAAAGAGCTCAATCAACTTCGTTTGACAATCCTAAAGAACAAGAATGGGAGAATTTCTTTGAGTTAATGTTCGATGAATACTATGGTGGAACCTCGACAAATGCATCAAACCATCATTCCGCGCACCCGCTCAAAATCATCCACCACTACCAACAGAAGATGCATCTACAACGGTCAAAATCAATGCACCAACTCCATCTACATCATCTACATCTACTACGGTTATTGCACCCGTTCTACCAGCAGTTGATGAGCAAAACCAAAACCAGAACGATGCAACGTTAGATGAAGACTTATTTGAAAACCCGTTTGCTACGGAATCAACTGAATCATCTTCAAGCCGCGAGAACCATCTAACTCGCATACGTTTAACCAGCGGTATCCTTCTACTCTGAAGTGGACAAAAGACCACCCAATTGAACAAGTTATTGGTGAACCTTCAAGGCCAATTCAGACGAGACGCCAACTTGCCACCGATTGCGACTTGTGCATTTACCTTTGCTCAATTAGCAATATTGAACCGAAAAACATTCGCGAGGCAATGGCGAGATCCCGCATGGATAGAAGCGATGCGGGAGGAACTTCTCCAATACCGTCTACATGAATCTTGGGAAATGGTTCCAAGACCCATTGACGTTAGAGTCATTGATCTTAAATGGTTATGGAAGAACAAAAGGGATGAAGAGATGATTGTCATTCGCAACAAAGCTCGTCTTGTGGCCAAAGGATCTGAGACAAGAGGAAGGGATAGACTTTGAAGAGTCATTCGCGCGGTAGCTAGACTTGAAGCGGTCGGGATATTCTTAGCCTATGCACTCACAAAAACATCACGATTTATCGGATGGACATTAAGACCGCGTTCTTGAATGGAACTCGAAAGAAGAAGTGTCGTGAGTCGGCCGAAGGCTTCATCGACTTGGAACATCGGACTACGTCTACAAACTCCAAAAGGCAATCTATGGTTTGAAACAAGCTCCGAGAGCGTGGTATGACGAATTGTCCTCTTTCCTTATCCAAAACAATTTCACCAAAGGAACAGTTGATCCTACCTTGTTTACACAAAAATGCAAAAAAGACATTTTGATTGTTTAGATTTATGTGGACGACATCATCTTTGGGTCCACTAATCCGAATCTTTCAAAACATTTTGAAAATCTCATGAAAAGCAAATTTGAAATGTCCGTGATGGGGGAACTAAAATTCTTCCTTGGTTTACAAATACATTAATCCCCATGTGGAATTTTTATAAATCAAGCTAAATACACAACTCAGATTATGAAAAATCATGGTATGGATAATTGTGACTCTGTCGGAACACCAATGGTAACTTCACCAAAAATTGGAGCCGATTTGTTTGGGAAACCTATCGATCCGAAGAAATATCGGAGCATGATTGGTTTTCTCATGTACCTCACTGCTAGTCGACCGATATTCATTTCTTTGTTTGCTTATTAGCACGGTTTGAGGCAAAGCCTACCGAACGCACATCAAAGAGGTTAAAAGGATCTTTAGGTACCTGAAGACATCCATTCACATGGGACTTTGGTATCCGAAGGAATCCGGATTTGATCTAATTGCCTTTTCGGATGCGGACCACGCAGGTGATCAAGTTACGACAAAAGTACATCGGAGGAGCACAATTTTTGGGTGAAAAGTTAGTAAGTGGTCTTCAAAGAAACAAGATTGCCTTTGCACTTTCAACCGGTGAGTATGTGTCTCTATCTGCGTGTTGTGCTCAAGTTCTATGGATGAGAACACAACTCACGGATTATGGCTTTACTTTCGATAAAGTACCTATGTATTGTGACTCGAAAAGTGCCATAGCCATATCATGCAATCCTGTTCATTACTCAAAGACTAAGCACATCCGTGTCCACTACCACTTCATCAAAGAGTACGTCGAAAATGGTACTGTCGAATTATTCTTCGTGAAGACAGATTACCAACTTGCCGATCTATTAACTAAAGCCCTTCCAAAAGAAAGGTTTGACTATTTAGTTCGGCCAATTGGAATTGAAGCCTAACCCTGAGGAGTTAGAGCGTCTTCTCGAATCTTCTTGAAAATGATTTTTCCAAAAAGCTTCGTTGTAAATATTTTTGAAAAACAAAATACAAAATTTGAAAAACCAACAAAAGCAAAATATAAAAATATAAAACTTTCAAAAATACAAAAAAAATATAAAATCAAAAATCCAAAAATATTCTTCTCACGACATGTCTTTCGTATAATCGATATTCATGCGTTTCTAGAAATGTCATTCAACAATGATACGGGTATGTACAGATGCTTGAGCGAGAGTTCATTAATGTTTTTCAAAACATGTCGTTTCTCAAATCTTCTTAAACTATGGCTTTCGTATACTTCAGTACGAAACCCGAACTAAGATGATGACTTTTGATTATTTTTCAAATCAAAACTCGTGCTTTTATAGAAAAATCAAGTGTATGCTTGATTGCACTACATTTAAAACTTGTGAGAAATCATCATCATCTTGAGCACCTTTTCAAGATTGTTCAAAAAGATTTTCAAAATCTTTCAAAATATTTTGTGCTCAAGATAACTCCCTCTAAAACCCTTTAATTGATTATGCTTTATTAAAGGGGGAGTATAAAACCTTAATGTTCCAAATTCATGCTTAAATCAAATCCGTTTGTCTTCCCAAAAGATTCTAAATGTTGTTTAATCCGTTGATATCAAAAATATCACGAATATGCTATTTTTGAGGGGGAGAAGACGTGATTAAAATGTGATCAAAAAGTTTAATGATCATTGTTTGAATCTCAAAATGAGCTCGACTCAGACGAAACCAATGAATTGACAGGAATCTAAGTCAGTATATGTACCATCTCGAGAAACTTGTGATAGATATGCACCTTCATGGGTCTAACCTCCTTTTCAAGGAGTGTTTACAACTTCAAGTTAGTTATTAGAGCTAGTTGTCACCTAAAAACTGATAATGGAACTCTTTAACTAGGCAACGTAACCGTGTCTCGTGGGGAATTGTTTATCATGAGCCGATCAATTCAAAAAGTGCTAACTCTACCCTATATGTGCAGATTTCTGTCAAAACTTATAAGCACATATGAAGGGGGAGTGTTTCTGAAAATATAAAACTCTTGGAGTGTTTCAAACATGTTTTCTATCATAAACACTCTGTGAGATTTTCAAGAAAAATGGTTTTATGGCAACAATAGGACAGTCATGGAGTTATAAGGTGACTAAGAATATGGTGGAATGGGCAAAAGGTGGGAAGAATTGTAAGTCTGGATGATCTCAAGGCTAAGTTCCGATCATACTTCAGCCAGCAGAAGAAGTACACCAAGACTCATCTAGCTATGCGTACCATCAAGCAAAGGGACAACGAAAGCACAAGGGCCTTCGTCACAAGGTACACCGATGAAACTTTGCAAATTTTGGGGTTGCACGAAGAGCAAAGGATTTCTGGCTTCGTACATGGCTTACGAACTCAAAGCTTGGTGGAATTCCCGTCACCGACCTTCCTACCACTTACAAGGTACTCATGGAAAAGACATACACTTGGATTGAGTCCAAGGAAGTAGCGAACAGCAGACTCCGATCGAGAAAAGAGAGGCCTCCGACAAATTCTCCAGAGGGTCCTCCTGGGAAGGATCCAAGAATAGGAAGAAGAGCAGAGACCGCTTCACTCCATATAACAAAGGCACGAATCATGGACTCTTAGAAAACCTGGTTAAATCTCCTTGGGAAATCCTCGCTACCGAGAAAGCCACAAAGTCCTTCGACCCACCACCTCGAATGTCAGCACGAAGCAAAGCCTGGGACATGTCGAAGTACTGACACTTTCACGAAGACCATGGGCACGACACAAACAGCTGCAGAGAGCTGAAGAAGCAAATTGAAGAGGCGGTACGCTCCGGGCAATTGGCGCATCTGGTTAAAGGCATCAAGAAGGGGAAGGACAAGTTCTCCGACACTCTGTTGGGTGAGTGGAAGGGGAACAAAAGGAAGCTACCCCGAAGCTCGATACTAATGGTGCCTGAGCACGATCCGACCGTAAAGCGGAAAGAAGCAGATGGAGAGCTGGGAAGTGTGGGGGAGATAACGTTCCCGTTCATTCTGGGGCGGACACCTTCAACTGATCCCGTAGTCATCAAGAGGGTAGACTCAAAAGTACCTTTGGTAGGGTTCTCTGGCCAACACTCATGGCCCATCGGAGAGGTACCTTTGGAAATCACTATCGGAGAAGGGCCCTTATCCCGCACGGAAACCCTCACCTTCATCATAGTCAGGTCAGATTCTTCTTACAATTTGCTGATAGGAAGAACCGCTATGCAAAAAATGGGCATTGTAGTCTCCACCATACACGCTGCCATCAAGTTCCAAACTCCCTTCGGAGTGGGAACTGTTCATTCTAATTATGGGGCAGACAAAGGAGTATATGGTGTTGTGACAACACGTAATTTCCTCGATGCGTCGTAATTGGAGAAACCGCAATTAGAGCGATCGTTTTAACTAATTTGAGATACGAGTCGTATTATATATCGTTTGTATTGGAAATAATATTTTAAGAGCAATGGCGTAACTCTATAGTCACAAATCCCTCGTTTACTAGTTTAAACGAGTTTCGAACCGAATATATTAGAGGTTTCACAAAGTTGCATCTAGGGTCCTTTTTAAATGTTTCATTTTCGCCCTTATGGTTTCACTAATACACATTAGGTCCCTCCAGGGGTATAAATACCCCAAACCACTCACAACTCCCTCATTTTCACCCTTGTCACTCTCTCTCTACAAACACACACACTCTTTCTCTCACTAAATAATCCGGCGACAGCCTTAGGGTTCCGGCGCCGCTGCCGGAGTCTGGCCAAATTCCGGCGACTTCCTCTAACTTCACCACCCATCCCATCTTGTAGATCGGGATCACATGGTTCTATTTTCGTAACACACTCGCCATGAAACTCACACACACACTCCAAATCTTGATTTCAAGATTCGGATGCCTAGGGTTTTCATGAAAAACGAGTAAGTTGGATCCGTGCTTGGTTGATACGAGTTGTACTCGTATAAAGACGCCACCACAATCTCTCGTTTAACTCTTTTTCTCACGGTAAACACAACCCTTTTCGTTATATTGTTATTTTCAGTTTTGACCGATTGATATTATTGTTGTCAATGTTTTGTGGAATGAAAGTTTAAAAAAACAGGTTTTAAAACGAGTTGGTCAATAATCATGTGTTAAGCTTTCATTAGAAATGGATTAAAAACGATTTTGTTAATAGTTTCGTGCGGTAAACAATTCTAATAAAACATATGGTGTAAAAACGAGCCAGTATAATTTCGTGTGGTAAGGAGACGTAATAAAGTGGTTAAGTGATTTCCCTATTGGCTCTCGGTTTGAATCCGTATTTGGTATCGTGGTGATTGAGTATGGTTTCTTGGCATTGATGTAGTTTACTAATTTGGTTGTGGTATTTAGAGGTCATAGCATTTTTGGTCAAGTTGAGAGTCGGGTCAACTCATCAGGCTTGGTCATAGAGGAATTGTTTGGATGGGTATTTGGGTACACTCGGTTGGGTTAAGGTATCCACCTAGGGTGCGTTTGATATTGTGATAATGAGCCTCGAGCCCATGACTCTTGAGATGTATGAGATAGCAGCCAATCTAGTGTTTGGGTTGGATTAGTAACTCGGACCGAAGCCTAACAAATGTATTAAACAATGACGAATTAACTTACATTTTAATGAACTAGTTATATGTCAATACCGGAACTAAGGAAAGAGTTAAAAGATGTAAGTTAAACGGTTAATTTGTAATACGTCGATGAGTAAACTTGGAAACCTTTACGAGCTAATTATATGTGACGGAATCAGAATAAAACTATCGGGATAAACTAGATACTTGTAAAACGGGATGGTAAATATTAAATCTAGATACGTGACTAATAATTAATAATACATATTACGTACAACTACGTTTTATAAATTTGGTATAGCGATTGATAACAAGTTAGATCGATTTATAAGTTGGACTTTATTAAACTTGTTGGCTTAAACGAATATAATATGTTAGACTCGGAAATGAGTTTGATATATTGATTTCGCGATATGCCAAAGTATTTCCTTTTCACATTTTAACTAATAACGAGATATCTAGTTATATATTGTCGATGAATATGATTTTATTTAATCGTAAACTCTTATTGATTATAGATAGCACCTCATATTTTATAAATGCAAGTTAACCTTTATAAACTTGTTGAGAAATATTATTTTGATACGATAACTTATTAAAGACATAACGTTTTGGGAACATTGGATAAACGAACGTGTCATTTATAGAACACTACTTAATATACTTTATATGAAGTACTTTCTTATAAACTTGAATAATTACGAATGACGATTGAGAAACCCTTATTGATTTAGCGATAAGTGGAAACTTATCTTTTATTATAAACATGTACATTTGGGATTTTGGGGAAATTATCGAAAGTTAACCTATTTATGTGTCATAAATAGTCGTTGCCATTTCCTAGTCTTTGACTAGCTTGAGTATTGTCAGTATTTCTTGACCTTGTCAATATCTTTTCCTTTTTGGCGTGAGTTATGGTCTGTATGTCTCGACTTTGTCGACGTCCTCTTCTTTTTCGCGTGAGTAGTACGTCGAGTCTATGTTCCTTACCACCACACGAAACGTTAAAACTAAACTTTTGAGATATAAATTATAAACTTTTGGGAACGATAACGGACTTTTGAAAGTAACGTCATGAATGATACAAGACAACTACGACACAATAATTTTATCAACTTCTTTATCATATGAGCTATATTTTAAGATTATGGTATACGCATTAGGTTGCATCACTTCTATTCTATCGTACTCGTCGTATGTTCATTTGGATGTCGTGGAGATTAGCTTTAGATGCCAGTCGTGTCAATAGTGAATAGTGCATTACTGTGGCTAAGGTGAGTTTCGTAGCCCCACTTTTATCTACGTTTTAACTAAATTGGGGTGAGAATCATGCTACTGTTTGTGGACCTTTAAAACTATTTGGATTTGCTTATATGCTTGACTGTTTAGATAGATGTGTGGTAGTTGTTGCCTTAGACTAGGTTAAACCGTTGCCTAGTTATGAATAGACTTCTACCTCGACCTAGTCTGGGGTTGGCAATTGTTCTAGATTTTGCCGCGACAGTCTTTGGACTAGAGTCGTTGGGCCTGAGTAATCCCTGGATGCGGGATATGGTTGGTGATCCGGGTAGGATCGGTGTGCAAACGGTATTTATCTATCTTAGGTCTTGCATAGCAAATCAACTCCTACAGGTCCACTATATTTTAACTGAACTTAAACCTATGAACTCACTAGTGTACGCTGACCTTTTAGCATGTATTCTTATGTTTAAGGCGATAGCTCACTTTTGGAAGGCGCTTGGCAAGGGGCATGGTCATAGGCGACTCTGATGAATAAACGGGACCTCTTTAATTATCTTTTGGGCCTATTTCCGCACTACTTTCATTTATGTAAACTTATGGTTTTCAATTTATGAATTTTATTTTAAATAAATGGGATAAAAACCATTCTTTGTACCTTATGTTGTGATACCAAGATTGTAGCACCCAAAGGTTCGTATGCTTCTGCTGGACCCAAATTTCGGGGTGTTACATATTGGTATCAGAGCCGGGTTATAGAGAACTGGGTATTTTCAAAACCTAGACTATAACCACTTTTTCGAAAATTTAGCCCTATGACCGCCACGTGCCTGCCTACCAAGCTGAAGCCTCGCGTACGATTAGTTTAAGGATATAGATAATTGAGAACACATGAGACGAATTGATTGATAAGATGATTGATGAGATGTTTATGGCTTATTTGATGAACTGGTTGATGAGACACTTGTCGAATGTATGCCCTGTTAATAGACGATTAAGTCTGCCTATTTTAGAAATTCACCATAGGCATGTCCTCATGCTTATGTACGCACAGAACGCATGTCCTCATGCTTAAGCACGCCCAGTAAGTATGTCCTCATGCTTAGGCACACACTATGCCTTTCACTGAGTTACGTAAATTCCTTGCGTAATCTCCTTATGCGATTTAGAGCTCGCACTAGTAGTAGCCTCGGGAATGATTTTGGATGTAGAGGACATGGTGCTAGTATAACTAAGTCGGGTATAACAAAATTCATTGAACCTCGGGTGAATATAGACTGATCACCTATATTCAACCAGGGACAGTGGGACATGGACTGATCACTTATGTCCGACTCAGAGGTGAATTTTGCGATACTCAGGTAGTTATAACAGAATTATGTCCGGGATAGAGTTTGGTTTTTGGAATGATGAGCTTTAGGTGAACACACGACGCACTGGCATCACAACACCTCTCGAATCGTAACACTTTTGACACCGCTATGCATCTCCATTCATATGGAATCCCTGTTTGACGCCGTTATGCCTAGTTCGCCCTAAGTCGGGTTAGACCTGATTGGCACCGTTTACATCCGAGTTGCTTATCTTCATAAGCCTCGTCGATCTCACTAGAGAGTTTGGAATCATTTTGGGCTACTTTTGGATTTGGTCTAGACTATTTTGGATTCAGATTTGATTTTGGTTTTTGGGGATTGTTGGATTTTGTGATTTTTGACCTCGTTCCGAGTTGTTAACTCATCATTGGACTTCGAGTCATCATTTGGCCTTGAATCGACATTCGGCCTCGTTTCGTTGGTAATCTTATTGGAATTATCATTCCTCTTCATTTCGTTAGTAACCTCGTCAGAATTATCATTCCGCCTCGTGTCATTGTTAATCCTGTTACTGACACTTCTACCTCGAGCCTCGTCTCGAATTGGCTATTGGTTAGACTCTTAAAACCTTACCATTCACTCGATGATGATTCAAATAATGTCACCCAGTTGACATTGTTCACCTCTCTAGACTAATGTCTTCTCGACATTGCTTCGTCAACAACTCACAGTTAAGGTTGTACCTTACGTCATTTGTTGGTGTTGTACCTTATCCTCTAGTTAGGTACCCCTATCGATAAAATTCTAGCAACCTGTTTTAGTGAAGTTGTTCACCGAGGTTATCTTGTAGATATTGTTCCGTCAACGTTGCTCTAACAATGTTGAACCCTCAACTCTGTTTTATTAACAATAGTCTGCTGACGTCATACCACCGATTGTGGTACTACCTACGCTGTCCTATCAGTGTTGAACCTTACACTCCATCGATGCGAAATTCTTTAGTGAACCCACTTAGAGCCATTGACGTTTACTCGTGTTAAGGAAATTGGTTTATATCAATTAGTAGCCGAACATCTTTTGGAAATTAGGACTATGGATCCGAATATGACACCTTTCTGCGTTAGGTATCAAGTGAACTAACGAGTAAATTGGCTGATTGACGTTAGGAATCAATACTCTCCATCAGAGTAGTACTTTCCGCCTCTAACCTAGATATCATACTAAGTCAACCGATTGATTGCTAGTAGCAATCAAAACCTTCTAATAGAGTCGTACTCTGAACCTTCTAGACCTCTCATCCAGTAGAGATTTCGTGCCTTACGGAAATCTTGAAATCCTAAGGAGTAACCTAAACTGCGTTCCTTGGGGCAACCACCTAATCGTTCTCTCGTCCTTCGAGAAAGACCTGCTACCCTTTGGGTCCTCTTAGCCGATCGATAAGCTATATTGTAGACGAAACCTTGGAAGTAGATCCCGTGCCTTTACCTGAGTGGTTGTTGGTAGTCCTACCCAACCTATTCACCTCTCGTTGTTCAACAAAATGGAAAGTGTTGACGACCCTGCTCGCCTCTCCTCATATATTTATGACAATACTGGAGAACCCCGCTATCTTCTTTTAAGGAGGTGAGAGAGTACTCATTTCTCTCCTTCTGGTAGAGTGGCTTTGCTCTGATGAGCTAGCCCACACTTCTGAACTCTAGCTCCTCACTTTCTGTCTCAGAGTAGAACACCAATCGACAAGGGAAATCTCCCCTTGATCCACTTTCTCTGTTTTAGATTTATCTGTTAGAACACAGTTGAACCTTCTTTCTTAACTTTCAAATCCCTCCGATACTCTTTAAGGAGGAAGTGCGATCGGAAAACCTAAGTTACATAAATATACTTTCCCACACGTAAGGGAAACTATGTGCATTAAGAAGTGTTGATTTCTATCCTTTAGGATCGTGGCAACTGCCACACACCTATACTTCGTTTATCACTTCCTAGAGCCGAGAGAACCGATCTGGACATGCTTGCAGTGTATCATCTCTAGACTAATATATGAAGTAGAGGAACCATGCGAACCCTAGTAGAACACGTAGCGTGCCTATCAAGTTTGGCAATGGTTGGGATAGACGCTTTCCCTTGACCAACTTCTCCTATAACCATACCTATCGCTTAAGTACCTCAAAGGCACCGTAAGAGATCATTTATGGTCGTAAGTGCCGATCCCGATTTTTGGGTAAAAATGGAAATACCCAACCTACCAAATCTGAACCTAATTAAGAAGATACCAAGGAAACCGTTCTAAGTTGAGATGGATATGTAGGTTGCTTACAAACCATTAGGAGGCATAAACAACGTAAATCTCTTGAACCCTCCGATGATAACCTAGAACTAAGCTTACGGATCCACCATGAAATTGTGTGAAGCGAGTGGTAAACGAGAAAACTTAATCCCCGCTATATCAATCCTTCTGAAAATTCTTGCTAGATTGAGACCAGTAGCTCAGAGCTTTGACCTATCGTTAAGACTCAGTAAAGTTCCCTACATTTCATGCGTAATAGGAAGAGATAACTCGCCGATAAGAAAATCGTTATCCCTCTGGGAAATCCTAACCTTCGAACGTTTAAACTTTGATGACCTATCCAAACCATAGACCATGAAATCGGGCGACTTTAGTAAAGTTGCATCTCTACCTTCGAAGTTCATAGAAACTCGCAGTAAGATCCTGAAATCACTTAGGAAACGTGAAGATAAATCCTCGTGCTTATGCACTCGCCTCTTTTGAACCTCAACGAGTAACTTGAATTGAATCGCGAGGACGCGATTCCTTTTAAGGAGGTGAGGCAGTGATAACTCGTAATTTCCTCGATGCGTCGTAATTGGAGAAACCGTAATTAGAGCTATCGTTTTAACTAATTTGAGATACGAGTCGTATTATATATCATTTTTATTGGAAATAATATTTTAAGAGCAATGGCGTAACTCTCGAGTCACAAATCCCTCGTTTACTTGTTTTAACGAGTCTCGAACCGAATATATTAGAGGTTTTACAAAGTTGCATCTAGGGTCCTTTTTAAATGTTTCATTTTCGCCCTTATGGTTTCACTAATACACATTAGGTCCCTCCAGGGGTATAAATACCCCCAACCACTCACAACTCCCTCATTTTCACCCTTCTCACTCTCTCCCTACAAACACACACACACACACACTTTCTCTCACTAAATAATCCGGTGACACCCCTAGGGTTCCGGCGCAGCTGCCGGAGTCTGGTCAAATTTTAGCGACCTCCTCTAACTTCACCACCCATCCCATCTTGTAGATCGGGATCACATGGTTCTATTTTCATAACACACTCACCATGAAACCCACACACGCGCTCCAAATCTTGATTTCAAGATTCGGATGCCTATGGTTTTTGTTAGGATTTAGTAAATCCAGGTATTAAAGTGTCGGTCACCTCAAGTATATGTAATCATTATAAAGCTCGTAGTCGTAGTTGTTTTATGTTAGATAGTATTTAGTTAAGTGTTGGGAATTACGTGAAACTGCTGAATCTGCTGAAGTTGTTACTAACGGATTCTGCTGAAACATAGTGGATTCTGCTGAAGTGATGGTTCTGCTGAAGTAGTATAGCAGACACTGTGATTCTGCTGACAGTGTGAATCCATGTAGGATTTGCATGCGCTGTATTATTTCTATGCTAACCCATCTTTATTATTGAACTGCCCGAGGTTAGCATAGGTATTATTGTACTGCTCAATATTGTTTAGTGTTTACCCATATTATGTATGGGTTGAAACAAATGTTTAGATGCATGATTGCATGCTTAGTCGATTTTCTAGAAATAGTATAGAGTTCCTTGTCTATAAAAGGAACGTTATTGTTTTGTAATAGATAGGCTTTTTAAGTGTAAGAAACACTGAGTTTCAGTTAATATAGATCCATAGAGGATCAAAGTGTTCTTAGTTATTATTTCATGTATTTATATTCCGCTAAAGAATACATGTTATAGAGATTTTCTTTTAGTGTACTTGTGATTACATAAGTATAACTAACGATCCACGAGTGCTCATAAGATAGATCAAGGTCTTTGTTTCTAACAAGTGGTATCAGAGCCTCGGGAGAGTCTCTTCGATACTAAGAACCATTATTACCTTACCCCCATACAACCAAAACTACATTCACCATGCTCGAACTGATGATGAAGCCGAAGTCACCAACAACAACAACAACACCTCCATGCAACAACTCGGTCTCCAACAAGAATGCTAAGTTTCCTTATCTTAAGAAGGAAGAGTATGATCTCGGACAATGAAGATCGAGGCTGGATCTCCAACATTGATTGGAACCTTTGGGAGATCGTGAAGAATGGAAACAGTTTGAAGAGAGCTGTCCCCACGATGGTAATCTTACCATTGCTCCTCCCAAATCTGCTGAAGAGATACTGGCTGTGCAAAGAGAGCACAAGGTAAGAACCATCCTCCTTCAAGCTATACCTGAAGATCACTTGGGTGATTTTCACTACATGGTGGATGCAAAGGACATCCGGATGGCGCCAAAGCAAGATTCGGTGGCAATGAGGAGTCCGAAGAATGAGGAAGTCCATCTGAAACAATAATTTCAAGAGTTTCAAATCTCGAGCGGAAGGCATTCACAAGGGATATGACAGGTTCCACAATATTTTGAGTCAGTTGAATCAACTGAAAGCTAAACCAGATAATGAAGACTGTAATTCAAAGTTCTTACGATCTTTACCTTCATCATGGTTGCATGTAAGCATTTCCCTCAAAGCAAAAGGTGGGCTGGACATGCTCACTTTTGATGAACTATACAACAGACTTAAATCTCTTGAGCCTGACGTTAGAAGTCCCTTTCGTTCATCCACTCCTAGTCACACAGCCTTTGTTGGGGCATCTTCCTCCAATATGATGTTACATGCTCCAAGTTCAACTTACTTACCAACATCTTACACTCCCACTCCATCAAACTCTCAAGCTAAAGCTAGCAGTGTCTTGGAAGATGTTCTTCACGCATTTGTTGCTGACTATGACACTCAGCAGCATCTTGTCTATGAAGACTTTGAACAGTTGGACCCGTTTGCATGGAGGAGATGAAGTTGAAGTGGCAGGTAGCTATGCTTTCAGTGGACATCAAAAGGTTTGAACAGAAGTCTGGAAGGAAGTTTGGCTTTTAGGGAAGAGATCCAGCTCGCTTTGACAGAAGAAAAGTCAAGTGTTTCACTTGTCACCAAATGGGTCACTTCTCAAGGGAATGCAAGGATAGGAAGGTTAGAGATGGAGCTAGGTATACCTCCTATCAGCAGAATCAAAAGGAAGCTGGAACTTCAGCAGCTCTTGTCACCATGGATGATCAAGTCAACTGGGCAGTGCATGAACCAGTGAATGAGGAAGCTACTAATGCTGAGAATGTTGGATTGGTGGCTGGATGTACTTCAGAGGATAGACATGATCAAGTTGCCTTGATGGGCCTTTCTCAGGTACACAACTGTATTTTTGGTTGTAGTGAAAGATACAATGAACTTAAAGAAGCTTATGATATTATGAAACCAAAATATAATGCATGTTATGTTGATAATGAAGCTTATAAACTGTCTTTAAAAACATTAGAAAGACAAAAGATATGGTTTCAAAAGAATCAGATAGCTTATGAAGAAAAGATAAAGGGGTTACGATTTGATCTAGATATTGCAAATATTAACTTAAAACGCACTGAAAAGGAAAAAGCTGATGCTATTGCTGAAAACCTAGAACTTAAAGAAAAACTAGCTGAGGAAATAGCTAGACATAAACAATGGTTAATATCAGGTGACAATCTAGCTAGAGAAATCTATAGTAGTCAACCAGTGACCTCTGGAATAGGTTTAGGTTTTCAAAAGTATGTAGGATTGGAAGCTAGGAATGATGGGCAAAATCTACACCGCAGGCTTAGCTAATTTTGTAAAAGAAGGTGATTTGCATGCTATCCCTGGACCTATTAGAGGTGAATTCATGCCCATTGATCTGTCCATTACTGTTGACTTTGATGGATCACACCATTTGTATGGCAAAAAGTCAAAAGACTTGCAGACCCGATGCTTCATCTAATGAATTTGTCTCTTGCTCTGACAGTGACAATTCATCGGATCAAGGGTCTACTTCTTATGACAAATTTGTGATTCAAGTGATAAGTCAGACCTTCCCAAGCCTACACCCAAGCCTGCACCCAAGTCTATCAACAAGCCTTCTAGAGTAGCTGCTAAGGAATCAACTTCCAAAACAGTTTCCTCTGAAGACTTGTCTTTTCAATCTTTGCATAATAATATTGTCAAAAACAATTCCTTTGATGTTTCTGGTTCAAGTACTTCTGCATGTAATAGAACATCTTCTAATTTGTCTAAATCTTCTAAGAGGAAGACATGTTTTGTATGTGGAAGTAAATTTCATTTAATTAAGGATTGTGATTTTTATTAGCAAAGATTGGGTGTATGTGCTACTCAGAAGAAACCTAGACCATTGTGGACCAATGTCAATGCTATACCACCTTATGTTCCTCAAGCAACTCATATTAATTCTCCTTTTTCTTGGAGCATATCAGTTGCTAGACCATATGTGCAACCAACTAGTTCATACTTTACACATGGTTATTGGCCTGAATATGTTGCCTCAATGTATGATGGGGAAGGATTTTGGGACACTGCTGTCAAGCCTTCAGCAGGTTGTTCTTGGTATAAAAAGGGACCTAAATTTCAATGGAAATCCAAGAACAATGGTGGATCTTCTTCATTTGCTTTGCCTAAATCCTATGATCCACAAGGCAGGTTCAAGTCAGCAATGACTTGAGCCTCCATAGTATACTAACTCTTTGTACATATTTTTGTCATTCGTTGTAGGATCATCCCCTTAAGCATAAGAATATTGGCATTGTTGATAGTGGTTGTTCAAGAAGCATGTCAGGGAATAGAGATATGATGCATAATTTCATACCCATAGAAGGAGGAGGCAATGTGACCTTTGGTGGAAGTGATGGTCGAATCACTGGGAAAGGCACCATCAAAACACCTCATCTGGACTTTGAGAATGTGTATTATGTAAGGGAACTGCAGCACTTCAACTTGTTCTCAGTCTCACAAATTTGTGACACTAAGAACAAAGTATTTTTCTCGGAGAATGAATGTCTTGTGCTGTCTAAAGACTTCAAACTCCCAGCAGATACTTCAATTCTGCTGAAAGTTCCTCGAAACCACAATTTATACACATTCAACCTCAATGAAGTTCAACCAAAAGGTGACCTTACTTGTTTGGTAGCTAAAGCATCCTTGGATGAGTCTACTAAATGGCATAGGAGGATGGCTCATGTAAACTTCAAGACTATAAACAAGCTCTCTAAACTGGGTCTTGTTGAAGGTCTTCCTTCCAAAGTGTTCACCAATGATCATAATTGTGTTACCTGCAACAAAGGAAAGCAACACAGAGCCTCATACAAAACTGTCACTGCTGTGAGCATCATTTCTGAACCTCTTCATTTCTACACATGGATCTCTTTGGTCCAACTCAAATCAGAAGCATTGATCACAAGTATTTTTGTCTGGTTATCACTGATGGCTTTAGCAAATTTTGTTGGGTATTCTTTCTGCGGACTAAAGATGAAACATCTCAAGTGCTGACAGACTTCATTACCCTTGTTGAAAACCAGTTAAGCAAAAAGGTTAAGGGAATTCGGTGTGATAATGGGACAGAGTTCAAGAATGCTATTCTTATAGAACTCTGTAGGTCTAAAGGAATAAAAAGGGACTATAGCACTCCAAGAACACCACAACAAAATGGTGTTGCTGAACGAAAGAATAGGACCCTTATAGAAGCTGCAAGATCAATGCTTGCAGACTCTAAATTGCCCACTATGTTCTGGACTGAAGCTGTTGGCACAGCTTGCTATGTGCTAAAGAGGGTCTCCATTACTAGACCTCACCTCAAAACACCATATGAACTTCTCTTTGGGAAGGTTCCTGCTATTCATTACCTCAAACCTTTTGGTTGTCAAGTAACCATTCTAAATACAAGTGATCCATTGGGCAAATTTGATGAGAAGGCTGATGATGGTTATATTGTGGGCTATTCAGCCCATAGTAAGGCATACAGGGTGTACAATCTATCTGCTAAGAGGATAGAAGAGACTTTGAACCTAAGATTCCTAGAAGACAAGCCTAATGTTCAAGGACAGGGTCATGTGTGGTCTTTTGACCTTGACTACTTAACTGATCATTTGGGTTATACTAGATTTATGGCTAACCAAAGTGCAGGTTCTCAAGAGTCTCCTACTAACAATGCAGGTACCTTGGAAGCAGACTCTGATAGTGAGTTCGAAGATGATGAACAACCTATTATTGTGCCTTCTTTCTCCCCTAACCATGTTGCAGGTACCACCTCCAAAGATATTGCAGATGAGAGTGAAGATGAGTCACATTATGCTGAGGACCTTGCTAGGCTACAGACTCAAGAGTTTGTAGCTAAGCTTGAAGCTGAGAAGGTGAATGAGGAAAGTGCAAGTGAAGCCGTCAGTAGAAACCATGTTTCTGCTGAACTTGATCATGTTTCTCCCCTAATCACCAAATCTGCTGAAGGCTCAGATGTGTCTACTCCTGTTCCTTCCAAAGTGTCTACAGACTTTGGAGAATCATATACACGTTTTCCAAGGCCCTCAGATCTTGGGAATCATCAACCCAAATCTGGCATTTTCACCTCACCTTCATATGATACTACTTTTGAACCAACTGTGTCTAATCTTGAACCATCCATTGAAGTCAACCCCACTGCTACTAAAAGAATCAACATTACTCACCCCCAATCCAATATTATTGGTGATCTTCTAGCACCTGTTAGAACTCGAAGGGCTATCACTAGTCCTAAATTCGGACATGTGGCTTTTCTCTCTTATGTCTCAAACCAACAAAGAGACAATCACACAGACTTCAAGCATTGTCTGTTTACTTGTTTTCTCTCTCAAGTTGAACCAACAAGTGTTTCTCAAGCTCTTGAAGACTCAAGTTGGATTGAAGCAATGCAAGAAGAGATGCAACAATTTCACAACCAACAAGTTTGGATCTTGGTACCACTACCAGATGGCAAGTATGCAATTGGGACTAAATGGATTCTGAAGAACAAGAGAGATGCAAGGGTTGTTGTTATAAAAAACAAAGCAAGATTAGTGGCTCAGGGGTATAGACAAGAGGAGGGGATTGATTATGATGAAGTGTTTGCACCTGTTGCTAGATTTGAGGCCATTCGAATTTTCTTGGCTTATGCATCTTACATGGGCTTCACGGTATATCAAATGGATGTTAAAGGTGCTTTTCTGTATGGTGAAATAGAAGAGGAGGTTTATGTCACTCAACCCAAAGGATTTGAAGACCTAGATCATCCTAATCATGTTTACAAGGTGGTTAAAGCTCTCTATGGTCTACATCAGGCACCTAGAGCATGGTATGCTAGGCTTTCATCATTTCTGCTGAAGCATGGCTACAAAAGAGGTGCCATTGACAAAACACTTTTCCTGAAGAAAAACTACTCTGACATCATTCTTGTGCAAGTTTATGTGGATGACATCATTTTTGGATCCACTAAAGAAGCTTGGTGCAGGGAGTTTGAGGAGCTGATGAAGGGAGAGTTTCAGATGAGTGCTATGGGGGAGCTTACTTTCTTTTTGGGTCTCCAAGTTCGCACAGAAACCTGATGGTATCTTTATCAGTCAGGACAAGTATGTGAGAGACATTTTGAAGAAGTTTGGTATGGAAGGTGTCAGAACTGCCACAACACCTTATGAAGCTCCAAAGACTAAGACCAACAATGAACCAGATCTACCTGTGAATGTTCATTTATACAGGTCTATGATTGGTTCATTGATGTATCTAATGCTTCAAGACCTGATATTACGTTTGCCGTGAGTGTTTGCTCTCGACATCAAGTTACTCCACTTGCTTCCTATCTCAATGCAGTCAAGAAGATCTTTAAGTACCTCAAAGGTCAACCTCATTTAGGCCTTTGGTACCCAAAAGAGTCTCCTTTTAAGTTGGAAGCATATAGTGATAGTGATTATGCTGGTGCAAATCTGGATAGGAGATCCACAACCGGAGGTTGCCAATTCCTTGGAAAGAGATTGATTTCTTGGCAGTGCAAGAAGCAAACTATTGTGGCTACCTCAACTACTGAAGGCAGTATGTTGTCTGCAAATTGCTGTGGACAGGTCCTTTGGATTCAAAATCAATTGTTGGACTATGGGTATAACTTCATGAACACAACAATTTTTATTGATAATCAAAGTACCATATGCATTGTAAAAAACCCAGTTTTTCACAGTCGAACAAAACATATTGAAATCAGGCACCACTTTATACGAGATGCATATGAAAAACATTTGATAAAAGTGACTAAAATTCATACTGATGATAATGTGGCAGATCTGTTAACAAAAGCTTTTGAAGGAACAAGGTTTCAACACCTTGTGGTCCATATTGGGATGCTAAACCCTTAACTGCAAAGTTTAAGGGGAGGCATAGGCCTCAGGGGAGGATTTGTGCAAACTATGTATATTATTGTGTATAAATTTTTGTTGCTAACACTAACCTGCTTATGTTAATTTAGTTTGTCTGTTTTTGTTTGGTTTGTATGTTTCTCTGAGTTTGTTTTGCAGTATGCCCTGTTTAGCTCAAGTTCAGCAAGTGTGGTTCTTTGGTAAATAGTCAAGTAAGCTTAAAAAGCTTGTTTCTACTGAAATCAAAGTACTGAAGCAAACAATTTGATTCCACTGAAGACAAGTTCTGAAGTTAAAATTGTTCATTCATTCATTCAAGTTACAGCTTACAGCTTACAACTTACAATCAACTTCAAATGCAACTACAACTTCACATCTATACATGATCTTCTAAACCTACTCTAGCTCATATCATCTATTCCAACAGCTTTTGGATATGCATGATCGCTCATTTCTTCCATTCCAGCTACTGGATATGCATTTTTGAAGTCTTGCATAACCACCCATTCCTTCTATCTCGATGGCTGGATATGCATGACCGGTACGACGAAGATGCTAAGGATCAAAATGGGAAGGATGGATTGATGAAAATGATGATGATGAAGATGACCACGCGTGTCCTTTGTGCTTCATCTACTTGGTTTCACCAAAAAGCAATCCATCCACCTTCCTTAAGCTCTTCCTCTATACGATGTGTGATGATGCACCAAAACTTGGCGCAGGTAGAGCAAGCACCACCTCCCTTTCGGCACGAGGCCTTTGTTGAGGTTGAGGTACTGGAGGTTGGGAGTAAGAAGTTATCTCAGTAGTGGGTTCCTCTGAGTCATCAGTAGACTCACTTGGATCCACTACACTATCATCTTCAGAAGAAGGGAGAAATGGGGATGTCAAAGGGCGAGGGTCAGGTGGACATGACCAAAACTGGAGGAAATCACTGGATGATGATGATGATGGAGAAGAGGTTGAATTAACAACCTCTAGTGTAGTATTCATGGTTAATTTTGGTTGATTGGGTTTGTGATGAAACTAGGGTTTGTGATGGTAATTAGGGGTAAATTATGTGAGAGAAGTATACATTGGGATTGTTATATAGACGGATGCAAGGGTTAATGTATATTAATGCGAGTTAGTTGGCACAGTAATTCTAGATTCTTACCGAAGATATCCTTGTCTTGGGGTGGTTTCTGCTGAAGTGTATAACTTCAGCAGATTGAGTATTTGTTTCTACTGAAGGGTTAAATTGTCTGTGTTCAGAGAAGATGTACACGTAAGCAATAGTCAACAAAAAGTACCAATACTTTTGACTATTCTTATACAAACCTCTACCAAACCATCACTCTCACACTTCCACTTCAAAATAAACCATTCCTTCTTCTCGAGCATCCAAAACACTCACAGTTACGAGAAACATAACCATAAAATTTCAATTCATCAAATGGCGCTTCAATTTAAAAGGGATCGCAACAAAGTTGCTTTTTTGGGAAAAGCTAAAGGTGATGAGTTGTATGAACCAATGGTGGAATTTTTGAAAAGGTCCAAGATTCATTTTGCTCTAACGCATTCTCCTAATGCAATATATGAATCTTTGGTTAAGCAATTTTGGGCATCTGCTACCACACGAAGTGAAACAGAGATTGTTGCCATGATTGACGAAACAGAGCATGTGGTAACAGAGGAGCTGATTAGGGGAAAGCTTCGCTTGGATGATGCTGATGGGGTTTATCACTCAAGTGCAGTGGAGATACTTACGGGGCTGAGAGCTATTGGGTATCAAGGTACAAGGACAGACATATGGCTGAAAAAGCATTTTTGCCCTATGTGGAGATTTTTGGTTCACACGTTGCTTCAGTGCATTAGCACCAAATCAGGAGCATGGGATCAATTCTCTTCCCAATTGGCATGTGGTATTGTGTGTCTTTCTCAAGGGTTAACTTATAATTTTTCTAAGTTTATCTTTGATAATATGGTCGAAAATATAAATAGGAAACAGCATAAGTTTTTAATGTACCCAAACCCAAGCCTTTTATCCCATAGGAGCTCTTTCTGCTAAACTATCTGCCTCAATGAGAACTCACTTTGAGGGGGCACATCATCCTTTGACCGCAGCTATGTTGCCTCAAGGCAATGAGGCTACTGATGAGGAGAATGTTGCTAATATCCCATCCTCTATAAATGTTGCTACTGATGGCAATCCATTAGTTAATATTGATGAGGGCCCCTCTTTTGCTGCTGAAGCATCTCATGTTGCCCCTGACCAACCTCCACCTTCACCTTCGCCTAGACCAAGTCCCAGTCCTTCCCCCTCACAGGCCACTTATGATGATGAGTTTGAGACTGACCAGAACAGAATTAACACACCTAGTCCTCAAAGGGAACCTTTTTATGAAGTACCTCCTCATTTTGAGCATGTCAATGTTTCCCCTGAAAGGTCCAATGAAGCTCCCATTACCACGCAGCAATCTGGTGGAGCCGAGGACACTATTACTCTCATATCTGTATGCTCTGTGAGCAGTATGCAGTGAGGTGATGGTCTCAAAAGGAGCTTGCAGAGACCAAGTCTACTCTTGGTAATAAGATTGAGGAACTACAGAATAAAGTTAAGGACAGAATAAAGTTAAGGACCTAGAGGATCGACTAGAAAAGAGTAGCAAAAGGAAGTTAGTCATTTCTTACGATGAGGAGCAAGAGGACTCTCGGCTTGGTTCACTAAACATCTTAGCTGATGTGGCTCAGGAGATAGTTGTTCCTTCCTCAGTTGATGCTGAATCATCAAAAGATAAGGCACCAATTATGTTCACCAGGAAGAGGAGAAGATCTTCTTTGAATAAGAGATCTGCTGAAGTCTCCAAGAAACCAAGTGTTGACAATACTACATCTGCTGAGGTTCAAATGGAGGACGTTGCATCTGAACTTTATCATCATGCATCTGTTCAAGAACCATCATGTCCCACCCCTTCAGCAGATGATCAAGTAGTGTTTCTTGATAAAAGAAATCTTGATTTAGATCCTTCAGCTGATGTCGTTTACACACCTGTTGAAGATCTCCCTCAAAATGTTTCCTCTGAAGTCCTAATTGGTGATACTCCTTCTGCTGATGTTGTTCATGAGTCAGCTGATAAAGAGAAAGGTGTCATGACTGAAGATGAGCTTGGTCCAGACCTGGTAACTGAACAAGAAAGGCAAGGACAAGAAAACAGGTTTGCTGAGTTGGCAGAATTGAAGAAAAGTAAAGAAGTGGCTAAACAGATTCAAGAACAATCTTCGTCTAATTTGCCTCCTGAGAGACGAAGAGAATTGGATGATTTAGCTACTCAGATGCCTGCTGCTCAATGGGATGATCTTACTCAGCAAGCCGCTTCAAATCCTACACTTGCTCAGAGTATCTTAGGTGCGGACTTTGATAGTGAAAATTTTGTGGCTCAAATGGTGGCACGTGGACAACTAAAGAAGCAAGAAGCTGATGCGAAAAGAAAAGCCCTTAGTGCTGAAAAGAATAGGGCAAAGAGAGAGAGACCTCTTACTGAAGCTCAGAAGAAAACAGAGATGAGGATTGTGGTAAAAAAATCAGAGTTCTTCGGTGTTTAACCGTGGTTTGACAATGAAGCAAGTCGTGGCTTTACCTGATGCAAAATTGTTTCACATGTACAATCTGATTATGAGGACATCTTCTTCTTCTTCAACTCCTTCTTCCAACTTGAAGAGGATTGCTGGGAATGAAGCTGCACCAAAGGCCAAAAAACCCAAATTCGTTGAGATTGTGGAGAACTTTGATGATATTCCACCTAAGATGATCTCTCAAATGGTTTCTTCTGAAGCCACTCCTTCATCTGACAAGGTCCCTTCTGCTGAACCATCGGTTGTTTCCCCTGATGCACTAGTTATGCCCTCATCTAACCCAAATGTGGCATCTACTGATGCAAAAGAAGATACATTGGTTAGGGAAGATGACCGGGTTACTTCTGCTGAACCTTCTGTTGTATCTGCTGAAGCTCCTACAGAAGTTACTAGCTCAACTGACAAGGTCTCATCTGCTGAACCAACTGCCATTTCCTCTGAAGCACCTAATATTCAAGCTTCTGCTCCATCTGTGGGATCTACTGATTTAGAAGGAGGTGGTTCGATTAAAGTAGCTAAAACAATAACTGTCAAAGCTAAAAAGGCAAGAAAGGTGCTTGACAGAATGAATGCCTTTCGTGAAGGTGTCTTACCTAAATCCTCTTCTACTTCTTCCAGTTCTACTACAGATGTTAATTAAGAAACTGAAGATATTCCATCTTCGGAAATTTATTTACCTGGTAGAAGGATGAAGAGGATGGCCAAAAGAAAACACACATCTCTTAGAAGATCTGTGAGAAAAGCGAGGACTCATGCATCGAAGAATAAACCATCACCCAAGCATGTTCCTTTGGACCTAAAGGCTGATGACTCAACCTTTATTAAAGAAGGGTCTCGCTACGATTTTCCCTTCTAGGGATATCAAAATGTGTTGGTCAAGTGGTCTCTGATAAATGATGAGATGAATGTCATTCATCGATTGGACAAAACTTCAATGGAGTTCACCTTTTTGAAGGAAATACTCCATTTGGTAGACAGGCAGGCATATACTTACTCAGACACTCGCCACCAACCATTACCGCAATACGCACCACAAGGTTCTCGGGATGTGCTTATTGGGAGATCTTCATGTCCTGGTTAACTCTCAATCTCCCAATGGTAAAGGGCATTTCATTTGGAAGAACTCACATCTATGGCGGTGTTGAGTCCCGGAGATTTTATCCCCTACCTCTTGTGCATGTAGTTGAGACAAGGGTGGAATCACAGTCGCATGTTTGGCTGAAAGAACTTATCCATTGCCCAAGAGACTTATGGAAAGGATGCTTTGTCGAAGATGGAAATTCTCCGCACTCTAGTGGGAAATGAAAGACTAGACGAACGACCGTTGGATTGATCAAGGCTCAACTTCTGCAAGCTCAAGCTGCATCTTCATCATGAACGCGGTAATCTACATGGTCTTTTGTTAAAATGTACAGTCTTTTGTGATGTTTATATTCTTTGTTTTGTTTGATAGTTTCTTAGTTAAAAAAAACTAACTAACTTTATCTTGCAGGTTTGTTGTATATAGTTGATGGTTATTAACTCACCAGATATACCTTGTGTATATCAAAGAGTTGGCTAGTCCAAAGGGTACAGCTTTGGTAAAGACACATCAAATCTGTTGATAGCTGTAATGATTTGCTCAAAATCATAGGGTCTGCAACCACCCATGCTTAATTTCTGAGTGTTGTATGGTCATCAATTCACCATGGTCTATTCCTTTTTGGAATCCAAGAATTGGCTAGCCCACATGTATATGGCTTGTGGTAAAGGCAACTGAATACCATATTTGGTTATCAATTCACCAATTCTAAGAATTGACTAGTCCTGAGCAAACGGCTACATGTAAAGACACATCAAATCCGTTTATATGGTTTCTGGTTTGCCAATAAATCAGATGGTTATCGGTGTACCATAGTTTTCGAACTTAAACATATGGCTACTCCAAAGAGTGATGGCTATTGGTTAAGAGACATCAAATCCATTATTTTCAATGATTCACCTCTCACAGGAGTTTACACACCTGGATGTGATGAGAATAGTATGAAACTAATATGTTTTGATGTACATGTTCTCATTTGTTGCTGCAAACATCTGATGTTTCAAAGCTTTGTCATCTTAGAGATGTTCTTCTTCTGATTCTTTGCTGATGTTCGAATTCTGACGTATAAGTACTCATAGGAACCTGGAACGTCACCAAGTCAATCCTCTGGTTCTGAAGTGTTAAAGAATGTTGGGGAGGATTTTGGTGGGAAATTTTGTCATTTGTTGGTACAATCCTCTAGTTATGAAGTATTAGAAAACATATGATTGAGTGGAACTGGAAAAACATTAAAGATCTATCAAGGAAACTGGAACTTAACCAAGTCAAATTCCAGTTTAGGGGAGGATTGTTGGGAATTACGTGACACTGCTGAATCTCAAGGGTTGTTACTAACGGATTCTCACGAAACAGAGTGGATTCTGCTGAAGTGATGGTTCTGCTGAAGTAGTATAGCAGACACTGTGATTCTGCTGACAGTGTGAATCCATGTAGGATTTGCATGCGCTGTATTATTTCTATGCTAACCCATCTTTATTATTGAACTGCCCGAGGTTAGCATGGGTATTATTGTACTGCTCAATATTGTTTAGTGTTTACCCATAATATGTATGGGTTGAAACAAATGTTTAGATGCATGCTTGCATGCTTAGTCGATTTTCTAGAAATAGTATAGAGTTCCTTGTCTATAAAAGGAACGTTATTGTTTTGTAATAGACAGGCTTTTTAAGTGTAAGAAACACCGAGTTTCAGTTAATATAGATCCATAGAGGATCAAAGTGTTCTTAGTTATTATTGCATGTATTTATATTCCGATAAAGAATACATGTTATAGAGATTTTGTTTTAGTGTACTTGTGATTACATAAGTATAACTAACGATCCACGAGTGCTCATAAGATCGATCAAGGTCTTTGTTTCTAACATTAAGTAACACCGTGGAGGACGGAAGGGTCTTTACCCACTGTATGCCTGATCCACAGCCCGTAGGTGGCGTTTATGTAAGAAACTATAAATACCCTCTACCTCCCAAGGTAGAGGGTTGGAGCTCATAATAATACTTTTACTTTCTCTCACTAAGTTCCCAAACCTCTAACTATTTCTCTCTCTAAAACCTCAAGTTATACGCCTACTTGTAATCATGATTTGATGTGTTTGTGAAATCCAATATGTTACAAATGGTATCAAGAGCCATGGTTTGATCATCTCTTACTTGTCCTTGGATTTCTAGTGGTTTTATATGGTTTTTGGGTTTGAAAAAGTTTAGTGGTTTTGCATCATTTGGATCATTTCTTGTGTTAAAGGTTGAATTTTGATTGTACTTTTGTGTTTAGAATCATTGTATGTGCTTGGGTTTTGAGTTGGAAAGCTTGAATCAATCGTGGTTGGCTTGTTTTGGATTGTGAAAAGGGTTGTGTTTAAGTTTTTCTACCTAGCGACTTGGTTCTCGGATTACTTTCTTCAGCGACTTGCTTCATTTGTTTGCAGCGACTTGTAGTTGAAGTGGTAGCGACTTGAGCCCTAGCGACTTGTCTATTGAGACAAGGCGACAAACAGTACAAAGTAGTGGAGACACCACTTCGACTAGCGACTTGTTCGACGTAGCGACTTGTCTTTATTATTTCTAGCGACTTGTCTTTGTTGTGATTAGCGAGTTGCTCTTTAGCGACTTGATCTCTTAGCGAGTTGTTCCTTAGCGACTTGTCCACTTAGCGAGTTGTTCTTTAGCGACTTGTCAACTTAGCGAGTAGTTACTTTAGCGACTTGTGTCTAGCGACTTGTTTCATAGCGAGTTGTGTTCTTAGCGAGTTGTTAGTTAGCGACTTGGTACCTTAGCGACTTGGTGACCTAGCAACTTGCTCTCAAGATTCTTAGCTACTTGGTTGATTATTGATTTTGATACGGTTTTCTCTTGATTTAGTAAAATCCCGTGAAAGAATCTATTTCCCGGTTTAATCATAGAGTTATAAAATCCCGTGAAATCTGTAAGCATGTCTACCAACGTGCCTACAATCATCTCTTCTGTAGTAGGGACGCAAGCTACTGGATCGATACTGCCCACCCATGCTTGACTGAACTGACTATGACTCATGGGCTCAACGAATTAGGTTGTACTGTTTGGGAAAGGAAAATGGGGTCAATATTCTCAAGTCAATTGATGAAGGACCTTATCAAGTTGAGACAACCAGAGACATACTTGAGACTCAGCCGATGGCTCGGTGATATTAGGAATGGACAGACCTAAAATGTAAGATGAACTGACAGATAAGGAGAAGAAGAGATACGATTCAGACATCAGGGCTTCTAACATCATACTTCGTGGTTTACCTAAGGACATTTATAAGCCGATCAATCACAACAGTTGAAGCTAAGGCAGTTTGGGACAATGTCAAGATGCTTCTCTGTTCAATTAACCAAGAAAGACATAGAATCACAATTGTATGATGAATTTGAGCATTTTAAGATGAAACCAGAATAAAGTGTCTATGAATATTACGTGAGATTCCATAAGCTTGTAAATGACATAAGGAACATCAAAATGACCATGCCAAATATTCAATTGAACTCAAAGTTTGTGAACAACATGAATCCCGAATGGCACAAATTTGTCACCTCTGTGAAGCTAACCAAAGGATTAAAGAACACCAACTATGAGCAACTGTATGCCTTCCTTCTTCAGAATGAGAGACACGCTATGTTTGAACGAAGGATTCTTGATCAGTTCAAAAATAAACAGGGAGAAACAAGTTCTTCAAATGATTCAACAACCTTTTATACCAATGTTGGAATTACCACCAAAGCTTCTCAAGTCATACCCACGGGTAATGGTAATTACAAGCTCATTCCTGATCCAACATATAAGCCTCCAGACTCAAACACACTCATGGAAAACTTCATCAATCAACTGTCTCTCATGGTTAGTCAAAATATGAATTCCACTCCACACATAAACAATAACCTCAGAACAGCTTCCAATCCACACAATCAAGCTACCGCCGAGATGGTAAGGTAGTAGTGCGTAATGTGCAAGGAAGACGGTATGAACAAGGGATGATTGAGCAGTTATGGTAATACGAGTAGGTGGAGGATATGTGGCTAATCAAAATCGTGGAAGAAATTCCAATCAAGGGCAAGCAAAGCCAATCAAATGCTACAACTGTGGTGGTGAGGGACATATTTCGAGGAACTGCACATCTCCAAAACGTCCCACGAATGCGAATACTTCGAGACAAGATGTTGCTTGTGCAAGCTCGGGATAATGGAGCAGCTTTGGATGAAGAGGAGTTGTTGTTTCTTGAAGAAGGGAATGCTAAGACATATGATGCTGATGTGGATGAGCAACCAATTCGGGAAATAGGTCACAATCATCAAAATGCCTTTCAAGTTGCAGACTGTGATGCATTTGATTATGATGTCGATGATGAACCTACTGCCCAGACAATCTTCATGGCTAGCATCTCACCTATGGTCTCTCCAAAGGTCTCTTCACCACAACAAGCTGGTCCATCTAAAGAATCAATCATCTCAAAGGTATTAAAACTATACGATGAGGTGGATGAGCAAAAGATACATGACGAAATATAATCTCTTGAAACTTATGAATCAGATATTGATAATGAGGATAATAGTAATACTGTCCCATATGATCAATATGTGACACAAAGTGAAAGTGAGATTGTACCAAATGATGTATCTTGTGCAATCAATGATGACTATGTTTTTTATGAATACACTGCATGTGCCCCTGATGATTATGTTATCTCTGAACTGAATGCCTATAAAGAACAAGTTGCTATTTATGAACAATGTGCTAAGTTTAAGTTAACTAGCCGTGATCTGGAAATGGATGACCAAATGCGTACAGTTATTATAAAAAGTAGTTTTAGAGAAGAAGTGTTAAAACAAGAGTTAAACTCCTTACAAGAAAAGCTTTCTAAAACTATTAAGCAAAAGCAAGAGCTTCAAGATAATGTTAAAGTGCTTAAACAAGAATTTAATGATAAGGAATCAAAACTTTTGAATGACTTTTCTAATCTAAAAACTTTGAAAAACAAGCTTGAAAATAAGTTGTATGTACAAGGGAACACCATTCAGACTGCTCACATGATCACTAAGCATAGAGTCTTAAGCGATAAGCACAGTACTCCCTTAGTAGAAGAACCAAATCCCGAGTATTGTAAAAGAGCTCAAGCTTTCCATAAAATTGTATATGATGGTAATGAGATCCTTAAGCCTAGGCAAACACCTTCATGTATTGGAAGCACGGAAGAGGATAGAAAATTAAAAGATGACTCTAGGGAGAAAATGGATAAGAAACTAGAAGATCCTAAGTGTAAAAAGAATAACATAACGATCAAACCCCATGACTACACAAAAGAAAATTGGATCTCCCTGAACAGGTTTAAGCCTCAAACTCAATTAACCACAGAACAAATTTTTTGGAAGAAAGACATGGATAAGCAAAAGCAAACGTACTTGTTGAAACAAACACTCCCCTTAGGAAAGTGCCTGCAACTACTGTGTATCCTCCGAATACACCAATTCATTTAGTTCCTAGAACTATTGTCACTAATAGCAAGACCTTAATCAGCCTATATGTTGTTTATCAACTATTCATTGATTTTGAGAAGACATGTAAGAAGAGAATCACACCCACAGGGATAACTGAAGGGGAAAGAGGTTTTGAGCAAACTAAAGAATGACATTTAACTGAGGTCATGCCTTTCTTTAAACAATTAAAAGGTCAATTTGAAAGTCTTCAAAAGGGGATAAACTCGAATATTAAAGAAATGGAAAAGGAATTTGATGCAATGATTGTTGAAGTCAATGATTATGAACGGGAACTCAAATATAATGAAATTGAAAGGAAGAATTTGCATATCCTAAATGAGAACTTAGTATTAAGTTGTGTGGCTCAAGAAGTGTTTTATATTGTTACTAAGCATTCTATTACTGCTTCTCAATTTCATGAATTAACTGTTGCTTTGAAAGTTTCCCTTGATCGTGTCATTGAGCTTGAAAACAAAAAATCAGAACTAAATGAGAAAATTGATCAGGATGATCACGATAATTTGGTAAAACACTTTTCTAAGCTAGAAGTTGAACATTTTGATTTGCAACTAAAATATCAACATCTCAAGGAAAATGTCAAAACCTCAAACATCAAGACATCCTCAAATGTTCCAGAGTTTGATGCACTTTTTGAAATAAACAAACCTGACGAACAGATTCAAGCTCATTGTAACACGATCAGAAAGTTGAAAGCCCAAATTTCACAATTAAAGGGTGAAAAGAACAACATGACTGGCTCTCAAATGCCTCCTCCTTTAGATTCTCAGTGTTCTCAAACTTTTCATCTTCAAAACTTAGTTAATGTTTTACAAAAGGAAAATGATAGTTTTCTAGAAGAAAATGAAAAAGTTAAATGACACTTTAAAGAGTTATATGATTCAATGAAAGTCACTCGTGACAAGAACAACGAATAATAACGTCTTTACAAAAGGAAATTGAGAATCTGAAGAGTCAGGAAAAAGGGAAAATGCCACTTGTCTTTAATGAGAATGTTGCATCAAAGTCATCTGCAGATCGCAAATATACTGCAAATATCATAAATACATTCCTCCTCATCTTAGAAATAACGAACTTGTGTTTCATAACTATTTCGCCACCTTAAGAATAGTCTAGAATGTCTCCGTGAGATTGTAGAAGAGGATTTCATAAATAAGCCACTTGATAGAGAAATTAGGTTTGCTTGCATTCAGGCCAAACGATCTCAAGAGTTGTTAGAATGTTTAATAGCAACATGTCCTAAATCCTTAGGTGCGAAAGATAAAGTTGTGATGCCTTGTTCTATGCCTAGTTCCAAGTATGCAACCCATTCTATGCCCAAGATAAGAAAGTGAACTCTAAAGTGCCTTCAAGTAGTTCGATCCATGCACGTCTAGTTCAGAATGCAAAAGTAGTCCAACCAGCTAATGTTCCCATAATTCCCTCTACAGGAGTAATCAGTGACATAAAAGCAAGCGGTCAAAGCCTCCAGGCAATACAAAGCAAGATAGGACCTTGCAAGCTAAGAATGTGCATTGGAAGAGAGTAGAAGACCACCCTAGGAACACTAAGTTTGAGTTGAATAAAACGAATCATGTTGATTCTAGTATTAGCTATAAGTGTACTGTAATTAATTTGAATTCTGCTACTATCTGCAAACCATGTATTGATGACTGCTTGATTTCTGTTACTACTCATGAATGTGGTGTGAATAATTTGATTAATTCTGTTAAATGCCCAGTTAAAATTGTTAATGTCAAAAATCAAGCTAAGAAGGCTAAAAGGCAATGGCGAAAGAAAGTTAGAAAACATTGGAAACCCTAAGGAAGAAAATTTAGTAATATAGGTTATCAATGGATACCTACTGGCCGTAAGTTTAATCTTAATGAGTTTTTCCCTAAATTTGCTAAGTCAATGCCCATTAGAAAATGGATGCCTACTGGTAGAACTATTCCTTTAAGAAGTGAACATACTCTGAATAGGTCAAATATAGAAACTAGCACTGCATCTATTCCTGATGATTCCATTGTTTCTACTTCCAATGTGGGTGTTCCAATCACTGTTACTAACCAAATGGAACTCATTCTTGCATGGGGATCCCAATTATCCAGTTATCCATTCTTGTCTGTGTTCAACTGCAGATCGCTCAACTCGCTTCGTGGGTACCGAACTCGTGCCGCTTCCAAGCATATGACGAGATCGCCGCTGCTCATGAACTTCGTGAGTAAATTCATCAGGACTGTTAGATTCGGGAACGACCATTTTGGTGCAATTATGGGTTATGGAGACTATGTTGTTGGCAATAGGGTAATCTCCGTGGTATATTATGTTGAAGGTCTTGGTCATAACTTGTTTTCTGCGTTGGTCAATTCGTGATTCCGATCTAGATGTGGCATTTAGAAAACATACTTGTTTCGTTAGAGAACTTGATGGTGTGGAACTGTTAAGAGGAACTCGTGGTTCAAATCTATACACCATCTCTATCGAAGACATGATGAAGTCTTCTCCAATCTGCTTGTTGTCAAAGGCTTCAAAGACAAAATCATGGTTATGGCATCGTCGTCTCAATCACTTGAACTTCGGCACCATTAATAATCTTTCCAGAAAGGATCTTGTAAGAGGCTTACCCAGATTAAAGTATGAAAAAGATCATCTTTGTTCAGGATGCCAATTGGGAAAAAGCAAGAAATATGCCCACAAACCCAAACCCACAAACTCAGTAATGGAAGTTCTGCATACCCTTCATATGGATTTGTGCGGACCAATGAGAGTGCAAACGATAAATGGGAAGAAATATATTTTAGTCGTTTTTTATGACTACTCTCGATTTACTTGGGTAAAGTTTTTGTGGACAAAGGATGAAACTCCAGATGTCATCATCAAACTTATCAAGCAGCTTCAGGTTAGACTTAACAATACGGTTGGAATTGTTCGAACAGACAATGGCACAAAGTTCATTAACAAAGACTTAAGTCAATTTTATGAAAGTGTTGGAATCAGTCATAAAAGAAGTGTTCCACGAACTCCTCAACAAAATGGGTTGTTGAAATACGAAATCGAACTCTTGTGGATGCCGCAAGAACAATGCTAATTTATTCAAAGGTTCCAATGTTTCTCTGGGCTGAAGCCATTGCCACTGCTTGCTACACCCAAAATCGTTCCCTCATACACACATCTCATGGAAAAACTCCATACGAACTTGTCCATAAACGAAAACCTGATCTCTCCTACCTTCGTGTGTTTGGTGCGTTGTGCTATCCAACGAATGACAGTCAAGATTTAGGTAAATTAAGAGCTAAGGCGGACATTGGAGTTTTTGTAGGTTATGCATCAAACAAGAAGGGTTACCAAATCTACAACAAAAGAACTCGAGATATCATGGAAAATATTCATGTCACGTTCGATGAGTCGTCCGCAAATGGCTCCGTGTGACAATCCGCCTGCACCGCATCTCAACCTTCATCTAGTAGTCCCATCAGTTCTACTCTTGTACTAAATCCCTCACCAACAACTCCTTATGTACCTCCTTCAGAAGATGATTTGAAGAAATTGTTTGATCCAATGTTTGATGAACACTATGAGCCAATTGCTAATGATCTGTCAATTCCATCAACATAGAATGCTCCTATCCCTGTCAATGAAGTTAACCCTTCAGTTTCTATGTCTTTAAGTCAAGAATACCGCCGCCGATCACTTGCCTCATCAACAAATCATTAATCATCGAGTGTACATCATGGAATTGTGTTTGGCACCAATGATGGAGATAATCCCTTTGCTACTCCTGAAGATGCCCCCTTTGAGAACATATTTGCTCCTGAGCCATCATCAGAACCATCTTCATTAGGAGAAAACGACTATGCTACTTCAGTTCCTTAACAACAACCACACGAACACCTTAGAAAATGGACACATGATCATCCATTGGACAACATCATTGGAAATCTCTCTCGTCCAGTATCCATACGTAAACAACTAGCAACTGATGCCTTATGGTGCTTCTTCAACTCTGTACTGTCCAAGGTCGAACCAAAAGACGTTAAAACTGCAATGAATGAAGATAGTTGGTTCAATGCCATCCAAGAAGAAATTCATGAGTTCGATCGACTAGATGTATGGGAATTAGTACCTGCTCCGGACTGTGCTATGATCATTGCTCTAAAGTGGATCTTCAAAGTAAAACTTGATGAGCATGGTGATGTATTAAAGAACAAGGCTCGATTGGTTGCAAAAGGATACCGCCAAGAGAGGGTATTAACTTTGAAGAATCATTTGCTCCAGGTTGCACGTATCGAGGCAATCGAATTTTCCTAGCTAATGCCGCTAGTAAGAATATGGTAGTCTTCAGATGGATGTAAAACGGATTTTCTTAACGGAAATCTTAAAGAAGTTGTATACGCCACCAACCTCGGTTTTGTGAATCCTGAGCATCCTACTCATGTCTATCGCTTGAAGAAGGCTCTTTACGGTTTGAAGCAAGCTTCAAGGGCATGGTATGATACGCTATCAAAGTTTCTTCTATCTACTGGATTCAAAGAAAGGAGCAGTGGATCCGACATTGTTCACCGTAAAGTCGAAAATATTTAATTCACGTTCAAATCTATGTTGATGATATTATGTTTGCCTCGACTGACCCCAATGAATGTGACCGTTTTTCTAAGGAGATGGGCTCCAAATTTCAAATGTCAATGATGGGACAAATGTCATTTTTCTTGGGATTACAAATTTCACAAAGTCCGGAGGCATTTTTATAAATCAATCTAAATATGCAAATGAGATTTTAAAGAAATTTGGATTTGATTCTTGTGACCTCTGACACTCCCATGATAGAGCGTTGATAACGCTACACGCGTCGTTCGGGGTCAAAGGAACTTCCTTTTCTTCGAGCAAGTTTTATAACACCCTAGGCAGTGAACCTAATCGTTGTAGTGTAGTATTAGGGTAAGCCACGGGTATTGATATCGTTCTCTATGGGAATAGGAATGCTAGTGAGAAGTTACTACGCTAAGGTTGGGGTTGAGGAAGATTATTTTTTTATCTTTTTATATGTTTAGAAAATGGAAAGGTACGAATCTCGGGGTTTGGATTTGGGGGTTGGTATTTCTACCGATTACTCTACTTGTCTAATTATCTAATCTAAGGTGTATGTAGTCTATGTCTAATTATTGTGTGCTCGTATGATAGTTTAAAGATGTGTTCACTTAGGTTTTATTACTCCTTAATTATCTCCTATTGATGGTTGAATTGTCACGTCCTTATTCTTAATCGCGTTGTGTGTCTAAGGTCGTAGGTTATGCGTTTGTCCCTAACTCTTTGAAACTACCAAAAGGGTCTCGTCTACAATATCTCTAGGAATTATAAACTCTAACTCTAAGGTACTCTTTGGATGGTTTACCCTACAACTGCTCTAAGTGTTATAGTCTAAGGTTCACAAAGATTAATCAAGCATTAACTACACAACGAATGACCTATCGCATTACTAGATCATTAACAATTAAGATAAGAGACAACCAATCAATATTCAATAATTAAGTTTTATATTCCCTAAGCAAACACACAAGTAAATTAGCCAGACATGGAGAACATGCAAGCATACACACAAATAATTGAAGACATAATTGAATTAATGAAGTAAAACACATATCTTGTGGTAAGATAGGGTTTGGAACCCTAAAATATTGTACAAGACAGCCTTGGTTCGGTTTAGGTTTTACTCCAAAAGACTACACACTAAAACTGAAAAATTCGGATTCTATATATAAGATTACAATCATGACGCGCCACCTTATGATTTGTGACGGCCGGGTCGCCGTCATTAGGGTTTCATCTTGGCCACGTTAGTCTTGGCGACGCGTCACCTTATGCTTGTGACGCCGCCCCTTCAGTCTCGACGCCGTCTCGATCAAATCTAGGCCGTCTGAGTTGCGACGGCCTACTCTTTTAAAGCCCGACACCGTCACTTGAAAATAAGCAATTTGGCTACTCGAGCCGCCACAGAAGTGCTCCGATGGCGTCGCAGTTAAGCAGTGACGCCGTCCCCTTGTATTTCAGCAGCTTGAGTGTCTCGATTCTTGACTTTGGCCATTTTCTTCGTATATCCGCGCCTTTTTGTCCAAATAAGTGCCATTCCAGCAATTTGCCTTCAAGAGACCTAAAAAGAAAAAAGGAACGATATTAAGTAATAACGGATACAAAAGTGATCAAATAAGGGCTTAAACGACCCCTCAAAAAGGTACATTTTAAAACCTTATCAAATATCCCTACACTTGGTATTTGCTTGTCCTAAAGGAAATGTGCTTTTAGCCAATTAATTTATAAGTTAGGGGTCTTGAAGCATTGGTTTAAAACAGTCCACAACACATATAAGCCCCGCAAAAGTCATAACAAGCACGGAAATTACATACTAGCACCTCACATGGGGTGTTTGGATACTCACATCTCTCGGGTGTATATGAAATATAACAAGTTGGGAATTGAAGATAAACACTCATTAATCGGTCCTAGTACATAGATTACCATAGGCTTGAGAATAGATCAAACCTCTATTGCTTTGGCGTAAACACCTAGGAAAGACTATCAAAGAGGTCTTTAAAGGGTTGTAATGTTAGGCTTACGGTAGGGAAACAAAGGGTTTGGTGGGATAGGCTATTTAGTGGTGGCAAGTCAAAAATCTTTATGTTACAAGCATACGAAGAATGGCGTTGCTAAGCCAAGACTCGACACTATAAACTCTAGATAACTGAAACAAACAAACATAAATTTAAAGATAGATGTAGGATGGTAGCCCGTATGTTTCTTTTTTTTTTCTTTTTTTTTTGAACACTATATTTTTTTTTTCTTTTCTCTTTTCTATTTTTTTTTCGATTTTTTTTTCATACACTTTTACTCTACCATCCTCTACGGTAACATCAAAATGATAGGGATTTATAAGCACATCCCTACACTTGAGTTTTTATTACTCTAACACTAATCTGACCCGAATTGAAAAGATCAAAACACTTGGGGTACGTTATTACGCAAAACTGTGTACAAAGGATATGACTCGACTTAGCAACTCATGCAAGCAACTAGATAATTGAACTAAGGGTTTGGGGTGATAACAATAATGCACTAAAAGTGAGTGCATACAAGGTAGGCTAAGGCGATTTGGGTGTACATTTGGGGGTGGGGTGTTAACAATGCTCTTCATTGATATTCCGAAAACCAAAACATCACGAGAACCGCGAAAAGGATAGGCTCTGAGGGGTTAACTAGGGGTATCGTGTACTAAAAATGAGTACAACGCAAAGGGTGTGGGGGAATTACTCAACCGATGTGGAAGAAGTAATTATATTACGGGTATCAAACAAGGGTTATCCTAATGCCTCTTATCATTTAGTTATTCCTAACTACACAAGTGTAGTCTTACTAGCGATCTCGGGATGCATCACAAAACAAGTTCTAGAATCTATTATACTACCGGTTCACACTCTAAGCATTAAAGATGAATGCTTTAATTCCTACTAATCTAAGGGTGATCCTCACATTTTGGGTGGAATTTAGGTGGTAAAGGGTTTTTGTGCTAGTCATGCAACTTCCTATCTGTGAGACGCTTTTGTTAAGACTAATGGCCCACTCCTATATGTCATGAAAAATTTTAAATTTGGTGCCAAAATTACCCTAACCGACATTTTCTCATGGTTTATTACACAAATACAATTGGACAAAGCAGATAGTCAAGGATAAGCATAGTTTCAAAGTTCCCGTTTTATTTTTCCTCCCTACACTTAAACTGAACATTGTCCCCAATGTTCCCCGAAAGTATCAAAGTTATGATAATAGAAGGTAAATGAAAAACGAAAGAAACTAATACTCCCCTAATTAGCTCGGTAGGATTCGTGTGTGAAGTGGTGGTTAAATCCTTTTCAAGAAGAATGTATGCGTGAAAAGCTCCTTCCATCCTTATGTATCTTCTTCTTGATAAATAAAACCTACACACTTGAAGAAAACGAGCGAAACCTTCGCGTAAAATCGGCGGTAATAATATATATAAGACTCTACTAAACTAGGATATAATGCTTGTGGAATGGATGTTTATGAACTGGAAAATTAAGACTTGGAAAATTCCAAAAATTTATAAGTAGCTCAGAAAACGAGAAAAAATAATCTGTTGTTTTTACTCCTTCTCGACGCCGTCAGTTGCGATCCTGACGCCGTCAGGTTATCCTGACAAAAAGGGTCTGCGATTTTCTCGAAAAATTTCGAAAATTTATATCTTTAGAATCGGAAAAATTTCTCAAAACATCCATTATGTCTCGATACAAGCATTTGACTCGAACAAACACACATATATATCTTTTAATTAATTACTATTCTCATGTTTACATTTCTTTTGAAAACGTGTGTAATCCTCCCTACACTTATCCTTTATGTAAAATACCTTTATATGCAATTAAGACGAGGTTAAAAACAAAATAAAGCATTTTTACAAATTTAAACATGAGAATAAGCAATCAATAAAAGATATATGACACTAACAAGCAAACAATTAAGCATGGGTTGCCTCCCACGAAGCGCTTTTCTTTATTTATGAGTCTTGTAGCTAGACTCGTAGTCGTGTTCCTACGCATCGATATAAGTAAGCCAATCCTTAACAATGTCATAAGGATCAAACTTATCATTTAAGTTCCTAGTAGTACGTTCGGTTCGGTATACCTTTTCAGACTTCTCTCCATCGGGATCATAGATTGTTATCCTAATGTGCCACTCTCCATTACCATCACTAGGCGGTCTATCCCAATCCCACTTATGTTTAGGCTTCTCAATCTTCCACCTATTCATGACAATGTTGACGGGAAAACTTCCTAGGAACTCGGTCATCTTCCTAAATACTAAGGCGTCCTCGAACGGGTTCACTTCCATGTCCCTAGCCATTTCTCTTTCATGGAAAGTTGCTTTGCTAGCAAAGGCTTCATCTAAGTAGAAAGGCCGTTGGGGACCTATGAGGTTCTTATCTATCCAAGGTCCATATCTAGAAGGCGCTCTATCCAACTTAATCTCATGTGGGATTTCCTCTTCTTTGTAGTACGTATGCTTTTTGACATCGTAGATTGACCTAGCACTCCCCTCTCCTACCACTATCTTGGACATCTTACAATCGATGATAGCACTAGCGGTAGCTAAGAATCCTCTTCCTACTAGTAATGGGCATGTCGGGTCCTTATTCATGTCTAGCACATGAAAGTCGGCCAAAAGAGTCAACTCTCCTACGTGTACTACCATGTCTTTTATTATCCCTACCGGATATGCAACACTACCGTTCGCTAGACCTAAGATGGTTTCCGTTGGTTCTATTTTACCTAAGTTAAGGCTTCTATGGAGGGACAACGGAACAAGATTAATGCATGATCCTAAGTCGGCTAAAGCATCGAGAGGTTTGGAAGTTCCAAGCCTACACGGAAGAGTAAATAGCCCGGGATCGTCTAACTTCTTAGGTAGATTATTACGCACAAAAGCGGACCCATGTTTTCCAAGTTTAAGTTCTAACTCATATTTTTCTTTTAAAGCAGTATAATAAGGTGCATGAGCTAAGACTTCAAGAACCGGTTTTTCTTGATGGAGTTCCTTGTACTCCTCTTCTAGATTAGGGTTGGGTTCTTGGTTGACGGGTTTCTCAAGAATAGGTTCTACCAATGGTTCAGGGCCTTGGTACCTCATTTTAGATTGCTTGGAACCCTTGTTGATAGCATTTACCGAGTGAACCGTTGGGTGTGAGGGGCATGGATGTGCACTCTCCCATGGTGTGAGGGGCATAGCATTTACCGAGTGAACCGTTTTGGGTTCTTTATAGTATCACTTGGGAGTGCTCCAATTTCTCGTTCATTAAAGGCCTTTAAAAGGGCATCAAGCTTGTTTGTCATCTCGCCTTGTCTTCGCTTAAAATCGGCTTCAAGCTTAGTCAATCGAGTTTCTTGAGATGACATGAATCTAGATGCAATAGCCTCAAGATTAGTGGGGTTCCCAGTATTTAGAGAATTGAACCTATTAGGTGGACTAGATGAGCTTTGGGGCGTGCTTTAGTTTTGGTTCCACTTAAGGTTAGGGTGATTTATCCATGAGGGATTGTAAGAGTTTCCTAAGTTGTTTTGTTCGGGCTTGAAAATGTACCACTTCTCTTCCGCTCCATCGGTATGCGTAGAGGCGTAGTCTGCAAAAGCTTGTTCGGGGAGTCTTGTACAATCACGAGTGTCATGGGGACCACTACATAACTCACAAGGTAGAGTGATTTTATTCACTTTATGTGAAGACTTAGGATTTTTGTAGGAGCTCATTAGGAATTTTACTTGATCTTCAAGCTCGATCATCCTACGATCGGAAGATTGTGAGTCAATGGAAGGCAAGGAGATTGCCTTAACGGTTTTGGGCAACTCACGGGGGTCATTCCAACTTTCGTTGTCATAGAGAGCAAGGTCCTCTATTATACCCCATGATTCTTCTGCGGTGAGATCACTAAGTTTTCCACCGGCCGCTTGGTCAATGGATCGCTTGGTGGGGAAGTTGACATGATCATAAAAGATTTGGACTTGGAGCCAAAGATCAATGCCGTGATGAGGGACTTTATGAAGTAAGTCCTTGAATCGAGTCCATGCTTCAGAGAGATTCACCTTGACGTTGTTGGAACATCAAGATATCATTCCTAAGCTTAGTGGTTCTCCCGGGTGGGAAAAATTGAGCAAGGAAGCGAGAGGTGAGATCATCCCAACTTGAGATGGAGCCATCGGGAAGTCGCTCAAGCCAATTACTAGCTTGGTCCCGTAGAGAGAATTGGAAGAGACGCACGCGCGTGGTCTCCCGAGTAGTAGCATCAAGGTCAATGGAATCGACAATTTTAAGGAAATCCCTTAGATGCTGATTTGGATCTTCGGAACGAAGTCCATGGAATGCACATCCGTTTTGCACCAACCGGATGGTGTCGGATCGCAGGGCCGTAGTTTGGGCTTGGTCGGGAATGTCAATGGTGTTCCTATACTCTAGGTGGCTTGGTCTCGAGTATTCACCAAGAGTACGGGATCTTGGCGAGTCATTTGGTGGTAGGTTGAAGAATGGTGGGTGGTTATCACCTTCCATGATGAAAAGTGATGGGGTTACGAACAAAGGTCACGAAGAAGGGGGATAGACTACGAGGAAGCTAAAAATGAGAAAAATTTACTTGATAGGAATCAAGCAAAGAAACCTAAACGAGGTGGACTACTAACTAGCTATTCTATTCCCCGGCAGAGGCGCCAAAAACTTGATAACGCTACACGCGTCAAAGGAACTTCCTTTTCTTCGAGCAAGTTTTATAACACCCTAGGCAAGGAACCTAATCGTTGTAGTGTAGTATTAGGGTAAGCCACGGGTATTGATATCATTCTCTAGGGGAATAGGAATGCTAGTGAGAAGTTACTACGCTAAGGTTGGGGTTGAGGAAGATTATTTTTTATCTTTTTATGTTTTTTAGAAAATGGAAAGGTACGAATCTCGGGGTTTGGATTTGGGGGTTGGTGTTTCTATTGATTACTCTACTTATCTAATTATCTAATCTAAGGTGTATGTAGTCTATGTCTAATTATTGTGTGCTCGTATGATAGTTTAAAGATGTGTTCACTTAGGTTTTATTACTCCTTAATTATCTCCTATTGATGGTTGAATTGTCACGTCCTTATTCTTAATCGCGTTGTGTGTCTAAGGTCGTAGGTTATGCGTTTGTCCCTAACTCTTTGAAACTACCAAAAGGGTCTCGTCTACAATATCTCTAGGAATTATAAACTCTAACTCTAAGGTACTCTTTGGATGGTTTACCCTACAACTGCTCTAAGTATTATAGTCTAAGGTTCACAAAGATTAAGCAAGCATTAACTACACAAAGAATGACCTATCGCATTACTAGATCATTAACAATTAAGATAAGAGACAACCAATCAATATTCAATAATTAAGTTTCATATTCCCTAAGCAAACACACAAGAAAATTAGTCGGACATGGAGAACATGCAAGCATACACACAAATAATTGAAGACATAATTGAATTAATGAAGTAAAACACTTATCTTGTGGTAGGATAGGGTTTGGAACCCTAAAATATTGTACAAGACAGCCTTGGTTCGGTTTAGGTTTTTACTCCAAAAGACTACACACTAAAACTGAAAAATTCAGATTCTATATATAAGATTACAATCGCGACAGCGTCACCTTATGATTTGTGACGCCGTCGGGTCACCGTCATTAGGGTTTCGTCTTGGCCACGTTAGTCTTGCGACGGCGTTACCTTATGCTTGTGACGCCGCCCCTTCATCTCGACGCCGATCAAATCTAGGCCGTCTTAGTTGCGACGGCCTACTCTTTTAAAGCCTGACACCGTCACTTGAAAATAAGCAATTTGGCTACTTGAGCCGTCCACAGAAGTTCCGACGGTCGCAGTTAAGCAGTTACGCCGTCCCCTTGTATTTCAGCAGCTTGAGTGTCTCGATTCTTGACTTTGGCCATTTTCTTCGTATATTCGCGCCTTTTTGTCCAAATAAGTGCCATTCCAGCAATTTTCCTTCAAGAGACCTAAAAAGTGAAAAGGAACGATATTAAGTAATAACGGATACAAAAGTGATCAAATAAGGGCTTAAACGACCCCTCAAAAAGGTATATTTTAAAACATTATCAAGCGTACTAAACTAGATGAGGACCACTCAGGGATCATGGTATGTCAAACGAAATATCGTAGTATGATTGGATCCCTGATGTACCTCACAACCAGTAGACCAGATATTCTGTTTGCTGTATGCATGTGTGCTAGATACCAGGCTAAGCCTACCAAAAAGCACCTTGAAGCAGTTAAACGGGTCTTTCGGTATCTCCAAGGAACCATCAATATGGGACTTTCGTACTCGAAGGACACCGGTATGTCACTAACAGCCTATGCAGATGCCGATCATGCAGGATGTCAAGATACACGTCGAAGTACGCCTGAGGTGCTCGATTTTTGGGTGATAAGCTTGTGAGCTGGTCTTCAAAGAAACAAATGAGTACTTCTATATCCTCTACAGAGGTGAATACATAGCCATGTCATCTTGTTGTGCTCAAATCCTATGGATGAGATCCCAATTATCTGACTATGGCTTTGAATTCAACAAAATCCTCTCTGTATTGTGATAACAAAAGTGCCATTGCTCTCTCTTGCAACAACGTTCAACATTCAAGAGCAAAGCATATCGACATTCGACATCATTTCATCGAGGAGCAAGTGGAGAACGGTGTGGTGGAACTTTATTTTGTGAGGACTGAAAGTACCGCTTAGCAAACATCTTCACCAAAGCTCTTCCTAGAGAACGTTTTGAGTTTATCCTCCCACGACTTGATCTAAAGAGTCTACAACCGGAAACACTTAAACGTCTTCAATAGGAAGAAGAGGAGTAAAAGGTTTTTCTTCATCCATCTCTTGTAAATAGTTATTCAAAAAGCAAAATACAAAATTACAAAACCAACAAAAAGCAAATAGAAAAATATAAAACTTTCAAAAATTTCAATAATATTGTCATTTTGTCATGTTTTTCGTGATTCGATAATATCTACGGTCTTTGTGCTGTCATTCAAAGAGTGACACGGGTCTTTAGATGTTGTTCGAATGAACATAATAAAATAAAAAATAAAAAAATTGAGAGAAAGTGAAACAAATGTTTACTGTCATTTCAGATAGTTACCAGTTTTTAAAGAAAGAACAGAGTCATGCTTTATCAAAATATTTTTCACATCTTATGCTCTGATTCTAAAAACAAATGTTTGTCACTAAAATGACAAATGTTTCCTTCACAAGTATTTTTCCTTCTAAAAATGCTTCTGAAAAATATTTGTTATCTAATTGAAAACTAATAAAAATAACTCGGTCTCAACTTTTGAAAATCATCTGGACTTGACATTGGTCAAAATCTCTATCTCTCAATCAACAACTTATCTCATTGATTGAGGGGGAGAATGATTTCATTTAAATCAAATGGTTATTTGTCATACAACTGGTTCAGACCAAGGTTTATGTCATGTTTTCAAAAGATACTCAAGCATGTTTTTGGAGCTTAAACTCTCAGCTTTGATCCTTATCGGTTAAATGTTTTCATAATCAAGTCACAATTCTTCTCAAAAGCTTTCAAAATCAATTTAAATCTACAGAGATCTCAAATCTCAAATGATTTGAAAATTGTGATCGGGGGAGAATTTGTGATTTAAATTAGATTTAAACTGATAATTCGATAAATGGTTTTATAATGATTTACAAGCTTTCCTCCCCACATGTGCCAAACGATTTCAAATTTAACATGCACATGTTGAGGGTAGCATCTATTTCAAACCAAAAAGGATTGAAACGTGATTGATTTGTTTCAATGTGCAGATTTTCCCTAATATGTGTAAAACACTTTCAAATCTCTATGCACATATTGAGGGGGAGCAACTTTTTGAAAACCACATCCTTTCCAAAAATACCCTTAACAAAATATGAAAAATAATAATTTTGATCAGGAAAGTGATGTTGATATCTTGAAAATGGTAATCAAAGAAGTGAATCCTTCCTCTTGCCTCCGTGTGCCAAAACAATTTCAAATACATGATGCACATGTTGAGGGGGAGCTCTTTTTCTAAAAATTTCAAAAACAATTCAGGTACAAAATGCTTTGATAATATATCACAAGTATCTGGACTGATTATCAAATGGTTTTCAATTGGTTCCAATGGCAGATGAACAATACCAAATAGACAGACCAAATTTACTTTATGTATGGTGATATAAGGATGGTTAGGTTAGATATTCGTTCCCACGATCCAGCCAGAGCCGGAGGGATCTACCCAGGGACAATCCACTAGATAGTGTAGAGTCCTTAGGTATGATGAAAAGAAGGAGAAAAGTGAGATATGGGAAGAGTGCGGACTGAGAAAGAGCTAGAACTAGAATAAACCCAACAAGGTTCTAGTTATGAAGTCTCAGTAAGCACTGAAGGGGTTGAAGAATGAAAAAGAATTGAATGAGAAAAGGGTGAAAATAAATAGCCCTCCAATTATTCAACCTTAGGGCAGAAACCGGGTTCAATACATTTGCTACTGGTTATTACTAAGGTAACACCGGTATTGAAGACAAGACGTCATGGACCCAGTGACGCACTGCACTACAACTTCCCAATCTACTCAAGTTTCTCTTAAAAGGGACTTGTTTCATTCTCACGGAGAACCTACATAATCTATCGACTTTCTCTTAGAGATTGTTGATATTGAAGAAGGAGACCCTCTCCCTTGTCTCTGGCATAGGAAACAAATGTGCACTATTGAGTCTAGAGCCACGAGATCATCAAATAAATCTCATTAGGACATTGTCAATGATGACTCTCTATTTCACACAATGTGGAAAGAGAGATTATATCTTAAGAGTCCTACGCATTATCTTGTGGTATTGCCAGAACATCTGAGTGATATGCTAACATATTCACAATGAAGATGGAAAGCCTTCTAGAGCCAACATCAAACAAGCTCTTGGTAGGTGGCATGTGAGATCTATCCAATAGATCAACCATGTGACAACTGAACAGAAACAATGGGGCGATTCAAACTTATGAATCAATCCTAGTTCAGGTTATGGATTGACGGATACCTTTGAAAAACCGGTCGTTGTGCTTAAAATTTCTTTTCTTTAGCACATCGACTGTGTATTAATATTTCAAAAATAAAAGGTGTTTATGATTGATAACTGATTTTCCTTAAAACCTTTGTTGTATTGCAAAAACATTTTATTGTGCAGTACACGATTGTTTTTCAAATCTCTTTTCATCAAACTCCGTGTTGTCTTCTTTGAGACGTTCCGGTTTGAGAACGGCTAGAGCAGCTGCGAAACCCTGTCAAGGAGATTCTTCGGAATTATACTTGATCACAAGCAGTACTTGAACTGATCAACGGGGAACCGTGGGCCGTGTACCACAATTCAACGAAAGTGTTCAAAGACACTTTCGTGTGTTTTATTGCTAACTGTTGTATGCATGTATACCCGACGCTCGCAGCTGATCATAATGGAGAGGTCAATCCATAGCCGCATGCTCACACAACACATTCATTTCTAAAGAAATCATGATAAGTGCATCAACGACTCTGATATTTTCACTCCATGCTTCTGCTACGCTGCTGCAAATATCATGAATCAACTAAAGCTTCCGCTACTCTGATGACAAGATTTCATGATTCAGAATGTGAGCATGTCGGTCCAAATGTCACAACATCACATAATGTCAACACCACAAAGGAAAAGTCATAGATTTATGGTAGCTGATTGTAACACCCCCAAAATCACAAAGTGACAGCGGAAGACTAATTGGGGTATTACTTAGAGGATCATAGTCATAAGTTACAGAAAACGACTCTAAAGAGACGTTTTTAATAAAAGTTAGTTACCATTTCATAAACTCAGTGTTTCAGAACACCCAAAAGGAAATACCACATGTTTCGATGTTACATAAAAGATAGTTTAAATGTTTCGAAATGATAACTTTAATTGAAAACCACACCACTTCTAGCGCCTCGGGACGTCCACCCCCAAAATCACAAAATCACGCCTCGATAACTTTAATTCGAAATGATAACTTTAATCTGTAACACCCCCAAAATCACAAAGTGACAGCGGAAGACTAATTGGGGTATTACTTAGAGGATCATAGTCATAAGTTACGTTAAAAACGACTCTAAAGAGACGCTTTTAATAAAAGTTAGTTACCATTTCATAAACTCGTTTCAAACACCCAAAAGGAAATACCACATGTTTCGATGTTACATAAAAGATAGTTTAAATGTTTCGAAATGATAACTTTAATTGAAAACCACACCACTTCTAGCTGACGCCCACCCCACACCTTCATGTTATTCTAATTTGTACACGAGATAAGCATGCTTAAAAAGATCAACAAAAATGTTGAGTGATATTCATAGGTTTAAATAATAAGTTGAACACAAGTAAGAGATGATAATTGCTTCGAATACAATCACCATGGAAAACATAGATTATTATTATGCACTAAGCTCATGACACCAAACTAACTGCATACACCTAATTACTGGTGTAAGTAATAATATTGAGAGATGGAATTGCCAATTCCATAGTTAACCAATATAGTGCTTGCCGGTTATTTCCGATAACCGAAGTCGGGTCGTTAATTCCCATAGTACTATCCACAATATTTGCGCTCACTCGCAAGTGATTAATGGTTCATGATGTAAGGGACTTATGGCAAGCAACTTAGGCTATAATAATAATGATCAGGCAAGCATACAGTTTAAGAAAAGACTTGTGTTCCAGTTTATAGCATGCATCTCCCTCGCGGGGTTTGAAATGAATAAGTAAAGGCGAGGCTATGAACTCACCTCAGCAAACAAAAGTCCGAGTAGTGAAAGGTCAAGTAGCGTGATCACGGCAACCGTCGCGCAACCTATAATTAGTATGGCAAGCCTTAGTTTGTTATTTTCATTCGTAATTTAGTGTATTAAAAACGGTTGAAGTATTCTCAAGAGTTTGTGTTTATTATCGCTAAACTGCGGTAACGTTAAGTTAAAATGTGTTTCAAACGTTCGTAAGTTTTGGCTCTTGGAAAAGTGCTCACGTATATAATTATATGTAAAATAATCATGACGAAAAAGTCCTCGGTTTGAAAGTAAACGAATGACTAGGTATTGCAAAATATGTACAAAAAAATGATTGTGATGTTTACACGGCGTCGGTAATTTATAAATATTTACATCAAGTATTTATAATATGAGTGTTTATAGACTACGTTAAGTATTTATATATGTTTATATGTACTATACTTAATTATTGGGTGATATGTAAAAAAATGTTAATGTTATATTTATTATCTAGTTCTCGTGCTTTTATTCATATATACGAAAATAAACTAAGTATTTGAGTTTTTAACAAAAATTGGGCATGACCCGATCATAATTATTAGTTTTCCCTTATAAATCAAGTATTGTAAAAATAACTCAAGTCAATATATTTGTTATGATAAGTCACCCAATTAAATATGTTTTGCATTAATTTAGTTGGGAAAACAATTTAACTCTTAATGACTCAAAATACTAGACAATTAATAACTCTTAATGACTCAAATACTAGAAAATTAATAACTCCAAAAAGTGAGGAGCACAAGGCTCGAACACTGTATCCTTACCATCCAAGGACAGCGCCCAAACCAAGGGACCAAACAACCTTTTGTGTTTTAATATAGCAATTGTTGGTATGTATACTAGTTTGACTTAGTAGTTCTTTTATAAATTTCTCAAAGGAACATGCATGTGCCATACTTTTCACTTTTGTGCATGTGAAAGGTTCATGTTTGTACGCATGAAAGCTTAGTCCAAAGTAAAATGGAGTAATGAAAATCGAAAACAAGCTTTAGTTAAGCAAAATGAAGACCTTTCCATGACGAGCCAATACTTAAACATACTTTCGATTCATGTTTTCTTAGTCGTTTTTAGTTCGAAAACTCAAAATATTCTCAAGTTGTAAAGGTGTCGAATAAGCAAGTAAAGAAACACTAGCTTATATATTTTTCGAGATGCTTACAAGTAATAACAAGTTCAAGATTTCCACACAAGCTTTAAATGTAAACCTTAGTTATCTTTAAATAAATCGTGTATATGTAATGTCGAGCAAGAAAAGTTCTTAAAGAGCTCATTTTCTAGTTAAACATCAAGCATAATTATGTTTGTAATTATAAGATACTCAATGAAAATGTAAACTAAACGAGACCAAGAATCCTTACAAAGGAGAAGTGAATGTGTCGACCAAGGTGAAACAAGAACCCAAGATTTTATAACCCAACTCCAAGTGCTTGCTTGCTTACCCAAAATCTTCCAAATACCAAGTTGTTTACCCAAGATTTTCCCAAGGCTCCAACCTCTTAACTACTAGTAAGTTATTGTGAGAATATGAAAAAGGAATGTGAAGCAAATTAGGTGTGTATGTTCGATTTTTATGGAGCAAGCATGGAATCTTGTTCAAGTCTTATTACTAATAGATATTACTAGTTTCTTGGGTAATAGTAAGATTGTGTAATAAGTGGGACTTCTTAATATTCATTTTACTAACAAATGCATGCTCCATTTTTCTATGAATAGAATCCAAAAACTGGGAATGTGTGTGTGTGTGGCGTTAGTATGCAAACACAAAAAGGGAGGGAAGACTTTTGGCTCCAAGATCTTGTGGTTAATAGAATGCTTTGTTCTTTAACTCCTTTTACCCAAATAACTCATTGTAAAGAAGTATTGGATACCATGATCTATGTTAGCATGTGACTTGGTGGGATAAGCAAAATAGAAAAAAAAAGTGTTTGTGGTGCTCGAGCTAGGCGAAAAAGAAAAGAACAAGTGAGGATCTTAGGCTAGATTTGAAGATACTTAAAGATCTAGTAGGTAGTAGGTTGCTTGCTATTTTATTTCCAATGTCCATGTAATGAGAAGCAAATCCTCTTTTGTTTCTTCCTAAATTTTGTATGTGATCACATTCTTGCTTGTATTGGTGGCAACACAAGATTTTTTAGGAGAAGAGTTTGTTTCGAATTTTTATTGTGTAGTTCGTGTCCCGTTGAGCTTAAGTGTGTGACGCGGTGTCCCGGTTTGACGTTTTGACAACATGTGTAATATATAATTTAGAGTACGTTTTTATAAAGGTAAAAAAAAATAAATAAATAAAAATATTAATTCTAATTTATAAAAATGTTTATTCGACTTTAGCCATAACTAATTGAGTGTCGTACGGCGTGCGGCTCGTAAGACAAGAAAATTTTCTTGTGAGACTGATCTGGCTATCATAAATATCGCATGATTAAATAAGACTACTCGGAGTTATGTAAATTTTTATGCAATAAAATGAAGCGTACATGCTAAAATGCTCAACTTGGCTCAAATAAATTTTGGTGAATAATCTAGTTTATTAATATGAAAGTTGATGATAGTGAAATTTTACAGGTGGTTACAGTACCAACCCCTTAAGAGAATTCCGTCCGCGGAATTTTTAGTTTACGGTGGTTGTCGGGGTTGAATTTGCAAATAGATGCGGGTACTTAACACGCATGGTGTCTTCGCGTCCCACGTACTCCGGTCCTCTCTTGGAGTTTCATCTAACCTTGACGATAGGGATGCGACTTTGCTTAAGTCGTTTGACTTCCCTATCCATGATTTCAATAGGTTCTTCGACAAAGTTGAGTTTGTCGTCGAGTTTAATCTCTTTAGCTTAAACAACAAGAGATTCATCCGACTGCATTTCTTCTGATTTGAGACGAAAGGTAGGGTGCACTCTACTTCAAGTTCTTCCGGAGGTCAAGTTTGTAAGCAACCGGGCCGATTCTTTCGAGAATCTTGAAAGGGCCAATGTATCGAGGATGTAACTTTCCTCGTTTCCCAAATCGAACCTTTCCTTTCCAAGGCGATACTTTCAACATAACTCGATCACCAACTTGAAATTCCATGGGTTTCCTTCTAACATCGGCGTAACTCTTTTGCCGATCTCTAGCAGCTTGAAGTCGCTGGACTAATTTGTACTATCTTCTGTTGTTTCTTGGACAAGCTCAGTCCATGGAGTTGGGCATCTCCAACCTCGCCCAACAAACAAAGCGATCGACACTTTCGCACCATAGAGTGCCTCAATGGGCCGCCTTTGATGCTAGCGTGATAACTATTGTTGTAGGAGAATTCCGCCAAAGGTAAGTGTTTATCCCAACCTTTTCCAAAGTCAATCACACACGCCGAGCATGTCTTCCAAGATTTGGATAGTCCTTTCGCTTTGGCCATCGGTTTGAGGATGATATGCGGTACTCATATCTAAACGAGTGCCTAAAGCCTTTTGAAGAGATTTCCAGAAGTGTGAAGTAAAACGACCGTCCACGATCGAATGATGGAAATCGGCACTCCATGCCGATACAATTTCTTTCGTGTATAGTTGAGCAAGGGTTTCCATTTCGTCATTTTCCTTGATGGGTAGGAAATGAGCGGATTTGGTAAGGCGATCAATGATAACCCAAATGGTATCGTAACCTCTAGCAGTCTTTTGGCGCTTTGGTTATGAAATCCATAGTGATTCTTTCCCATTTCCAAACGGGGAGTTCGGGTTGAGTTAACAATCCGGAGGGCTTTTGACATTCAGCTTTGACTCGAGAACATGTAAGACATTTCCCGACATACGTTGCAATCTCAGCCTTCATGTTTGGCCACCAATAAAGCTTTTTGAGATCTTGGTACATTTTGTCGGATCCCGGGTGAATGGAATATTTAGACTTGTGAGACTCATGCATAATGAGTTCCCTTATTCCTCCATAAAGTGGTATCCAACTTCTGTTGTTGAAACATAAGGTTCCATCCGATCTTTGGGCAAAACCATTCTCGCTTTTCGGCATTCCAAAGATTCTCTCTGGGGACGGTTTTCCGTTTGAGAGCTTCAACTTGAGCTTCCAGGATCCTTGATGGAAGGGGTGACTTAATTGTCATTCCCAAAGATCTTACTCGAAGAGGTTTAGGTCGATCTTTTCACTAAGAGCGCCACGACATTTGCTTTTCCCGGTGATAACGGATTTCACAATCGTAATCACTAAGCAATTCTAGCCATCGGCGTTGTCGCATGTTTAACTCCTTTTGATCGAGAATGTGTTGGAGACTTTTATGGTCGGTAAACACCGTACACTTGGTTCCATATAGGTAATGTCTCCATATTTTGAGAGCGAAAACCACGGCTCCCAATTCCAAGTCGTGGGTAGTGTAGTTCTTTTCGTGAGTTTTGAGTTGTCGCAAGCATAAGCTTATCACCTTGTTTCTTTGCATCAATACCGCGACCTAACCCTAGGTGTGATGCATCACAAGAGACCACAAAATCTTTTACTCCATCGGGTAAGGCTAAGATAGGAGCTTCACAAAGCTTTTGCTTCAAGAGTTGAAAGGCTAACTCTTGTTCTTCACCCTCCAAAATTTTTCTTTTTCTCGGTTAGCTCCGCTAGAGGTTTAGCGATTTTTGAGAACCCTTCAATAAATCTTCGATAATAACCAATGAGACCTAAGAATTGGCGTATTTCGGTTGGAGTAGTAGGGGATGACCAATCTTTAACAGCTTCAATTTTTGCAGGATCAACGTGAAGACCATTACTATCTATCACATGACCAAGGAATTGTACTTTTTGAATCCAGAAGTCGCACTTGGAAAACTTAGCATACAGTTCTTCTTTCTTGAGTAGTTCCAGAATGGCTTTCAAGTGTTCCGTATGCTCTTCCTTGTTGCGGGAGTAGATGAGAATGTCATCGATAAACACAATCACAAATTTGTCCAAGTAAGGTTTGCATACTCGGTTCATTAGGTCCATAAATACTGCCGGTGCATTTGTCAAACCAAATGGCATTACTTGGAACTCATAGTGGTCGTATCGTGTTCGAAAAGCGCTTTTGGAATATCTCCTTCTCTAACTCTCGCTTGGTGATATCCAGATCTCAGATCAATCTTGGAGTAGACGCTTGACCCTTGCAGTTGGTCGAACAAATCATCAATTCTAGGCAATGGGTATCGGTTCTTCACCGTTAGTTTGTTCAGCTCACGGTAATCGATACACATACTAAAAGATCCGCCCTTCTTCTTGACAAATAAGACCGGAGTTCCCCAGGCTAAGAACTCGGTCGAATGAATCCTTTTTCTGACAGCTTCTTGTAGTTGATCGACAATTCTTGTAGTTCGAGGGTGCCAGCCTATAAGGTGCTCGTGCCACGGTGCCGCTCCCCGGACTAACTCAATTTGGAATTCTACTTGCCGAATCGGAGGAAGGCCGTGCAAGTCTTCGTGAAATACTTCGGAAAGTCCCTAGCCACGGGGACATCTTTTAGTTGTTTTTCATCCGCTTTCTTCTTCTCCGTACTTGTGCTAGAAAATATGGCATCCTTTTTCTATGTACTTTGCGCCTTAACGCCGAGATGATATTCAATCGGGTTTTACTACGATCACCCGAATGATTAGAGTTTCGCCATCGGAGGAAGGTGAACGACTTTTCTCGTCCACGATGATTCTTGCACGATTCTTGATAGCCAATCCATGCCAATAACAGATCGGCTACCAAGTTGAATAGGCATAAGGTCTATATCGAAAGGGTGATTTGATAAGGATAGGTTGCAACCTCGGCGACGTTGTTAGTTCCTACTATTTTTTCCATCGGCTAGTTCTACTTCATAAGTGGTATCTAGGGTAGTTGGGGTGACTCTTAACAAAGGTGCAAACTTAGAGGACACAAAGCTTTGTCGGCTCCTGTAATCAAATAACACTTTAGCTAAATGATGGTTGAGTGAAAACGCACTGCGTAACAACATCCGGGTTTTCTTGTGCATCTCCATCTCCCAAAGACATAAGCCCTTGCTCTAGCAGGGTTGTTGTTGTTGTTGTTCCCGTATAGCTTTGGGCATCTACTCTTGACATGCCCAACTTCTCCACATCCAAAGCAAGTTATCCCAATGGGTTGAAGGTTACTCCCAAAGAGGTGGCTTCGCAATCCTTGTGGGTATAGCCCACCTTGTTACACTTTCCACACTTAATAGTACAACGTCCCACATGATGTAGGTTGCATCGAAAGTGCACAAAGGGTGCTGGGCCGATAGCCTCTTCCAAGAAGCGGGGGTAATAAAGATAAGCCCAAGAACTTCTTGCCTCACGGTTTTGTTGATTGTGGTGGTTGTTTCGCTTTGGTGGTATGGGTTGGGATTGTTGTTGCGGTGTTGATTGTGATTGTTGCGGACTTGGTTGTTATTGTTACTAAGTATGGAAAGAGTTGTTGTGATGGTAGTTGTTGGAAATGTTTCCTCGACGGTCATCAAATTTCCTTTTGTTGTCGGTATTGCCTTGCACGGATCCATATTTCGTGACTTGATCCATGAGTTGGTAGGATATTGTGATCACTTCTTCCACAGCCTTGGGCTTTGATGCAAAAGAACATTGCCCTCAATGCTTCGTGGTAATCCCCAATGAGATTTTCCAAAGAACTTAACTTCATCGCGAATCATGGAAGGGCATAGAGCTTTCAATTCTTGGAAACGCTTGAAGTAGGTTTTGAGATCATTGCCTTTAGTAGTCAGATGATAGAATTCATCTTCAAGTTTCTTGATCTCGGTCCTTGGACAATATTGCTTCATCATCAATTGCTTCAGTTCAGTCCAAGTGGTTTTGTAAGCTTCTTCCATACCAATAGGTTGGGCATGGGCTTTCCACCAAGACAATGCATCTTCTAGTAAAGTACCAAGAGTAAATTTCACCTTGCAATCTTCCGAGTAATCGCTAGAAGAAACACAGCTTCAGATCTTTCGAACCAATGAATAAGGCCAACAAATGCTTCAGCCTTTGAAGAAAGTAGGTTTGCAATTCATGAACTCTTTGTATCCACATTTACGATTCACCACAGCATTCTGGTTGGTTTGATTTGGAGCTTCATTTGCTCGAGCGCCTCAAAGGTCTTGCAGAAAAGCAAAGACCGATTTCATTAGTAACCAGCCTCCAATTGCTTCGTGGGTCATCTCGAGTTCCAAGTAGAGGTAGGGGTAGTTCTTGTTCTTGCCATTTTTCTAAAGACATACACTCAGATTTCAAATCATTCAACATAATTGTGAGTTATTATAAAAAAAATTTTTTATAATAGTCAAGATCATCACATTATATCAATAGAGTATAATCATCATAAGAAGAATCGTAACATGTTAGAACCACACAAGAGAATATATATAAATGATCACTTCGATTCATACATCGATAAATAAGAAAGATCATCATACACGAGAACATCAAGAAATAACAACCATAGTGCCATATGTCTATCATCCATACATAGTGATACAAAACCATACAATGTCGCATAAATAGCTTGTTCGATAGTTTACAAAACATACGAATACAATGCCTTTATTAATGCCACATGCGGCAAAGCTAAGGTACCAAAAGACTAAATAGATGAATCACCACTCTAGAGGTCGTCAGTGTGCTCCTCAAACGGCGTCAGAGGTCATGGACTAGCTCGCCACTCATCTACCTCTCTATCTCGCCTCCAATCCGCTCCAAAGCAAGAGCACGCGCCTCCATGATAGTCATCCTCTCGACCGTCGCGACAACCCTCCAACATCTCACCTTCCGTAAGTCCTAATCTATCGACTCCATTCTCCTCTCTAACACCGTGAATCGCTCCACTAGCTCTCTCACTGGGAACCAATCCTCTCAAGCTCTCTCTCCATCGCATCCTCCCTTTCGTGAGCTCTCCAACCTCATCCTCGATGTTCTCGACACGCACTAACGGAACCTCATCAACGAATGCTAAACATCCTCGAATGATCCTCAAATCGTAGAACTCGCAGCCTATCAATGGAATGGTATGATGAAGGGGTTCTCCGTAATCGAAGAGTCTCACCGCATAACCGATGCTCCCAAGCTCCACAGCGCTAGGTGCACCCTCCTCCCACCTCCATCGACTAATGAGCGCATCATGTAAGACCAACGCCTAGCATCGACCCTCTTACGGGCTCTCGCCACTGAGGTACCAAACATAGCCTGGTAGTATGGGTCAGAATATGCGGGTGAGAGACGGGCTCTCTTCCCAAGAGATGACATCGCTCAGTGCAGGCCACCAAGGGTGATGGTGCATGTGATGAGGATGAAACCGCACAGTGGTGGTCCGATAAATGAATGTGGTAGGTGGTGGTAGTGGTGAAATAGGTATGAGTGGTGGTGCAAAAGCAAAATGATGGTGGAAAAGCGAAGATGATGGTATGTCGATGGTGGAACAAAGGTGGTGGGTGCCCTCACTCGCTTCCGAAATGCGGTATGAACGGTAGGTAGCACCCTTCTTCCGTAACGGAATGGTCGACCAAAGGCGCTGGCTCGTAGGGTTTGAGAACCCTAGCTCGCTTCTGCCGGCTAATAGGCGCGATGATGGACAAGAGACGTAAGATACTAATCGCGGATGAGCCGGGACATAACATCGTAGGGTGATAGCCACCGCTTGTGACTCCAAATATTTGTCATAAGTGAGGGACCAAAGACGGCAAACGCCGTATAGTCAAAGCAAGTGGGGTGGTAGCGACTCCCTCCTCAAAGGGCTCACCGTAAGACATGGGTGCAACGAGAGCCTGAGTAGAGTCGAAGACATAACATCCTCCATCTCTGTCGGATGTCAAGTCGATGGGGTGAGTAGCGAATTTACATGGTACTCAGAATAACCCAAAAGAAAATATGCACTCATAAGTAAATAAAGCCATGCAAGAAATAAGATTTAGTTAGTCGCGCATAATCTGCCACGCAAATCTAAATGCCTAACCAAATGAAAACTATCATCATAAGTTTTTCATGCAAAGTTTTACTAGTCATGTATTAACCGCCAAACGAATCTCATGCGTAATCTACAGGCGCGAGGACGGAAGTGGGGGTGTAAAACGTCCGCTTGAAAACGTGGTTATAGTCCAAATTGTTTTGGTTCTCTATAACCTAGGCTCGATGCCAATCAGTAACACCCCAAAATCACAAAGTGACAAATTTAAGACTAATCGGGGTATTACTTAGAGGATCATAGTCATAAGTTACAGAAAACGACTCTAAAGAGACGCTTTTAATAAAAGTTAGTTACCATTTCATAAACTCCGTTTCGTAACACCCAAAAGGAAATACCACATGTTTCGATGTTACATAAAAGATAGTTTAAATGTTTCGAAATGATAACTTTAATTGAAAACCACACCACTTCTAGCTTCGGACGCCCACCCCACACCTTCATGTTATTCTAATTTGTACCTGAGATAAGCATGCTTAAAAAGATCAACAAAAATGTTGAGTGATATTCATAGGTTTAAATAATAAGTTGAACACAAGTAAGAGATGATAATTGCTTCGAATACAATCACCATGGAAAACATAGATTATTATTATGCACTAAGCTCATGACACCAAACTAATTGCATACACCTAATTACTGGTGTAAGTAATAATATTGCCCTCAGAGATGGAATTGCCAATTCCATAGTTAACCAATATAGTGCGCCCCGGTTATTTCCGATAACCGAGTCGGGTCAGCATTCCCATAGTACTATCCACAATATTCGCGCTCACTCGCAAGTGATTAATGGTTCATGATGTGCGGACTTATGGCGTGCAACTTAGGCTATAATAATAATGATCGTGCAAGCATACAGCTTAAGAAAAGACTTGTGTTCCAGTTTATAGCATGCATCTCTCGGGTTTGAAATGAATAAGTAAAGGCGAGGCTATGAACTCACCTCAAACAAAAGTCCGAAAGTAAAGGTCAAGTAGCGTGATCAATGGCACCGTCGCAACAACCTATAATTAGTATGGCAAGCCTTAGTTTGTTATTTTCATTCGTAATTTAGTGTATTAAAAACGGTTGAAGTATTCTCAAGAGTTTGTGTTTATTATCGCTATGCGGGTAACGTTAAGTTAAAACAGTTTCAAACGCTCGTAAGTTTTGGCTCTTGAAAAGTGCTCACGATATAATTATATGTAAAATAATCATGACGAAAAAGTCCTCGGTTTGAAAGTAAACGAATGACTAGGTATTGCAAAATATGTACAAAAAAATGATTGTGATGTTTACACGGCGTCGGTAATTTATAAATATTTACATCAAGTATTTATAATATGAGTGTTTATAGACTACGTTAAGTATTTATATATGTTTATATGTACTATACTTAATTATTGGGTGATATGTAAAAAAATGTTAATGTTATATTTATTATCTAGTTCTCGTGCTTTTATTCATATATACGAAAATAAACTAAGTATTTGAGTTTTTAACAAAAATTGGGCATGACCCGATCATAATTATTAGTTTTCCCTTATAAATCAAGTATTGTAAAAATAACTCAAGTCAATATATTTGTTATGATAAGTCACCCAATTAAATATGTTTTGCATTAATTTAGTTGGGAAAACAATTTAACTCTTAATGACTCAAAATACTAGACAATTAATAACTCTTAATGACTCAAATACTAGAAAATTAATAACTCCAAAAAGTGAGGAGCACAAGGCTCGAACACTGTATCCTTACCATCCAAGGACAAATACCAAACCAAGGGACCAAACAACCTTTTGTGTTTTAATATAGCAATTGTTGGTATGTATACTAGTTTGACTTAGTAGTTCTTTTTATAAATTTCTCACAGTGAACATGCATGTGCCATACTTTTCACTTTTGTGCATGTGAAAGGTTCATGTTTGTACGCATGAAAGCTTAGTCCAAAGTAAAAATGGAGTACGTAAAAATCGAAAACAAGCTTTAGTTAAGCAAAATGAAGACCTTTCCATGACGAGCCAATACTTAAACATACTTTCGATTCATGTTTTCTTAGTCGCTTTTAGTTCAAACTCAAAATATTCTCAAGTTGTAAAGGTGTCGAATAAGCAAGTAAAGAAACACTAGCTTATATATTTTTCGAGATGCTTACAAGTAATAACAAGTTCAAGATTTCCACACAAGCTTTAAATGTAAACCTTAGTTATCTTTAAATAAATCGTGTATATGTAATGTCGAGCAAGAAAAGTTCTTAAAGAGCTCATTTTCTAGTTAAACATCAAGCATAATTATGTTTGTAATTATAAGATACTCAATGAAAATGTAAACTAAACGAGACCAAGAATCCTTACAAAGGAGAAGTGAATGTGTCGACCAAGGTGAAACAAGAACCCAAGATTTTATAACCCAACTCCAAGTGCTTGCTTGCTTACCCAAAATCTTCCAAATACCAAGTTGTTTACCCAAGATTTTCCCAAGGCTCCAACCTCTTAACTACTAGTAAGTTATTGTGAGAATATGAAAAAGGAATGTGAAGCAAATTAGGTGTGTATGTTCGATTTTTATGGAGCAAGCATGGAATCTTGTTCAAGTCTTATTACTAATAGATATTACTAGTTTCTTGGGTAATAGTAAGATTGTGTAATAAGTGGGACTTCTTAATATTCATTTTACTAACAAATGCATGCTCCATTTTTCTATGAATAGAATCCAAAAACTGGGAATGTGTGTGTGTGTGGCGTTAGTATGCAAACACAAAAAGGGAGGGAAGACTTTTGGCTCCAAGATCTTGTGGTTAATAGAATGCTTTGTTCTTTAACTCCTTTTACCCAAATAACTCATTGTAAAGAAGTATTGGATACCATGATCTATGTTAGCATGTGACTTGGTGGGATAAGCAAAATAGAAAAAAAAAGTGTTTGTGGTGCTCGAGCTAGGCAGAAAAGAAAAGAACAAGTGAGGATCTTAGGCTAGATTTGAAGATACTTAAAGATCTAGTAGGTAGTAGGTTGCTTGCTATTTTATTTCCAATGTCCATGTAATGAGAAGCAAATCCTCTTTTGTTTCTTCCTAAATTTTGTATGTGATCACATTCTTGCTTGTATTGGGCGGCAACACAAGATTTTTAGGAGAAGAGTTTGTTTCGAATTTTTATTGTGTAGTTCGGTCCCGCTGAGCTTAAGTGTGTGACGCGGTGTCCTGGTTTGACGCTTTGACAACATGTGTAATATATAATTTAGAGTACGCTTTATAAAGGTAAAAAAAATAAATAAATAAAAATATTAATTCTAATTTATAAAAATGTTTATTCGAATTTTAGCCATAACTAATTGAGTGTCGTGACGCGTGCGGCTCGTAAGACAAGAAAATTTCTTGTGAGACCTGATCCGCTATCGTAAATATCGGCATGATTAAATAAGACTACTCGGAGTTGCGTAAATTTTTATGCAATAAAATGAAGCGTACATGCTAAAATGCTCAACTTGGCTCAAATAAATTTTGGTGAATAATCTAGTTTATTAATATGAAAGTTGATGATAGTGAAATTTTACAGGTGGCTACACTGATGATCTCAAAGCTGGCTCAAAACTCATTATCACGTGGATCAGTTAAAGACCTCCACACGGATCATCCAAACATGCAAAAATGAAGAATCACAGATTACGGGCTTCAGAGCAAGGAACATTAACAAGAATCCAAGAACAATCTTAATGTAATATCTGTTTGTATTCAATGTATTTTGAGGTGACCTCCCTTAGGGGGAGATTGTTAGGATTTAGTAAATCCGTGTATTAAAGAGTCGGTCACCTCAAATATATGTAATCGTTAGAAAGCTCGTAGTCGTAGTTGTTTTATGTTAGATAGTATTTAGTTAAGTAACACCAAGGAGGACGGACGGGTCTTTACCCATCTGATGTCCGATCCACGTAGGGTGGCGTTATGTAAGATACTATAAATACCCTCTACCTCCCAAGGTAGAGGGTTGGAGCTCATAATAATACTTTTACTTTCTCTCACTAAGTTCCTAAACCTCTAACTATTTCTCTCTCTAAAACCTCAAGTTATACGCCTACTTGTAATCATGATTTGATGTGTTTGTGAAATCCAATATGTTACAGTTTTCATGAAAAACGAGTAAGTTGGATCCGTGCTTGGTTGATACGAGTTGTACTCGTAATAAGACGCCACCACAAGCTCTCATTTCCCTCTTTTTCTCACGGTAAACACAACCCTTTTCGTTATATTGTGTTTCGTGGAATGAAAGTTTAATAAAACAGGTTTTAAAACAAGTTGGTCAATAATCATGCGTTAAGCTTTCATTGGAAATGGATTAAAAATGATTTTGTTAATAGTTTCGTGCGGTAAACAATTCTAATAAAACTTATGGTGTAAAAACGAGCCAGTATAATTTCGTGTGGTAAGGAGACGTAATAAAGTGGTTAAGTGACTTCCCTATTGGCTCTCGGTTTGAATCCGTATTTGGTATCATGGTGATTGAGTATGGTTTGCACTGGCATTGATGTCGTTTACTAATTTGGTTGTGGTGTTTAGAGGTCATAGCAGTTTTGGTCAAGTTGAGAGTCGGGTCAACTCATTAGGCTTGGTCATAGAGGAATTGTTTGGATGGGTATTTGGGTAAACTTGTTAGGGTGAGAAGGGTTGGGAAAAACTGGTTTGGTCTCGGTTGGGTTAAGGTATCCACCTAGGGTGCGTTTGATATTGTGATAATGAGCCTCGAGCCCATGACTCTTGAGATGTATGAGATAGCAGCCAATCTAGTGTTTGGGTTGGATTAGTAACTCGGACCGAAGCCTAACAAATGTATTAAACAATGACGAATTAACTTACATTTTAATGAACTAGTTATATGTCAATACCGGAACTAAGGAAAGAGTTAAAAGATGTAAGTTAAACGATTAATTTGTAATACGTCGATGAGTAAACTTGGAAACCTTTACGAGCTAATTATATGTGACTCGGAATCGAATAAAACTATCGGGATAAACTAGATACTTGTAAAACGGGATGGTAAATATTAAATCTAGATACGTGACTAATAATTAATAATACATATTACGCATACAACCACGTTTTATAAATTTGGTATAGCGATTGATAACAAGTTAGATCGATTTATAAGTTGGACTTTATTAAACTTGTTGGCTTAAACGAATATAATATGTTAGACTCGGAAATGAGTTTGATATATTGATTTCGCGATATACCAAGGTATTTCCTTTTCACATTTTAACTAATAACGAGATATCTAGTTATATATTGTCGATGAATATGATTTTATTTAATCGTAAACTCTTATTGATTAAAGATAGCACCTCATATTTTATAAATGCAAGTTAACCTTTATAAACTTGTCGAGAAATATTATTTTGATACGATAACTTATTAAAGGCATAACTTTTTGGGAACATTGGATAAACGAACGTGTCATTTATAGAACACTACTTAATATACTTTATATGAAGTACTTTCTTATAAACTTGAATAATTACGAATGACGATTGAGAAACCCTTATTGATTTAGCGATAAGTGGAAACTTATCTTTTATTATAAACATGTACATTTGGGATTTTGGGGAAATTATCGAAAGTTAACCTATTTATGTGTCATAAATAGTCGTTGCCATTTCCTAGTCTTTGACTAGCTTGAATATTGTCAGTATTTCTTGACCTTGTCAATGTCTTTTCCTTTTTGCGGAGTTATGGTTCCAGTATGTCTCACTTTGTCGACGTCCTCTTCTTTTTCGCGTGAGTAGTACGTCGAGTCTATGTTCCTTACCACCACACGAAATGTTAAAACTAAACTTTTGAGATATAAATTATAAACTTTTGGGAACGATAAAGGACTTTTGAAAGTAACGTCATGAATGATCCACGACAACTACGACACAATACTTTTATCAACTTCTTTATCATATGAGCTATATTTTAAGATTATCGTGATAATCACGCATTAGGTTGCATCACTTCTATTCTATCGCACTTCGCGTGACGCTCATTTGATGTCGTGGAGATTAGCTTTTAGATGTCACGTGTCAATAGTGAATAGTGCATTGTCTGGGCTAAGGTGAGTTTCATAACCCACTTTTATCTACGCTTTTAACTAAATTGGGTGAGAATCATGCTACTGCTTTTGTACCTTTAAAACTATTTGGATTTTCTTATATGCTTGACCGCTAGATAGATGTGCGGTAGTTGTTGCCTTAGACTAGGTTAAACCGCTGTCCTAGCTATGAATAGACTTCTACCTCAACCTAGTCCGGTTGGCAATTGTTCTAGATTTTGCCATGTTGCCGGACTAGATTCACGGGTCCCAGTAATCCCCGGATGCGGATATGGTTGGTGATCCGGGTAGGATCACGCGGGCAAACGGTATTTATATATCTTAGGTCTTGCATAGCAAATCAACTCCTACAGGTCCACTATGTTTTAACCTAACTTAAACCTATGAACTCACCACGTAGTTTCGACCTTTAGCATGTATTCTCGTGTTTAAGGCTTATAGCTCACGCTTCAGAAGGCGCGGTGCGGGCATGGTCATAAGCAACTGTGATGAACAAACGGGACCGCTTTAATTATCTTTTGGGCCTATTTCCGTACTACTTTCATTTATGTAAACTTATGGTTTTCAATTTATGAATTTTAATTTAAATAAATGGGATAAAAACCATTCTTTGTACCTTATGTTGTGATACCAAGATTGTAGCACCCAAAGGTTCTTATGCTTCCGCTGGACCCAAATTTCGGGGTGTTACAAGTGTCTAGAAGGTCAAAGAAGGGCCGGAGGAGCCTCCGATGGCCATTCTAAGCTGTACAGATGCAGAAGAACGGGTCGTATTAAACCCTAGCTACCCGGAAAGCGTATTGCCATGATAGGAAAGTAGCTCCCTTAAATTTCAAGCGCTTAAACTCACGAGTCAAGCAAACTAACCTTGATATCTTTGCATGGAAATATTCTGATATGACAGGAGTTCCAAGAACGTTGCTAATAGATAGAAAGCCCTTCGGCACGGAACACAGGCTCAACGAATACAAACATATTGAGCCCATCAAACAGAAAAGAATGAGCCTAGCCCCCGAAAGAAACATTGTCGCCTGCAAGGAGGTCGATGAGCTGACACAAGCAGACATTCTAAGGGAAGTCAAATACCAAACTTGGGTGGCCAACCCAGTCATGGTAAATAAAAGCGACGGAGGGTGGTGCATGTGTGTTGACTTTACTGACATCAACAAGGCATGCCCGAAGGACTGCTACCCCTTGCCAGAAATCGATTGGAAGGTAGAGTCCTTAACAGGATTTCGATTGAAGTGTTTCCTAGATGCCTATAAAGGGTATCATCAAATCCAAATGGCAAAGGAGGACGAGGAAAAGACAACCTTCTATACAAGAAAAGGTGTCTATAGTTACAGAAAAATGCCCTTCGGATTGAAGAACGCAAGGGCAACATACCAAAGGCTCGTAGATAAAGCCTTCAACAAGCAGATAGGCAGAAATCTCGAGGCCTACATTGATGACATGGTTATTAAGAGCAAAACGGAGGAGGACTTACTCCTTGATGTCCAAGAGACCTTCAACCAGCTTCGGGGGATCAACATGAAGCTAAACCCTAAGAAATGCTCTTTTGGTGTCGAAGAAGGGCATTTGATTACAAAAAAAAGGATAAAAGCTAACCCTTCTAAGGTCAAGGCAATTACGGATCTCCAAGTCTCAAATGTTTAAAGGATGTACAAAGCTTGAATGGGAAGTCGGCGCTTAAGTCGATTCTTGTCGAAGGGGGCTGACAGGTCTCTACCGTTCTTTAAGACGCTTAAAGGTTGCATCGACAAGAAAAAATTCCAATAGAGTCAAGAAGCGGAAGCCGCCTTCCAAAAGATGAAGGAGTTCATAAAGATACTTCCAACACTTACGTACCCCAATCAAAGACGAAGTGTTATTTATGTATCTAGCATCCTCAATGGAGAGCATTAGCGCGGTCTTAATGGCAGAAAGGGACAAAAGGAAAATCCCCATTTACTTTGTTAGCGTGGTCTTGCAAGGAGCGTAAGTTAACTACCCCACGCTGGAGAAGCTCATATTGGCTCTAATCTACGCAAAGAAGAAGGTTCGACGGTATTTTCAGGCCCACCCGATAACAGTCTTAACCGATAAGCCACTCAAGCAAATCTTGTCGAAGCCTGAAAAATCAGGAAGGGTGGCAAAATGGGCCATTGAGCTGGGGGAGCATGAAATAGAGTTTAAAGGTCGAAACTCTATCAAAGGACAAATTCTTGCAAACTTCTTGGCGGAAACACCTTCCGAACCAAGCACAGAAAAGGAAGAACCTAAGGCTAAGCTCACCGAAGTACAGGATGATTGGAAACTTTACACATACGGGGCATCAAGCTCCGACGGTTCCAGAGCAGGTCTAATGTTGGTCAGTCCTGAAGGGATGGAGCATACATATGCCCTTCCGTTTGAATTCGAAGCCACCAACAACGAAGCAGAATACGAAGCCCTAATGGCAAGCCTTCGGCTAGCCAAAGACATGGAGGTCAAGGCTCTCGCCATCTTCATAGATTCTCAGTTGGTGGCAAACCAAGTGACAGGCTCCTATGATGCAAGGCAGCCCGTCATCAAGCAATATTTGGACAAGACAAGGGAAATGCTGGATGGTTTTAACTCCTACACCATTCAACATGTTCGCAGAAACCAGAACAAGAAGGCGGATGCACTGAGAAAGCTGGCCTCTATGGCCTTCGCCCATCTCACAAAAGAAGTACTAGTTGAAGTTCTGCCCCAAATGTCCATTATTCGTAAGGAGGTCGCTGACATTGTTCATGAAGAAGGAGACACATGGATGACTCCCATCAGGGAGTACCTGATAAGTGGTCTTCTCCCCGAGGAACCCAAGCAAGCAAGGAAGATACGGGTTAAGTCTCCACAATACCTGCTAATAGGAGAAAACTTGTACAGAAGGTCATTTCTCTCACCTTGGCTCAGATGTTTCGGACCTAAGCAGGCTTCGAGCATCATCGTAGAGATTCATGAAGGATCCTGCGGCCTCCATGCAGGGCCCCGTTCAGTTGTCTCGAAGATAATGAAGTTAGGCTACTATTGGCCTTCGATGCATAGGGATGCTGCGGAAATCATTATAAAATGTGAAGCTTGTCAAATACATTCAAAGGTTACCCGCATGGCCCTTCTCCCAATGGGGAATTGATATCGTAGGACCTATGCATGTGGCTCCTGGTGGGGTCAAATTCTTATTGGTGGCAATTGACTACTTCACGAAGTGGGTCGAGGCTAAACCCTTAGCTTCCATTACGGGGAAACAGATTGAGAAATTTGTATGGGAGCACATCATATGCAGGTTCGGAGTGCCCCACATCATCATATCCGATCATGGCAAGCAATTTGCCGAAGGAGTCTTCTATGATTTCTGCAAAGGGCTTATGATAAAACAGTCTTGGACTTCCGTTTACCATCCACAAGGAAACGGTCAAGTGGAGGTTACTAACAGAGACATTGTCAAAGGAATTGAGAAAAGGCTGGGACGAAGCCATCACGGGTGGGTGGATGAGCTTCCTCAAGTGTTATGGGCTCATAAGACCCAACCCAAGTCAAGCGAAACCCCCTTCAGCCTAACATACGGAACGGAAGCGGTCATCCCTTCGGAGCTGAGTGTGCAGCGTGTGGCCACGTATGAAGCCTCTCAAAATTATGAAAAGATCAAGGAAAACCTTGATCTGTTAGAAGAAATGAGATAGATAGCCTCCATCTGAGAAGCCATGCACAAGCATAATATCGAAGGCTACTACAACAAAAGGGTCAGGCCTTCCACCTTCAAGCCTGGGGAATATGTGCTACGCCTCAACAGTGCAAGCAAAGCAGAGTACCAGGGAAAGCTAGGACCTACTTGGGAAGGACCCTACGTCATAGCTGAGGCCTACGGCAATGGAGCCTACAAGCTGGCTACTCTTCTCGGAGAACCCATCGACAAAACATGGAATGTTATGAACCTCCGAAAGTTCTATGTTTAAGAAGTATTTTTTACTTTTCATTCTTGTATTCAAAGCTTCTCATGGGAAAGCAAGCATTATTGGTAGTTGTCTTAGTATTCATTTCAAAAACAAGCCATGTTACTTAATATATTTCCCACAAATCTCTTGCTTCATTTCTTAAATACAAAGGTTTGTTCAGCCAAGTCGTTTGTGAGTTTCAATGTCGAATTGGAAGGCATACGGTGTAACAAACACCTCATACCACTACTTGAGCCTAACAACTCATTCACATTAACTCTCCTAATAGTTTATGGCAATTATGAAAATAAAAACAAGCCATGTTACTTAATGGATTTAAGATAGAGTGGGTCGCGACCGTTTGTCAATGATCAAAGTTGGTCATTATATTCTTGGTGTTGTAATTTACACACAATGAGGTTGTTCAACTTTAGGTTGTAAAGTCTAAGCGTTGGAAAAATGGCATAAGAGAAGTTCACAAGACAAATATAATTAAGTGTGTAGGAATATTTTCCCACACCATACCATTCAAAAGAAGGGCCTATACCCTTATCCCTGCATACAAGGCCGAAGCCTCGTTCAAATTGTCTTTTGGCCGAAGCCATGCATCACAAACATCCAATTGTTTAAAGTAACAGACCAACATAACAAATTGTTTGAAAGAAGGGTACATGCCACCCTTTGGACCAAATTACTGTCAACATGGCAGCCTTTACTCCTTTTCCTTTGGGGATGGGGTTCAAGAATGTAGGGCTGACATAGGCTTGGTCGAGGCTGTCTTCTTTGTTGGGGTCACAGGCTTATTCTTGCGGGGCTTTTTTTAGAGAAGGTCTTCAAGAGGTGCCATGGGATCCTTGGTAGCTTCAGCCAAGAAGGGGTACTCTGCGGTGGCAAACACATTTCCTGCCTCTTCATATTCGGCTGATGAGGACTATGGTAGCAGCCAACTGTGGAGAGGTCCACGGGCTTACCGCCTTAGCCACCTCTCCAGAGCCAAGCAACCGCCCATAGATAGTCAGCCCTTGATCACCTTCCACATAGCAGCTCCCATCTCATCACTATGATATAATTCCATGGCAATGTACGGACTACCTTTGATAACGACCTCAACACGGTCTTTTTGGAGCATTTTATACCTCATCTGCAGGCCATCCATTTCCTCTCTCATTTTAACCTCTAGCTCTCCAAGCCTCGCCCTTTCACTTTCCAAGATTGAACACTTAGACTCCAACATAGCATTTTGACCACTAAGGCTTACCACCTTGGCCTCATCCAACCTGAGTTTGCCACACTCTGCTATCTTGTCTCGGAGGTCTGGGGTTAGAGGATTCTTCTCAAAATCCTTTTCAATTTCTTCACATTTACCTCCAGCTCAGCATACTCTTGGTCCCTGTGCTTTTCCCTCTCCAGCATCACATCCATTTCCTGCCTTGCCTTTGTCACTGTACGGATTAGCTCCCTTGAACGGGTGTTCAAATGGTTATCCAGGACAGCCTGCCTTGTGACGCTTTTGTCATGCATGTCGCAGACCCCTTTGATGGACATATTGTCCAAAGAGCTTCCGCTTAGGAGGGTGACATGGTCAACGATGTGGTGGCAGACTAAGGCATTCGGAAGCTCCTTCGTGTAAGGAAGGCCTGCGACAAATACAGTACATAAGGGCAAAGTGAGTCAAGACAATTAGTATTTTGTATAATTTAAAAGGCAAATGCTTACCATGCATTTCCTCAGCATCATTCGGCAATTCAAAGGAAGACTTCACAGCTTTCTTGCCTTCGACAATCTTCTGTCGCATGGCCCTGGATCCGGATGCTGGAAGAGGAGTCTTTCTCTTGGTAGCAGACTTGATAGCTTTGCCAGCCGTTCCCTTCATACTCTTTAACCTGTCAGCTATCCCTGTAGAGCCTGTGATTCGAACTTCATCCTCCGCGGGATCGTCCGAATCTGCCACGTTCTCAACCAATTGGGAGGGACCCTCCAACAATGCTTGTGGGGGTGCTGAGGCAACAGGCTCTATTCTGGGAATGTCCACGTCGTTGTTGTTGACAGAAGTAGAAGGTAAACCAACACCATAAGACTCTTTAGCTTTTTCAGCAGGCATAAAGCTCAAGTCTTCATCAAAATCTAGATGCATGAAGTTCCTAAATGCCATATCTGCAAAAAAGGAACAAGAAAAGATAAATATCAGCGCTACATTGGTCCTACTTAAATAAAAGTGGAAGTACATACTTTTTCCATGATAAATGATCATGGGTTTCTTGGGAGACCCCTCCCAGCTTTGTGCAATCCCAGCCATATACAGAATTGGCTCTGGGAATGCTTGAACATCTGCAGGATACCTAGCCAAACGCTGATAACACGGATTCCTTCGAACCTCATAAGAAGTGGGGTCATTGAAACGCTTGCATCAAACCTAAATTTTATTCAAAGAATGCCGATAGTCGTGGTACAATGGCACTCTCAACATAAAAGAAACTACCCTTCCAGTCTCTTATGTTCGTGTAAGGCCTCGTAATGAGGTTAGGCACATCTCCCTCAGGCCTCTTTGCCAAAGTTAACCAATTCCCACCAGGGTAAAGGTTCAAAAATCCCCTCAATACCTTAAGAGTTGGTTCATAGCCATAAGCCTTACACATAACGATGAATGTGGTAAGTTTAGCTAAACCAAATGGGTTAAATAGAGAGATATGCACTTCGTAATACTGCATTAACTCTAAGATCAGAGGGTGGATAGGAATCCTAAGATTTGAATGGCTAAAAGAGTGGGTATACGTACCCTACGAAGCCTTCAGGGGCATCAAAAATACCTTGGTTTGATTTGGGAAGCATAACTTTAAACTCCTTTGGGATTGGGTATTCAGCAAGATGATCATGTAATTCCTTAGCAGTCAAAGTGCATTTTTGTTGTTTGATTTAAATTTGGAATCCATAACTATTTTACGCTACGAAAAGATGGGAAGAAGACTTTACCTTTTGTTCGGAGCCGGTGATTCTAAGCAAATTATTGCGTATAAAAGGTAGGCGAAGAGGGTAAAGTATTTTAGGGTTCCATCTACCTCCCCTTGAATACCCTTTTCTACCCCTTTTTTAACCGAACACGTGTCCTGGGTAATCACCTTATCCGGATTTCAAAAGGTGTTTAAATTTCAAAAAATTGTTTTTGGTCAACCGAGTAACTTGGGATAAGGAATCATTGTAGCGGGTAGTTAAATGGTTTAGGTAGCATTAAATGCGCGAGCTAAAGCATGATTATCTTGTTTACGATAAGCATTGCAACGGACGGCTGATTTCATTCGCAGGATGAAGTCGAAAGCAATGCCTCCTCGTTCGTATGCATCACTTTCGACTGGGGGGCTTGATGATGTACCATCCGAACAAATACCGGACACCCCTTCGAGATGTGTCGAAGCCCTTCTGTACGAAGGCCCAAGTTAGGTCTCATGAATGTTCATGGGCGTCAAACCATTCGTACACACGAAGGTTACCTATGAGGAATTCGCCATTCGAAGCCTTAAGCCCTTCGGGGTATGGTTGACGGGAGCAACGGATGGAGAACTTCGACTTGGTCAAACCCACGATCTCCCTCTCTTTCATGGCTTTCCCGCCAAGTTTGAGAACATGGGTCACTAAGCCCTAGCGGTTAACCACAAACATGGGACGCCCCCATGTTCTCCGACATTCACGCAGAGGTGCCCTCAACCCTATTTCTTCCAATATAAATAGGTTGGACGGGCAGAGGATTATGGTAAGCTCACTTAACACTCATCTCTTTACTTACACACACATATGCAACCATAACTCATACTTACTCTCACGCCGGAGGTGGTTCGCAGGGTCCAACCCCTGCGTAATCACTTAACGTAGTGTTTTCGTATTTCTTATTCTCAGGTGAAAGACAATCTTGACTGGAACACACACCCCTCATACTTTCGATCACCATTGAAGCCTGATAGTGCAATTTATTGTACAATCAATTATGTAATTAAAATTTTACAATTTATTTTTCGTCCTTTACCTCGTCTCATACAAACAATCACAATAAACAAAGAAAGTTGTTCATAAGAGAGACTATTGAATCATAGGTATGAAATTGGCCTTTCTTAAAGAGGACAACGTAGAAGGGTCGTGTATATTGATACATGTGAAATGACATGAATTGTGTCACTACTATTCGATTTGATCTTACATGATCTTTATTATTTTGTTTTCTTTTCAAAAATAGGTATAGGCATAATTATATTTAAGGCTTTTGACCTAGCATTGTTATGTGAGAATGTCCGTTAACCCAAAAGTTTTGAGTTCAAGTTTTATTGGAGTAACTTATGAGATTGTATGAGATGTTTAGTATACACTTTTTGAGAAAAAAATTACTCCCTCCGTCCAAAAATTATTGTTTACCGACAAAAAACACATAATTTAAAAAAAACATCATCATTGCAGCTTTATCTCTCCTACTTTTTGCACAATGACAGTTTTACCTTTAACTAATTAATTTATAACTTTTATAAAGTTTGTAATAATAAATTCAAGTGAGGGTAATACTCAAACTTGATTTATATTTTATACTGTATCTATTTATAGAAAGGGACAATTAATTTGGGACATCCCAAAAATGAAACATGGACAATAAAAATGGAACGGAGAGAATATAAAAAGCTAAATCCAATTTACCTTAAAAGTAACTTGTGAAACTAAGCTTCAGTTCTATTACTAACTCTAAGCTAAACACCAACTCAACCTAAGCTAGGTTACCGAACATAGCTAAAATCGTTCCAATATTTATTACAAAACCTAATGAATCAGAGGAAATTAACAAAGGGTAACATCGTACTCTTCTCTTCTTGGAAGTTCTTACTATTTTGAAAATGGGATTGGTGTAAACGCTCTTGAGAGAAGTTTTGGACCGAAATAGAGAAAAAGACATTTGAGGGTAGTTGATTGATACATCTTGGAAGTACAAGGACTTGTTAACATCTTATTGGTAAAAGCCAAAATGCATATGGACATTGGACACACTTCCTTCTTGTAGTTTTTGGCCCATGGCCCCTTTTGTTTTCATTCTTACACATCACCACCACTTCAAAACAAAATACCTCTTATAAATCCAAAAATAAATATCTCCATCGTTTCTTGTTATCAAAAGATCGCATGATATACTTCAAACTTCAAACTTAACGGACAAGTGTATTAGTGTGCATGTTAAATGATTATAGTGATAGTTCATTTTCAAGTTAGAAACCGTGCTTTGTACAGTAATTCTTTTGGTGCAAACTTTCGAGTATGCTCTAAACAACAAAAGCAAAGTCTTTTATATAATAAAATAAAATCTTATTTTGAGAGTACCTTTAGAAGGAAAAAAAAATCGTTTAAATTATATGGATAAAAAATCTAACTTTGATACATTACAAACGTAATGCAGTTTTATTGATAAATAAATTGCAAAATTGAATCTCAATTTAACTAGAACTGAATCAAATTGATTTTATATTAAAAAATATATGCAAAATATTTGAGATTTTTTTTTGTTTCTTTTATTGTTACTTGTAAAATATGATAATATAATTGATCGGTAGAATCTAAAGTTAAATTCAGAACTTTTAAAGAACAGTTAACCAAAAACTGGATTTTATTGATTTAATTTAATTGTAAAATTATTAGTTTAATTTTATCCTAAAATTTTATAATATTAATAAAATTTTATAAATTTTGTAAAGTCCCTTGAGACTTTGAATTTTGTATCAAAACATTCGTACAAGTTCTTTAGATTAAATTGGTTTTAACGTTAAACTTTGTGGGAGTGTAGACTAGTTATTACTTGTTAGCTAAGGCTGCTTCCAATAGAGTAAATCGTCTCTCGATCGAGGGTGTAGGGTGATCGATTTCATCTCGATCCCCTTGCTGTGGAGGTACTCGATCGCCACAAAAAAAAAAGGAGAGTGGGTCGTCTGGTCGATCGAATCCACAAATCACAAACAATACAAATTAAACCATATATACATCACATTTACTTCAAACTAAAACATACCCATATGAAATAAACACAAAACACAAATGGGCTAAACCACTTTTTTAAAGATTTAAGCTTAAATACAGCTTATTTTTAAAAAATAAAACATACCCAGATGAAATAATCATAAAACACAAATGGGTTTTGAACAAATTTTAATAAAGATGAAAAAAGTGTACCATTTTGAAAATCTTGATTGATGCAAAGAGTGTGAGATGAAGAGTTGTATAAAATGGGGTTTTATATATTTGTGAAAAGAGAGTTGATGCGTTGAAAATATATGATATGATGCCCTAGATGTAGATACTAATGCAAACATGTTAAAAATGTTTTTTTTTTTTTTTTTTTTAAATGAACTTGGTCGCTCTTACTGGAGCACCTAATCACCAAGATCGGAGTAAAGTTCCCATACTAAGCAGTAAAATGGTGGGATTCTATTGGGCTGACCTAAGGTATTAGAGTGTATATTATATGACATTGAAGTTTTATGCTTTCAAACACGATTTGTTCAGTATAACCGACTTCAAGTAACCAACCCTATATAAAATACATTTAATCAATGAAAAAAAAATGAATTAATTTAATCAATGAAATAAAGTAATCTTCATTCTATTATATTCTATTCGTCTTCTTTATTCAGCCCCACTTTAGTCTTAGTTCAAAAAAAGAAAAAAAGAAAAAAATCACCTTTAGTCAACGAAGTGAATCTCCTTTGAATACAATTTCGTTAGTGAAAATTACTGGGAAGGCCCTGCAGAGTTTGCGTTAGCGGTGTCCAAAAAAACCGAGGAACCAAAAGAACCGAGGAACCGTACCAGTATCGTATCAGAACCGAACCGTATATTAGAACCATGGTACGGTTCTTGGTTCCTAAAATTCCAACTTTTCGGTTCTCGAGACGGTTCGGGTCGGAACCGTCCGGTTCCGGTACTTTCCCGAAAGAACCGGCTACTTTGAAAATATAAAATTTTATAGGGTTTATTTGAGACATTGTGTAATGTGTATAGCCTTTTAAGAAAAAAAAAAAAAAAAAAAAAAAAACTACTTATTATTATGCTGTAACATAAAAAATCTAAAACTCAAAAACACATAATAAAATTAAAACCCTAACTTTTAATCCATTCAAAGATCATCATCATCATTCATCAACATGAAAGTAAGTTTCTCTTCAAATCATTATCGTAAATTTAATAGTAATAGAAAAATCATTATCGTAAATTTTATGCAATATTTATTTTATGCAGCATCGATATTCTTGAATGCAGTATGTAGTGTAGTTAATGAATCAATTAAAGCCATAACTACAGATTCTATTCTTAGTGACTATGTTTGTTGTTATACAATATTTAAATGATTGGTATTTAATGAATATTATAAACTAACGAATATTATAAACTAAGAAGATACATAATATACAAACTAACAAATAGTATAAACTAAGTTTATACATTCTTATAGCATTATTAGCATGTCTTTTATAAATGATCGATGACGAAAAAAATAAATTATTTAAACACTTAGGTTCTTGTGGGAATTACCGAAAAATCCCGTACCGGAACCGAACCGAAGAACTTGGGACGGTTCTTGGTTCCACTTTTTCTATATTTTCGGTTCTCGGTTCTTTCGGTTCGGCTTTGGTTCTGACGGTTCCAGCATTCATGGACACCCCTAGTTTCCGTTGTCCTGCAGAGGACCTTTTTTTTATCATATATCCAGAAAGGCCTAGCATTTCGCTACAAATTTGTGCAGAAATCGTAGGACACGATATCGCTACCCCATTAATTAAACGCTGTAATTTAAAAAAAAACAAAACAAAAAACAAATCGCCTCTAAATTGCAGCGAAAAATCGACAACCATGGGACACCGACTGACACACGTGAGAGAAAAAAACATTTCACCTACACTTTGAGGCCAAATCCAATTTGTGGGCCTCACCACTTTACTTTTTATATAAAAAATTACAAAAGTCACCCTTTAACTTTATAATATTTACAACTTTTTTATATAACAAACTTCATTCGTTAAATATTTAGCAAATATATAGTGAATTTGTTAATAAAAAAAATACCGTCGCGAAGAGCTCTAAATTACGAACAAAACGAGCCCAATATTAATATTCTTTTGACGTATGCACAATTTTATAAAAAATATTGAAGTTAGATCATATATATCAACTATTTTGAAATTGAAAACTAAAACTTACAATAACCACCCTACACTTTTTAATATTTGTAAATTTTTTATATAACAAACTTTATTCGTCAAATATTTAAAGAAATACATAGTGCATTTTTATCTATGGTTGACGAATACTAGCGGATGTAGATATGATTAGTTGACCGTTTGTATATGTATTTTCATATACGGTTACCAAATGAAAGTTTGTGTATGTTATATATCACAAGTTATGTCATCGATAACTAAAGTTTTGTAGATGAGTTAAATGAAAATAGTAGATGGGTTAAATAAAAACATAAAAAAAATACAAGATAAAGATGATACAAATTAAAAACGAAAGTCTACTAGATGGGTTAAATAAAAACATAAAAAAATAGAAGATAAAGATGATACATATTAAAAACGAAAGTCCAATTTAAACATCACTGATAAACGGTATACTTGTGGTAAACCTCAACAATGTTTTTCAAAGTGATGTTAAGGTAATGGTTATGTGGTTTTGGTGTGAACACCGAGACGTTCTTTAGTATCAAAACAAAGACCAACACCTAGACTTGACGTAACCCTTATCCTCTTCTAGTACTTTGTGTTGAATTGTACCGTGACATTGTTCCCTGATGGATCTTGAGTGTCACGCTAGGTCACCAAGCAAATTTGGTGTACAAGACTTGATGACGGCTACATCCGTTCAAGCTTCCCCTTTTTACAAAAGGTTTTCATATCGCCTAAACAAGCATCTACCCTGATCCCAAAAGCATCTAGATAGCTGCCGCTTAGCCATGGGCCACGCCAGTAAAATGATCATCTTCGGGATGCATCCTCCTCTATTCTCGACATACTCTTTGGCATTACGCATCGAAGGGCCTCCTTCCCAATGTCTCAGATTTTTGAGTCACTTAGATTTGAAGAATACATTTGGGCCGGACCGTATTATCCTTGTGTGTCCTATTGTACTTGTGTTAAACACAAAGACCTCTTGATAGATCTTAAGCACTCGGAGATCGTTAGTGTTGCCTATGTAATCACAAGCAAACTAATAGAAGATCTCTACAACTCGTATTTTATAGCGAAAAGTAAATACAAGTTATAATAACTAAGAACTCTTTGATCCTCTATGGATCTTTTGATTATTGAAACTCTATGTTTCGGATGTTTTACAAGACTTGAAAGACTTCCTAAAAACTTATCTATTACATACTCTTATGGTTCCTTTTATAGGCAAGAAAACCATCTAATCACTCACGAGCATTTTTAACGTATGCTCCTAATACAAACACAAAGAACGCATGCCTCTTAGACAAGCATGCAACTAATCATATTGTTTTACTCATCATATTGTTTATTCTGAGTAAGCTCTATATAATACTGGCCAACCTATACATACGGCATGACTTTTCCTACATATCGGCCTTACATAATCTGTGCTTATCTCTCCTACGTGGATAAGCACTTTCGTCAGAATCACGATCCGCATTATCACTTCAAATTAAGTATAGCTTCAGTTGTAATTCGCTTCTTCTTCGGCATAAACTTTTCGGTCATTACTTCAGCAGATCCAGTAGTATACCGTAATTCCCAACAATCCTCCCTAAACCGGAATTTGACTAGGTTAAGTTCCAGTTTCCTTGATAGATCTTTAAAATTGTTGAGGATTGTGTTCGAACATCAGCAACAAAGATTAAGAAGAGGAACATCTCTATGATGACTGAACTGTGATACGGATCTTTGCAAAGAACATATGACATCATGTACATCAAAACATATAAGTTACATACTATTCCCATCACTTCCGTGTGTGTTAACTCCTGTTAGAGGTGAATCATTGAAAATAATGGGTTTGATGTCTCTTTACCAATAGCCATTACTACTGGAGTAGCCATATGTTTGAGTTCAAAAACCATGGTACATTGATAACCATCTGATTTATTGGCAAACCAAAGAACCATATAAACGGATTTGTCTTGTCTTTACCTGTAGCCGTTTGCTCAGGACTAGTCAATTCTTAGCATTGGTGAATTGAGCACCAAATATGGATTTAGTTGCCTTTACCACATGCCATATACATGTGGGCTAGCCAATTCTTGGATTCCAAAAAGGAATAGACCATGGTGAATTGATGACCATACAACCCTCAGCAATTAAGCATGGGTGGTTGCATACCCTATGATTTTGAGCAAACCATTACAGCTATCAACAGATTTGATGTGTCTTTACCAAAGCTTCGCCCTTTGGACTAGTCAACTCTTTGACATACACAAGGTACATCGGTGAGTAAAAACCATCGAGTGGTACAACAAACAAACCTACATAAAAGTTGGTTTTTTAACTAATAACTCTTATAAAAACTAAGAGTACTTAATAATAAGTTGAAGAAGAAAATTAAAAAGCTAATTTATATTAAATAAACGCTATCACTATTTTTAAAATGATGTTTTTGTGATTTTTCTTTTTATGAAACTCTTTTACTTCTTCAAACATAAAAAATATAAATAATGCAAACTAAAAGTAACAAAACAAGGTAGTGCAGAGAGTACCAAGTGTCATGATGAGGATGAGGATGAGGCCTATTGCTGTTATAGAAGTTGAGTCTTGATCAAACCCACCACTGTTGAAGCATACAAATTTCATTGCCTAATCGGATCCGGAGGAATTTCCAATTTGTGACTAAGCATCCGTTCCATAAGTCTCTGGGGCAATGGATACTTTCTTTCAAACAAGCATACAAACAGTGATTCCACTCTTAGTCTCAAGCATATGTACACGCGGGAGAGGATAGAATCTCCGTGACGCTAACCTTCCACCGATGTGAGTTTTCCCAAATGGAATGTGCCTTGCTATTGGGAATATGAGAGTTTAATAGGACTTGAAGATCTCCGGTAAGAACATCCCGAACCTTGTGGTTCCTTGTTGCGAATGGGAGGTAACTCGAGTGTACAAAGAAATCAAGTCTGCCCTGTCTACCAAGTGTAGAATTTCCTTCAGAAAGGTGAATTCCATTGAAGGGGAGTTCCTTCGATGAATGACATTCATCTCATCATCCTTCAGTTTCCAATCTTCCAACGCATTTTGAGCTTCGTCAGGAAAATCGCCAGCAGATCCTCTATAATGAACGTTGAGTTATCCGCTTCAAGATCCGTGGGAGATCTTTTGGCCATTCTCTTCCTCCTACCAGGCTTATAGATTTCCCAGAGGGAGCATTTTCATCTTGAACATTTGAGGTAGGACTTGAAGAGGTAGAGGGAGACTTAGTTGGATCACGAAGTGCATTCATCCTGTGGAGCATCTTTATGGCCCTTTTGTTTTTATTTCAAGAAGATCGCTTCCTTAACTTTAGAATCTTCTAGTGTGACAACAGGTGCCACCGATGAAGTGAGCCGATACATCGTGCTTCGGAGAATTGGAAGATGGTTCAGATTGACCCTTGTTAGTAGAGGAAGCAACTTGAAGTTGCTTCAGAAGAATGACTGGAGAGGTCACCATGGGTGGAGCATCATCGACTTAAGTCTTTTGGCTTCGAGCGCTTTCATTCTCAACAATCCTTTTCAAGTTGGTAGAATGTGTTGAAGATGATGATCTGTCCATCATGATTTGGTTATATTTGCAAAACAGACATGATCAAAAGCCTTGACTTGTTTCATTGTTAAGCCAGAGTTGTACATTGAGCATTGGTTCTTCACCACCATTCTCATTTCAACTTTAGAAGGAGGTTTGTCTTTGTTCTTCTGAGCTTTGATGGCTTTCCTTTGTGCAATAGCTTCTTGCTTCCTTTGTCTTCCCTTAGCCATCATTCGCTCCACATAAGTGTCACTGAGGAAATCTCCACCTAGTATACTTTGAGCAAGAGAAGGTCTTGAAATGACTTGCTGAGTTAGAACATCCCAAAGTGTTCACAGCATCTTAACCCGCATTGCATCTAGTTCTCTTCTTCTCTCGTGGAGTTAAGGATGAAAAATCCTCTGTTTCATGTTGATGAGCCAATACTTCACTTTCCTTTGACTTTTCAAACTCAGCCAATCTACTTGCTTGACCTAGTCTTTCCTCCTCACTCACCGTGTCGACCAAGCTCATCAAGTAGTTATGACATTTTGTCCTTTGTCATCAGGCTTCTTAACACACTCATCTTCAGATAAATCTACAACAGGGACCTCGGTTGCATTACTCGTGTCATCATGATCAAGAAACATCCTCCATTCAAGACATCGTAGATGTAGTTTTATCAAAGACTAGGTTCCTTAGAGGCTTCGTAAGAAACCTTATGTAAATAAGATCTCTTTCTTCTTGTGTAGAGAACATGTTCCTTCTTCTTTGAGGAAGCAACAGCTAATGATGAAGGATCATTGAGAGAAACATCAGCCAACAAGTCCAGAGACCCAGACTGAGGTACTTCTTGTTCTTCATCAGAAGAAACCACAAGCTTCCTTTTGGAGCCCCCTTTGAGTTTGTCCTCTAACTTCTTGACTTGATTCTCAGAGATCTTCAATCTTACTTCCAAGAGAAGACTTGGTCTCTGCAAGCTCCTTTTTCGGACTAGTAACCTCAAAGATACCGTTGACGAGCATAGACAGATGAGAGTGTAATAGGGTCTCGCCCACCCAGCCAGATTGCTCTCGTGGTCGTGGGAGCTTATTGGACCTTTCAAGAGAATCATGGTCATGCTCAAAGTGAGGAAGATCTTCAGTGAGAGGATCCCTAACAGTACTTGGTGTGGGTAGTCTATATAGATCGGACTCATCATGAGTAGCTAGTGTGGGTGGAGGACTGGGACATGGTGGTTGGTCTAGAGCAACATGAGTTGCTTCAACAGTTGATGAGGGGCCCGCATCAATGTCAACTAATGGAGTACCATCAAGTAGCAACCGGTGAAGAAGGAGGATTATGAGCCACATTCTCCTCATCAGCAGCCTCATTACCTTGGGGCAACATGGCTGCTAGCAAGGGATGATGTTCCCCTTGAAAGTGGGTTCTCATTGTGGCAAACAATTTAGCAGTTAAAGTACCTATGGGATAGAAAGATTGGGTTTGGGTAGTAGTGTCTAAAATCATTTGTAGAAACCTTGGGTACATTAAAAATTTTCCCTTTTTCTTTTGAATATTTTCAACCAAGTTTTCAAAAATATACTTAGAAAAATTGAAAGTTACCCCTTGGGAAAGACACACAATACCATAGCCCAGTTGGGTAGAGAACTGGTCCCATCCTCCGGTCTTGTTGCTCATGCATTGAAGCAGGTGAACCAGAACCTCCATTTCAGTGAGTTCCTTTTTAGCCACATATCAGTTCTTATTCCTCGATAGCCAATTTCTCTTAGCCCATTAAGCACATCTTCCTGATTGGAGTATAATACTCCATCAAGATCTTCCAAGTGAAGCTTCCTCCTAATCGTGTCCTCTGTCACTATGTACTATGTTTCATCAATCACGTTCTAATCTCTGCCTCTCCTCTTCTCAGCAGCTTCCCAAAATTGAGTAACTAGTGATTCATATATCTCATTTGGAGAATGAGTTAGAGCATAACTGATCTTGGACCTTTTCAGGAATTCCACCATTGGTTCGTATAATTCATATCCCTTGCCATTTCCCAGAAATGCAACTTTGTTGTGATCATGTTTAAATTCAAGAGCCATGAGGGATATGAGTGTTTAGAGTTATGATTCTCGAAATGGTGAGTGTTTGTGAAATAAGGATGAGAGGGAATAGGTTTGTTCTGAAGAGAGTGATGGTGGATTGAGTGTTTTTGCCCAAATTATAGTCAAAGAAAAATGGACCGTTTGGTTGACCTTTGCCGACGCAGTATTGCATCTTTGACCCAACCCAAAATAACACTTCAGCAGTAACATGATCAATCTGGAAGTTATAACTTCGCAGAATGCATCAAAGATAAGAAAATCTTCGGAAGATTCTAGAATTACTGTACAACCACTTGCATTAATACTTATTGAGCCTCGAACCCGTCTATAAAATGATCCCAATGTAACTCATCTCTTCACCAAGATCCCCAAATATTTACCACAAACCCTAGATGCAAAATTAACCCCAATCAACAAAATTGTATCATGAATACCAAACCAGAGATCATAGATCTCACAACCTCATCTTCATCATCTTCTTCATCATCATCAAGTGGTGAATCAAACCCATGGTTGTATTACTTTCCTCAACCCTTTCCACGACCAAATAAATCACCCTTTCTTCCTTCTTTAGAAGATGACAGTGTAGTGAATCCAAGTGAATCTGGCGATGATTCTCGATGACTCCTATAAGGAGGGAACATCTTACTCCCAACCTCCAAAGACCTCGGTCTCAACAAGGACCTCGTGCAGTGAATCCGCCACTCCCCACAGCTAGAGAGGTGGTTCTTGGTCTCACTACACCATCTTTTGGTGTATCAACACACATCGTATAATAGAAGGGCTTAGAGAGGGTGGATCGATTGCATTTTGGTTGAAATGAATAGATGAAGCACACAGGACACGTTATTTTTCTCCATCATCATCCTCGCGTGGTCATCGCCATCATCAATCGCTTTGCATCAATCCATCCTCCCATTTTGTCCTTAGCATCTTCAGGTGGTCATGCATATCCAACCATCTAGTAAGACGGAATGGATGGTTATGCAAGACCCACGAAAGCAAAGCCAACATCTAATGCATATCCAACATTCACTTAGATTTCGGAATGAAGGATATACACTAGATTAGGATTAGCTTAAGTGTACGCTCTCGTGATCTTGAAGATGCATATGCTAGAGGTTGACTTTATGTAAGTCAGAATTTGCTTGAATGAATGAATGAACAATTTGACTTCAATTTCTTTTCTTCTAATTATTATTTGATTGGAATCAAATTGTTTGCTTCAAGATTTTGATATCGAAGAAACTAGCAACACTCTTTTAGCTATCTTGACCATGTACTAATGAACCACACTTGATGAATTTGATCTTGATCATGGGATATACAAAGCTGCAATCCGTGATAAGGAATGCATAAAAATGCGATGCATAACCGCAAAAACGCACACAAAAACATACAAGACACAAAAACACACAAACTAGAGAAATATTAGAAGTTAGTGTTAGTAGACAAATAATATACAAAAATATGCATAGTTTGCACAAATCCTCCCCGAGGCATATGCCCCCGAGGCCTATGCCTCCCCAAACGATGCGTCAAGGGTTTAACATTCCAATATTGACCACGAGGTGTTGAAACCTTGGTCCATCAAAAGCTTTTGTTAATAAGTCTGCCACATTATCATAAGTATGGATTTTAGCCACTTTTATTAAATGTTTTTCATAAGCATCTCTTATAAAGTGGTGCCCATTTCAATGTGTTTTGTCCGACTGTGAAAAACTCGATTTTTGACTATGCATATGGTACTTTGATTATCTATATGAATTGTAGTGTTCATGAAATTGTACCCATAGTCCAAAGAATTGGTTTTGAATCCAAAGGACTGACCACGAGAATTTGCAGCGACCACATACTATGCTTCAAGAGTTGAGGCCACAATGGTTTGTTTCTTGCATTGCCAAGAAATCAACCTCTTGCCGAAATTGGCGTTTCAGGCCAGGATCTTCTATCGATTTGCACCAAGATAATCACTGTCACTAAATGCTTCCAACTTGAAAGGAGATTCTTTTGGGTACCAAAGGCCTAAAAGAGGTTGGCCTTTGAGGTACTTAAAGATCTTCTTGACAAAGATTGAGATGGGAAGTAAGTGGAGTGACTTGATGTCGAGAACAAACACTCACAAAGAAAGTAATATCGGTCTTGAAGTCGTTAGATACATCAATGAACCAATCATGGACTGCATGGATGAACATTCACGTAGATCTCGTTCATTATTTGCTTTAGATTTTGGAGCTTCATAAGGTGTTGTGGCAGTCCTAACACCTTCCATACCAAACTTCTTCAAAATGTCCTCACATATTTATCTTGACGATAAAATGCCATCTTGTTTCTCACGAACTTGGAGACCCAAAAAAAAAGTAAGCTCTCCCATAGCACTCATTTGAAATTCACCCTTCATTAGTTCCTCAAATTTCTCGCACCAAGTTTCGTTTGTGGAACCAAAAATAATGTCGTCCACATAAACTTGCACCGAATTATGTCCGAAAGTAATTCTTCAGGAACAGAGTTTTATCAATAGCACCTCTCCTATAACCATGCTTCAGCAGAAATGATGAAAGCCTAGCATACCATGCTCTAGGTGCCCGATGTAAGCCATACGAGCTTTAACAACCTTGTAAACATGATTTGGGTGATCAGGGTCTTCAAATCCCTTGGGTTGAGAGACATAAACCTCCTCTTCTCTCACCCAGTTTAACATCCATCCTATACCATGAAGCCCATGTAGAAGCATAAGCCGAAAATTCAATGGCTTCTACTCGCAACAAAAGTAAACACTTCATCATAATCAATCCTCTTGTCTCAAACCTTGAGCCACTAATCTTGCTTTGTTTTTATCACAACACCCCGCAGCATCTCTTATTCTTCAAAATCCACTTTGTCCCAATGGCATATTTGCCATCGTGAGTGGAACCAAGATCCAAACCTCGCCGAGTGAAATTGTTGCATCTCTTCTTGCATTGCTTCTAGCCAACTTGAATCGTTAAGGGCTTGAGAAACACTTGTTGGTTCCACTTGAGAAAGAAAACAAGCAAACAGACAATGCTTGAAGTTTGTGTGATTGTCTCTTTGCTGGTTGGAGACATAAGAGAGAAAAGCAATCTGCCCAAACCGAGGACCGAGATAGCCCTTCGAGTTCTAACAACAGGTGCAAAAGATCACCTATAATGTTGGATTGAGGATGAGCAATATTGATCCTCTGAGTAGAAGTGGGGTTGACTTCAATGGATGAATCAAGATTAGTGATGGTTGGTTCAAATTCAAAGATCATAAGAGGGTGAGGTGAAGATGCCGCTTGGGTTGATGATTTCCAAGATCTCGGTTTTGGAAAGTGTGTATAGGGTTTTCCAAAGTCTGAAGACACTTGAGAAGGAACATGAGAAGAAAGCAGATAGCCTTCGATTTGAGGAGGGTAGGTGTTGTAATCAACTTCAAGTAAACATGGTTTCCACCGACTCCTTCATTAGCAACCTCTCCATTCGGTTTCCGCTTCAAGTTTAGCCGCAAATTCTTGAGTCTGAAGCCTAGCAAGGTCCTCAAAGATAATGTGATTCATCTTCATCACTGTGACGAGAATATCCTTGGAGGTGGTACCTGCAATGTTGTTAGGGGAGAAGGAAGGCACAAGTATAGGTTGCTCATCATCTTCAAACTCATTTTCAATCATCATCTAAGGAACTGCATTGTTAGTGGGAGACTCTTGAGGACCTCATTTTGGTTAGCCAAATGTCTGGTGTAACCCAAATAATCAGCTAAGTAGTCAAGGTCAAAGGACCACGTATGACCTTGTCCTTGAACATTAGGCTTATCTTCCAAAAATCTCAGATTCAACGTCTCCTCTATCTTCTTGGCTTGCAAATTGTACACCTGTGATGCTTTACTATGAGCTGAATAACCCACAATATAGCCATCATCAGCCTTTTCATCAAACTTTCCCAACGGATCACCGGGTGTTCTAATGGTCACTTGACAGCCAAAAGGTTTTAGGTAGTGAATGGCAGGAACCTTCCCAAAGAGAAGTTCATATGGTGTTTTGAGTTGTGGTCTAGTAATGGAGACCCCTCTTAGCACATAGCACGCAGCGCGCTACAAATTTCTCAGAACATAGTGGGCGTTTAGAGTCCAAGCATTGACCTAGCGCCTCTATTAAGGTCCTATTCTTTCTTTCAACCACCCCATTTTGTTGTGGGGTTCTTGGATTACTATAGTCCCTTTTTATGCCTTTTGACCCACGTGAGTTCTATAAGAATAGCATTTTGAACTCTCGTCCCCATTATCACACCAAATTCCCTTAACCTTTTTGTTCAACTGATTTTCAACAAGAGTGATGAATTTCGAAGACTTGAGATGTTTCATCTTTGGTTCCGAAAGAAAACCCAACAAAATCTGCTATAGCCATCGGTGATAACCAAACGAAGTACTTATGATCAATGCTTCGACTTGAGTTGGACCAAACAGATCCATGTGAGCAACGAAGAGGTTCGAAATGATGCTCATAGCATTGATAGCTTTGTAAGAGGCTCAGTGTTGTTTTCCTTTGTTGCATGCAACACAATTATGATCATTGGTGAATACTTTGGTGGGAAGACCTTCAACAAGACCCATTTTAGAGAGTTTGTTTATGGTCTTGAAATTCACATGAGCCATCCTTCTATGCCATTTAGTAGATTCATCAAGTGATGCTTTAGCCACCAAACACGGAGGTCACCACCGGTTGAACTTCATTAAGGTTGAATGTGTATAAATTGTGAGTTCGAGGAACCTTCAGTAATTGAAGTTTCTTCCGGGAGTTTGAAGTCTTTAGACAAGACAAGACATTCATTCTCGTGAAGAGAACTTTGTTCTTAGTGTCACAGATTTGTGAAACGGAGAACAAGTTGAAATGATGAAGTTCCTTAACATAGTACACATTTTCAAAATCCAGATGAGGTGTCTTTATGGTGCCTTCCCCTGTGATACTCCATCACTTCCTCCAAAGGTCACATTGCCTCCTCTTTCTATAGGAACAAAATTGTGCATCATATCCTGTTCCCAACATGCTTCGAACAACCACTATCAACAATACCAATATTCTTATGCTTAAAGGGATGATCCTACAAACAACAATAAAATATATACATACGGTTAGTATTCAATGGAGGTTCAAGTCATTCGACTTGAACCCGCCTTGTGGATCACATGTTTAGGACATGAAGATCTAGAGGATCCACCATTGTTCTTGGTCCTCCATTGATGATTTGGTCCCTTGATAGTCCAAGAACAACTCGCCGAGGGCTTCACAGAAGCACTCCCATATCCCATCCCAAAGATACATAGAGTCAACATAAGTAAGCCAATAACCATGTTTGAAGTATGGGCTAGTTGGTTTCACATAAGGTCCAGTAACTCAACTCTCCAATGAGAGTCAATTAAAGCACTGGGACATAAGGTGGAATATTATCAACATTGGTCCACTTAGATTTATGTTTCGTGAGTAGCACATACCCAATCTTTGCTCATGAAAATCACAATCCTTAATTAAATGAAATTTACTTCCACATACAAAACATGTCTTCTTCTTGTAAGATTTATTCAAATAGGGAGATGTTTGATTACATGCGTAGTACTTAAAATGAAACATTCAAGGAATTGTTTTTAACAGATCGATTATTCAAAGATTTAAAAGACAAGTCTTCTAAGAAACTGTCTTGGAAGTTGATTCTCGCCAGACTTCCTTAGAAGGCTTGTAAGTAGACCGTAGTGTGCTTGGGTGTAGGCTCGGGCTTGGAAAGGTCGACTTCTCATTTGAATCACGGCTTTCATAGGAAGTAGACCCTTGATCCGATGAATTGTCACCGCCGTGAGCAAGAGACAAAATCATTAGATGAGGTATCGTGGTCCGCAAGTCTTTTGACTTTCGCCATATAGATGATGTGATCCATCAAAGTCAACAAAGGATGGATAGGTCCGTGGGCATAAATTCACCTCTAATAGGTCAGTGGACAGATGCATATTACCCTCTTTTACAAAGTTAGCTAACCTCTGGTGTGGATTTACGACCATCATACCTAGCTCCTACTCCAACATATTTTTGAAAGCCTAATCCTAAGCCGAGGTTACTTGATTGATTGTTATAGAGTTCTCTAGCCGATTATCACCAAATTAACCATTGTTTATTCCTAGCTATTTCAGCTACCTTTTCTTTAAGCTCTAGGTTCTCGGACACACTTCATCCTTTGCTTCTCTCGCATGCCTTTAAGTAATTATTTGAAACTTCTAGATCAAACTGTAACACCTTTATCTTTTCTTCATAAGCTATTTGATTCTTTTGAAACCATACTTTTTGTCTTTCTCGCTTTTAATGCTAGTTTATGAGCTTCATTTTCAACATAGCATTCATCAAACTTAGGTTTCATGGCATCATATTCTTCTTTAAGTTCATTGTATCTAAGACTACAACCAAATATACTTGTGTACGAGATAGTCCCATCAAGGCACACTGATCATGCCTTTCATCCGAAGTACACCTTGCCAGCAATCCAAGCTTATCAAAATCATGAGCTTCCTCATTCACAAGTTCATGTGCACCACACTGTTCATCCATGGTAAGAAGAGCTGTGAAGCTCCAATTTTCCTCTCAAGCTGCTTGATAGGAGAGGTAGTTGGCTCCATCTCCACTCTTCCTGCCTTTACATTCCCTTGAGAAATGCCCCATCTGGTGACAAGTGAAACACTTGACTTTTCTCCTATCAAAGCGAACTGGTTCCTTTCCCTTGAAAGCAAACTTCCGGACTTTCTTCAAACCTTTTGATGTCCACTCACGCAATGCCACCGCATTTTCGTTTCATTTCCTCCATTTCAAGTGGGTCCACCTGATCAAAGTCTTCATATGCAAGATATCTGAGTATCATAATCAGCAAAAAAAGAATGAAGAACATCCTCCATCACACTACTAGACTTAGTTTGAGAACATGGTGGAGGGGACGAGTGTTATGTGGAGGGAGCACAAGATGATGATGAAAAGTAGTTGGAACTTGGAGATGATGGAAAGTAGTTGGAACTAGGAGCTTGTACCATCATGTTGGAGTGAGATGTCCCAACAAAAGTCGCATGACCGTAAGAAGATGTACGGTATGGAGTTCTAACATCGTTCAAGAGTTCGAGTCGTTGCTGACTCATCAAAGGTGAGTATGTCCAACCCACCTTTAGCCTTGAGGGCTATACTTACATGTAACCATGATGGAGGCAAGGATCGAAGGAACTTTGAGTCTGATCATCATTATCAGTTTTGCATTCACCGGTTTAGCGACTCAAAATCCTATGGAACCTGTCGTATCCTTTGTGGATACCTTCTTCTTCGGAGATATTGAAGTCTTGAAATTGTTGCCTCAACATGGACTTTCTCATTCTTTTCGATTCTTCATTTCCACCGAACCTTGCTTTGAGAGCCATCCATATGTCCTTTGCATCATCCATATGGTGAAAATCACATGTGTGATCTTCGTGAATGGCTTGAAGGCAATAGTTTTTACTTTGTGCTCTCTCTCATGGCCAAGATTTCTTCAATTGCTTTGGGAGGAGCCATGATAAACTTCCCATCCCCTGTCTGAATCATTTTTAAATCAAGCTTCTTTCACCACCTCCCACAGCTTCCAATCAATATTGGAAATCCAGTTTTCCATCTTCATAGTCCAAAGATCATATTCTTCCCTTTTCAAATAAGGAAATTTACCATTACTGTTTGAAAGACTAAGTCATTGCATGGAAGTGGTGTTGGTGTTGTTTGTGTTGGTGACTTCAGCCATTATCGGATCCGCATGGTGAGGGTATGTTTGGTTGTATGGGGGTAAGAATGGTTCTTAGTATCGTAGAGACTTTCCCAGGCTCGATACCACTTGTTAAAAGAAAGACCTCTTGATAGATCTTAAGCACTCGGAGATCGTTAGTGTTGCCTATGTAATCACAAGCAAACTAATAGAAGATCTCTACAACTCGATTTTATAGCGAAAGTAAATACAAGTTCTAATAACTAAGAACTCTTTGATCCTCTATGGATCTTTTATTATTGAAACTCTATGTTTCGATGTTTTACAGACTTGAAAGACTTATCTATTACATACTCTTATGGTTCCTTTTATAGGCAAGAAAACCATCTAATCACCACGAGCATTTTAACGTATGCTCCTAATACAAACATAAAGAACGCATGCATCTTAGACAAGCATGCAACTAATCATATTGTTTTACTCATCATATTGTTTATTCTGAGTAAGCTCTATATAATACGGCTCCAACCTATACATACGGCTACCGACTTTTCCTTACATATGCCTACATATCGTGCTTATCTTCCTAATGGATAAGCACTTCAGAATCACGACTGCATTATCACTTCACCAAGTATAGCTTCAGCAATGCTCTTCTTCTTGGCAGAAACTTTTGGTCATTACTTCCGCCAGATCCAGTAGTATACCGAATTCCCAACGCTTTATGATGTGAGGGACTTTTCTCGCAAAAGGGGTACTTAGGCAATCGTAATTTCGTGACAAGCTTACAGCTTTAAACACTTTATCCATAGTAAAAAGGATATCACAGTAAAAGTAACATGTATCTCTCCCAAAGAGTTTATAAAACAGTTAAGTGAGAAACAGCGAGGCTATGAACTCACCCTAAAGCAACAAGATAATTATAATGAGATATTGAACGAGAAGTCGTGAATTATTCTAAGAGCAACATAAAATAATATTTTCTCACTAATTAGATTGAGAATAATGAATGTCACTATGCAAGTGAGTATTATAAAGTTTTTATATATAGATTATACCATTGTACATGGTGTTTATAAGTTTATAAACATTTAGGACAAATTTAATAAGTTTAATAAGTCCCACCTAAGTGCCGATTGGATTTAGAAAATTACCTAACCTATAAATTCATTATTCCTAAAACCCCATAAGAGTTACTTAATTTTGGTTTCTACATTCTCGAAAAGGTAACCGAGTGTAATAATTAGATTTGTAGGTTCCATCGCCCTAAAAGTTTCTGTAATCAGGTAAAATTATTAATTTACCCTTATGTATCAAAGTCGAAGTTTTGATCACAAGAAATCGCCTCCTACGAAAAACAGCCTCTATCTTGAGCTCTATAACTAGGTTTGACGCGGGTCCGGCAGCCACGTCTAAGTTAAAGTGTCCTCTAAATTTTCTATTTGAACCTCAACAGTAGGTTTAGTACAAAACCTTGGAGCTTATTGCCATTGAAATTTGGTATGCAGATTCTGACTACTTTCACAAAAGATTTTCTGTTTAATTCATCGGGTGAGTTACGGAACGAGCCACCCGGTGAAACATAGATAAGACACAGATCTACAACCCTGTATTTTTTTCCAAGTCTAGAGACCCACTGATATTTTTCAAAATTTTTACCCCGATCAAGTGTCTCCTATTCAAAACAAGTCCAAACATGATTTTTTTAGTATTTCAAGCCATGTACAAGGTATAATCAACAATATAATGCATGAAAATATAAAAATATACATAAGAGAGTATAGAAATAGATGTGAACTATTTTTTTTTAAAATATTAGTTGTGAAAAAATCAAGAACAATAACCAAGAATACTAAAATCTATCCTTTAAAATCACCAACAATACTTACAACCAAGCTTCCAAAATTATAACTCACCCTTAGAAACCTTGTAAAAACTCTTCCAAACACTTGTAAACTTTCAAGAAAAACCCATGAAAGAGATGAGGTTATGGTGTTGTTTATGGTGGAATTTTGTGATGAAATTAACTAAGATACAAACTAGAACAATAATCCTTCAATAATTAACAAGAACAAGTAATAAAAACAAATGGTGAATGTGATAAGGGGTTGTTTGTGTTTATTTCATCAAGAGAGAAAGAGATAGTATAGTGTTTTATTAGTTTTTAGAGTTTAGGAAAGAAAATGAGAACAAGTATCTAGATACTTATTAGATAACTTAACAAAATATATACCTGATGACTCATATGTATATGTTGACGTGGCATATGGGTAATGTTGTGCAAGTTTTTTGTTAAATCTTGTTTTTATATAATAGTTTAGTAATTTGAGGGTATGGTTTGATCCCGAATTGAAAAACGTGAGAGCTTTAAAAATGTAAACATAAAACCGTGTAATATAAAAATCTATAACTTATAAAAATGTTATCAGTTGTCAAAATAACTAATTTTAATATACATAAGTTTAATGGAGTGTTTAAATGTTGTTAAAACTCAAAAAAGGAAGTTCTAAGCGCGTAAAACATAAAAGTGCAAGGTTTATCTCAAAGTGGAAAAATAAAAATATGACATATAAAATATGTTTGTAAGGAAACCAAAACGCTTAAAATATGTAGACCAGTGCATAGTCTATAGTTGGTTTAAATTAAATGTATCGCATAATGGCGTATATGATTGAACCTACACGGTTACTGTAAAGTTAATTTTGGTGAAATTAAAATAATAAGTAAAATAATAGATTAAATAATGATCTGAAAAATGTGAATTGCTACACCAATGCTAATGGCACCCAAATACCGAACCGAGTTCGCCATTAGCTCAACCGGATGCAACGAGTCCCACCTAACCTTTTCAAGTCATGGTTTGTCATAACTAAAGATTCAATCCTTTGTGCGTGTTTTTTTTTATTAGTTTTTGTGGGGTATGTCTTTTTGTTGTAGTTGTGGTTGCTTTATTAGCAAATTGTGGTTTGGTATAGTATTAGAGAGAGAAAGCTGATGTGACGTTGATGTGTTGGGAGATGATCACAATATTTATGATTA
>OU343224.1:225162369-225483811 GCA_910596185.1 Chrysanthemum makinoi | reverse complement strand
AAAATAGAGAGGATTCTATTGGGGAAATTTCTAAGGTATTAGAGTGTATATTATATGACATTGAAGTTTTATGCTTTCAAACACGATTTGTTCAGTATAACCGACTTCAAGTAACCAACCCTATATAAAATACATTTAATCAATGAAAAAAAAATGAATTAATTTAATCAATGAAATAAAGTAATCTTCATTCTATTATATTCTATTCGTCTTCTTTATTCAGCCCCACTTTAGTCTTAGTTCAAAAAAAGAAAAAAAGAAAAAATCACCTTTAGTCAACGAAGTGAATCTCCTTTGAATACAATTTCGTTAGTGAAAATTACTGGGAAGGCCCGAGTTTAGTGGTTAGCGGTGTCCAAAAACCGAGGAACCAAAAGAACCGAGGAACTGCATTAGTGATCGTGACGAACCGAACCGTATATTAGAACAATAGTACGGTTCTTGGTTCCTAAAATTCCAACTTTTCGGTTCTGGACGGTTCGGTGCGAACCGTCGATTCCGATACTTTCGAAAGAACGGCTACTTTGAAATATAAAATTTTATAGGGTTTATTTGAGACATTGTGTAATGTGCCTTAAAAACCCTACTCATTATTATGCTGTAACATAAAAAATCTAAAACTCAAAAAACACATAATAAAATTAAAACCCTAACTTTTAATCCATTCAAAGATCATCATCAACATGAAAGTAAGTTTCTCTTCAAATCATTATCGTAAATTTAATAGTAATAGAAAAATCATTATCGTAAATTTTATGCAATATTTATTTTATCAGACATCGATATTCTTGAATGCAGTATGTAGTGTAGTTAACGAATCAATTAAAGCCATAACTACAGATTCTATTCTTCTTACGACTATGTTTGTTGTTGTACAATATTTAAATGATTGGTATTTAATGAATATTATAAACTAACGAATATTATAAACTAAGAAGATACATAATATACAAACTAACAAATATTATAAACTAAGTTTATACATTCTTATAGCATTATTAATGTCTTTTATAATGATCGATGACTAAAAAAATAAATTATTTAAACACTTAGGTTCTTGTGGAATTACGAAAATCATTGCAGGGCCGACGAAAAACTTGGGCCGGTTCTTGGTTCCACACTATATTTTCGTTCGGTTCCGGTTCCGGTTCGGTTAGGGCCGGTTCGATACCATGGACACCTAGTTTGCTTGTCCGCAAAGGACCTTTTTATCATATATCCAAAAAGCCAGCATTTCGCTACAAATTTGTGCGAAATCGTAGAAGGACACGCGTCGCTCCCCATTAATTAAACGTCGTAATTTAAAAAAAAATAAAACAAAACAAAAAAAACAAATCGCCTCTAAATTGCAGCGAAATCTGACAACTTGTGGGGACACCGACTGACACACGTGAGAGAAAAAAGCATTTCACCTACACTTTGAGGCCAAATCCAATTTGTGGGCCTCACCACTTTACTTTTTATATAAAAAATTACAAAAGTCACCCTTTAACTTTATAATATTTATAACTTTTTTATATAACAAACTTCATTCGTTAAATATTTAGCAAATATATAGTGAATTTGTTAATAAAAAAAAATACCGTCGCGAAGAGCTCTAAATTACGAACAAAGCAGCCCAATATTAATATTCTTTTGACGTATGCACAATTTTATAAAAAATATTGAAGTTAGATCATATATATCAACTATTTTGAAATTGAAAACTAAAACTTACAATAACCACCCTACACTTTTTAATATTTGTAAATTTTTTATATAACAAACTTTATTCGTCAAATATTTAGCAAATACATAGTGCATTTTTTTATCTATGGTTGACGAATACTAGCGGATGTAGATATGATTAGTTGACCGTTTGTATATGTATTTTCATATACGGTTACCAAATGAAAGTTTGTGTATGTTATATATCACAAGTTATGTCGTTGATAACTAAAGTTTTGTAGATGAGTTAAATGAAAATAGTAGATGGGTTAAATAAAAACATAAAAAAATACAAGATAAAGATGATACAAATTAAAAACGAAAGTCTACTAGATGGGTTAAATAAAAACATAAAAAAATACAAGATAAAGATGATACATATTAAAAACGAAAGTCCAATTTAAACATCACGATAAGCGGTATCCTTGTGGTAAACCTCAACAATGTTTTTCAAAGTGATGTTAAGGTAATGGTTATGTGGTTTTGGTGTGAACACCTGCGTTCTTTAGTATCAAAACAGCACCGACACCGATAGACTTGACGTAACCCTTATCCTCTTCTAGTACTTTGTGTTGAATTGTACCGGACATTGTTCTGATGGATCTTTGAGTGTCATAGTTAGGTCACCAAGCAAATTTGGTGTACAAGACTTGATGGCTACATCGGTTCAAGCTTCCCTTTTTTACAAAAGGTTTTCATAACGCCTAAACAAGCATCTACCCCGATCCCAAAAGCATCTAGATAGCCAAGCGCGCTTAGCCATGGGCCACGCGTAAAATGATCATCTTCGGATGCATCCTCCTCTATTCTCCTGACATACTCTTGGGTTGGCATTACAGATGAAGGGCCTCCTTCCTAATAATGCGTATTTTCGAGCTTGGCCATTTGAAGAATACCCGCTGGACCGGGTATTATCCTTGTGTGTCCTATTGTACTTGCATTTTCCCTGGGCTGATCAATGTACAAATTTATTATACCATCAGCAGAAGCACAAGCACACGTAACAAATAAAGTAACGTCGTTGTTGTCTTTAATCTCGATCGTTGTATCTGATGGGCTTAGCCTAAACGACAATCTGAGTTGCGTATTTGCATCCAACTCGAATTTGTTCACCAACATTTCAACCATTAATGAGTAAGTGATGTCACTGTACATAATGACACCACTTTCCTTGCCATTGAAATGTAATTTACATTTGAATTTCTGGAAATTAGCCGACATTTGTATGTTTGTTGGGTAGATGTCTGTTAGTATATAGTTTTTGGTTAATTCTTATGTTTGTTAAAATTCTTTTTAGATGTTGTATATATAGGGTCTATATCACATACTGTTTTACACGAAATATGACAACTTTTTGTCATGTTTTAATAATTATACGAAAACTTTTACACATGTCAGTAATAATATAGGGACATGCAAAATTATCTATAACTCACATACATGTTTACACGAAATATGACAACCTTCAATAATTGTATGACAACTTTTTAGGCCTGTCAGTAAGCAACTAGGGACATGTATTTGACAAGTCAATGACTTTCTATAACTCACATACATGTTTACACGAAATATGACAACCTTCAATAATTTTATGACAACATTCAATAATTATATATGTATACACATTCTTTTCTTTTAACTCATCAAATGTCAACATCTAACAATACTACATTACAATTCACTATCAACTACAACGGAAACTTTACACTTAACCCAATAACATATCAAGATGGTTCAAACATGAATATCAATGTTCCAGAATTTAGTTTTCGAGATATGGTTAAGTATCTAGAGAGAAAATTACCAACAAAGGTCAACTTTCTATATTACGCATTGCCACAAAACCAAACTTTAATGGGGATGAAAGCAATTGAAAATGATTATGACGTTGATGTTATGTACGACATCGCAAAAGTTATTTGGACAACTCCAAATTTTGTTTTGTAAGCATCCGACAGATTTAAGCACAAATTTGATTCCAAATGATGGTTCTATGGAAGAATCATTTGCAGTGTATTTCGGAAGAAACAAAACTAAAGCGTCAAGAGCGTGTCCGTTATATACATGAAATGGTTCGAGAGAAAAACAAACGGAAGAGGCGTTATGCGCTTTAAGCGTTGGTATAATAAAAAAAAACTAAACCTACTACACCATATACACAAATCATTTTCAGTTTTCCTGTTCACAACAAGGGTCAATTGGTTTGCTATGGCGGAAAACCAACGTATGTAAATGGTTGGAAGATGAACATCAACATTCCAAGAATGAAGCTAGAAGAGCTCAAGCAATATTTGTTTAACATCGTTGACATGAATATTCATGCTCTTTTTTATGAAGTACCACACACTGGCATTTCAAGCACCGTAAAACTAAGAAACAACTATGATATGCATGTAATGTTTGATATTTCAATGGCGCTAGGCAACTTGGAAATCTACATTGACCATGGCGGTGTCGATTTTAATATTGAAAAATATATATTGCCAAATGCTACTTTGGCAGAAATGATGGATCATGTGATAACAGAATACACAAGTGACAATGAAGACGGAAACAAGAACATAACTCAAGCGGATTACACTTGTGATCAAATGGTTGAATGGGCAGAACAAGAACACTTTCAGAATGAGGATGCTAAAACAGATGAACGCCATAAATACATATGGAAGAATCATTGGTAATCATAATCACTCAATATGTGTCGTGTATGATTTAAGAATGTCTTAATAATATGTTTTTCTTAAACTATGTTGGAATGAATGTTAGCATATAAATACAAATGTTCATTAATCGTATTATTTGTTAATTCACTACAAGCACAGAATTTTGAAAACAAACACTTCATTGATGGGAAAAAACATTAAACATTCATAATACAACGAAATCGCTCAAAACAGGGGTACTAAAACTAAACCACGATGCCACACCCCCAAATTACCTGTTTTGCAGCGGAATGGAATTCCTGGGGGTTGACTGTCATAGCATCACAATCACAGTTATATTGAACGACCTAAAGTGTCGTTTGGAAAACACATCGTTTGATTTAATAAAACAATCAGAGTTTACAAAGTATAGGTCCCAAATGAAAATCATCATGTGCGGAAATAAGTTTGATACAAGCCAAACGATGTTTTAAAGTGCATAAAATCCATGTGAGACGCGTCGTCACCGCGACTCTATGATAAGCCCTTATGTATGCCATGATGTGTATGCCTTAGATACCTGAGATAAAACATGCTAAAAAGTGTCAACACAAAGGTTGAGTGAGTTCATAGAGTTTTCGTTGAAATGTAAAGCCTTTCAAAATCGTTTATGCAGCAAAGGCATTGTAAATCCACTCAGTTCCAAGTTCCGCCCATACAAAACTTTCAACCTGCGTGTTCACAACCCACTGCCAAAATATGTATAGTTTATGTTCAAACACACCTCGTCAAATGAATTCACAAAATAGTGCATAACTTAATGTATCAATAGTTACTTGATATAACACATATGAGTGTTGTTTCAAATCGTTCCAAGACCATTAGTTCATGATTCTACCAAGACCATTAGTTCAATGATTATACCAAGACCATTAGTTCCATGATTATACCAAGACAATTAGCCCAATGATTATACCAAGACCGCTAGTTCAATGATTATACCAAGACAATTAGCTCAATGATTATACCAAGACAATTAGCTCAATGATTATACCAAGACAATTAGCTCAATGATTTATGATATAGAAATTCTAAATATGGCAAAATTGTTACTTCGTATGACTATACATTCAGTTCAGATAAACATATAGTTTGCAAATAGTCATGAATGTCATAAAAGTTGTTGAGCATGTATCTCCCCCAAAAGTAGTATAAAAACAATTGAAAATGGGGCTATGGAACTCACTTGGTAAAATGATGCGAAGACAAAAGTGAGTACACTGAAATGAGGCGCAATCTCTAACTGCGACCTATTATGAATGATATGATATATAATAAGTCATGATGTAATGTTATGCATGCAATTCGTATGATATCTATACCACTTGTGAATTTTTGAAAATAACACTTATCGTCGAAAAATAATCTTATAACGTCTTGACAATTTATAAATTACTTTACAAGTATTTACGTTGAAATGATATCTTACGATAGTCATTTAATGATTTATTATGAAATTATAACTTTTCGTCGTAAAATAATGTCATTTGACAATTTCATGAAAGTGACTAAGTAGCCTCAAAAAGCTAGTCGTAAAATGGTGCACGTCAAGTGTTAGGAAACAAACTCAACGGTTTTGGGAAGCTTGTATCATTATCTCAAAGTTTTAGTATTTAAGTTTTCATCCTAGAGGTCTCGATCATGGAGAAAAATATAGGTAAAGTATGGTACTTGTGTCCAAAATATTGTTTAAGGTAACTTTCGGCAAAGTTTGAGTGTCCATATTTTATTCGTTACAACTCCGCTTGACGAACGGTCGGACATTTTGGAAAATATGCTAGACGAACTTACTTTTACTAAAAGACATCACGTTATAAAAAGTACTACATCCATGTTAAAAACGACCCTCAACATGGTCATTTGTGGTCGTAATGTTTGTCTAATAGAAATATATTAGTTTTGCTTATATAATATAGTTACGGCAACTTTATTTAAACACGTGTAATTTAATCGTTACAAGTCCGTTTTCTACGTTTCATATGTCCTTAGCTTCGTGTTAAAGTATACTAATATATTTTCGATAAGTCGACACATTTTATAGCGCTTAAGACTCATTTTTTACTCGTAAAAAGTTAGAATAATATATGAATTTTCAATTTTATAGTTTTAGATGCGTCAAACTTGAAAATAGCATAACTTCTTCGTTATAACTCCGTTTTAACCCATTCAAGCGGCCACGTTTTCGTTTTAAAGTGTATTTTCTAAATATCTAGCCCAATAATTTTTAATCACTGTCGAAATTTCCAGAATTAACAAATATGATCAGACCCTTACATATAGTTGTCGAAATGAGTTTTTCTCGTGTAAAACTTATTCTAACCAATTCAAAACAACTCCGAAGCTATTCTAATCCTACCATACACCTTCTTAGGGTGTCATGGGTTCCTAGACATCACTAAAAGTAATATGTTTCAAGGAGTAATTATAGGATGATAATTATATACATATAACACTTAAAAACAATTAAAAGTTGTATAGACATCAATATGACTTGCATGTTTTTATCAAGTATGATGAAATGAACATAAAATGAATATGAAATATGAATATGAACATGAAATGCTTACTAGTAACTTGATGAGGTTAAATGAACAAGGTTAATCCTAACACCCTAGGTTTTTATTTCAAAACCTTAACTAAGAGTGTGTCTAGATTGATATAAACTTGACTAGAAAAATTTTGATGATCTCCTTCTTGAATTCTATGGTGGCCGGTTCTTAGGGATGAAGAGGAAGAGAGATTTTTGTTTTTCACCTTTGATATAAGATAACTATGTGTATGTTTGTAAGTAAAAATGAATATAAGTAAATATAAGTTAGATATTTAGGATATTAATGGTGTGACTCATCCACCTTGTCGACACACATAAAAAAAAGGGACTAGATGCATTTAGTAGTAATTAAGTATATTAATGTAGGATAAATGTGTAGTTAATTAAGGATAATGAATAACTTGTGTATTTATTTAAGCATTTAAGGTAGCGTTAGCTAAAAATAGATTTTAACGGAGCAAAATAAAATATATTGAAGTCATAAAAATTATAAAAATACATTTCTTGCAAAATTTGAGTGAAATAATAATTATCGTGTAGTATTTACGAAAAACCGTCGTAATTATATAAATATAACGGGGTAAACTCATAATATTATTTTTATAATCTTAATATGAGTATAAAAATATATCGGGATAATTTTTGTAAGTATCGGATCAAATGTTCAAAATAATTCATTACGCGATAGCGTTTATTTAATAAGAAATTATGCGTTTAATGAAAAATGCAAAACCATGCATGAACTAATATGATGGTAATGATGCTAATGATATGTAGACTAAACCTAGTCTATATGAAATGTCCTTGATGATTGTTCATGAATTCGCAGCTAAACCAATAAGGTTACGCGAATTTGATACTCGTAAACCTAGTTTACGATAAACGATGAATAGTGAAGCATGAATAGTGATTTCCCGAGATGAATAGTAAATTTGAAAATGACCTGAAATTGCGAGTTGTCACACACGATGGTATGATTTGGTTCATTAAGAAGAATTAGTGATTCTTTATATGGGCCAATGAAAAATGAACCACCATTCACTTCAATACCCATGTCTTGAAACAATTCAGAAGCTTCTTTCGTACACTTGTAGCGTGAGCTATCTCTTTCGATCTTAGCTTCAACAATTGGATCATCATCCTTAGTAAACCCAACTAATTTTACCACATTCTCTATTGGGTATGGGATGGTGAATAGCATTGTACACGATGATACAATACCACCATCAATTTCTAACACCCATGCACTCATAACTTTGTACCCATCCTAGGAAACTTCACGAAATTACGATTGTTCCGTAGCTGGGATATATGGAATGGAGGCCCAACCACGCGTCTTATCTCTTACGGTATGCCTATGTGGTAAATTGGTGACTAACCAAATCAAATGAAACTATCACCTAGCGTTTGTACAAAATACCATCATTGAAATTTTTCATAACCAAGCCAGAAAAATTTTACACACCTCTTTGCTTGGCGGACCTTTTAGTCTAATCCCTTCTCGAGGCAAAAGGTCATTTTCAATATGGTTCCAGCATCTCGAACTCAAGGTATACACCGCATTACCATGGCCCTTCACCGTATAACGGGTAATTAATTTTTAAAATTGTTAGGTCTAAATTGTTAGGACGTACACCAAAACCGATGACCATTTTTGGTGAATCAGGTTGATTCAAGAAGCTAGGGACTAATACCCCTATAGATCGTTTTATTGATGGGTTCCAAATAACGACCAATCATTTTGAACCATATGAAAAGCACCGGACACCTTCAGTAGCAATTGGCTTAAGAGTTGGAAGATGAAGAGTTGTATCTAGGTGCGTGAAAGCTAAACTTCCATTAACTGAAAACATAAAACCTACATTACCTTGCATATATGTTAAATTAAAACAACACATATGTGTCACGAAAGCGGCTACGGGATGAAGTTGGAAAAGTCTATTGAAGACCTCCATCTCTTTGACACATGCGAAATTGTAGTAATGACTTAACTGGAAGTCTATTCATGATATCAACTTGCAGGTCGAAGGGTATGTTGTCCGACATTTTATTTTGATGACAATGGATAAATTACTAATTGATTTTGAATGACAAAGTAAGCCTTAAATAGGGTTAAAACCGTCTCATACACTTGTCGTTTATGTGTCATATTTCGGGTAAAAATTACACATACATGATATTACACAAATCGACATGAATATGGCATGTGAAACTTTATCTGAGAGAAAGATGTGACTAGTAAATAAACTTTTTTTTATCACATAATATTATACACGAAATATGACATGAATATGACTTGTCAGAGACTTTATAGAGAAACAGATGTGACTATTAAATAAGCCTATTTTTATCACATAATATTATACACGAAATATGACATGAATATGACTTGTCAGAGACTTTATAGAGAAACAGATGTGACTAGTAAATAAGCCTATTTTGATCACATAATATTATACACGAAATATGACATGAATATGACTTTTCACAGACTTTATAGAGTCACGGATGTGACAAGTAAATAAACTTTTTTCTGATCACATAATAATATACACGAAATATGATATCAACGGATGCATTCATCAATGCAATAGAGACTACTCAGCTCCCTTATAAAGACAAATATGTTACTGGTATACAAACATTAGATAGGTTAGTGGGTCACATTATACATTAAATCCTAAAAGAATTATTGATTCTTTGTTGGGCCTAATGAAGAATGAGCCAGAATCTCCTTCAACCCTCACAGTTAGGGTTTAGGGTTTAGGGTTTAGTGTTTAAGGTTTAGGGTTTATGGTTTAGGGTTTATGGTTGAGGGTTTAGGGTTGAGGGTTTAGGGTTTCGGGTTTATGGTTTAGGGTTTAGGGTTAAGGGTTTAGGGTTTAGGGTTTAGGGTTTAGGGTTTAGTGTTTAGGGTTTAGGGTTTAGGGTTTAGGGTTTAGGGTTTTTTTTTTTTTTATCACATAATTGTATACACGAAATATGACATGATAGAGACTACTCAGGACCCTTATAGAGACAAAGATGTGACTGGTATACAAGCTTTTTTTTTATCACATAATATTATACACGAAATATGACAAGAATATGACTTGTCAGAAAACTTTATAGAGACACAGATGTGACTAGTAAATAAACTTTCTTTTGATCACATAATTGTATACACGAAATATGATATGATAGAGACTACTCAGGGCCCTTATAGAGACAAAGATGTGACTGGTATACAAGAAATATGACATTAGTTTGACTTGTCACGAAAACAAATTTTTTATCACATAATATTATACACGAAATATGACACATGTTAATTACTTTTTGTAAACACACATGGTAATATTACGCTATAAATAACACTTCCACGAAAATTGAATGTATATACATCTCCACAATACTTACAAAAAGAAAATGGCCTTGAATTTACATAAATTCAAATGTATGTTACATTACGGTGAAATAAAGCGCGGTGTGATTATGGATCACGATATAACATATTCAGGGTTAGTTGATATGGTGGTGAATAAGTTTAAATTGAAGCAAAATGCCAGAGTAAATTTAAATGTGAAAGTCCCTTCAGTGACTTTACTTCGATGTTAAGGCGACAACGAGGTAAACTTTTTTGTTCAATGTGCTTTAGAGTCTCTGCTTTGAACTTGTACACTTGTATGTTTCGCAAACTAAAATAATGGAAGAAACAACAAGTTTTGGTTCAACTCAGCAAGTGCCAAAGTTTTATACTTTTTTCCCTCCAATGGTAGAAGAAAACATCGGCCCATCAAATGATTTTCAAAACAATGACTATAACTATAAAGATGAACCAAATTTCACAAAACCAGGGTCATCATTAGCTTTCAGTTGAATAACGAACGGAAGATGATGACTCGATTATAAAGATGAGGCAAACTTCACAAAACGGGGTCATCATTTTCATTTCTTTCAAATGAACAAGAAGATGGTGGCTGGTTATAAAGATGAGGCAAATTTTACAAAACGGGTCATCATATGCTTTTCTATGGATACTTGAAGATGATGAAAATGATTGTTTTGATGAAATAAATAAAACCAAACACCCCGGTAACCATAAATGGCCAATTTTTTTTGACCATATCCACAGAAGTTCCTGAACCACCACTTTACACGCCAAAACCTACCTACAAAGGATTATAACACTGAAGTAAAATCAATAAGGTTTATTTAACTAGAATTAGACTTTACAAGTTGAAAGCTTTACAAGATGGTTATGAATTTGTTTAAAAAAACTAACCCTAAACTTACAACATAAAATGGGTCCATTATGCACAATGTGGTATATTCACACGTGTCCCAAACCCAAACATATCCTAACCATCGAAAAAACAAAATTATTGCTCATTATGAATAAATTAGAAGATGGTAGCCGTGATTTGAAAGGGAGAGATATACAAAAAGATATCATGGCACAATATAAAAAATCTATATCTTACCAACAAGCATGGAGAGGGAAGGATTATGGGTTACAATTGTTAAGAGATTCACCATTAGAATCGTTTGAAATGCTACCGTATTCTGTCATAACTTAGAAAAAACCGAGCGGTCCACGCGTATCAAGAAAAGCAATCAAGGGGTTTTTGAAATTTTATTCATTGCCATTGGTGCATAGGTAAGTCTTGTTCAATTTTTTTTATAAGTGCATGCAAAAACCCGTTTGCTATTATAATTTTAAAAATTGTTTATACGCATTTGCGCACGTTTGTGAACCATCTTAGCTACCTGGTGGGCGCATTTAAAGGGAACTTACAAGGGTACAAATTTGCAAGCCGTTGGGATGGACGGAAACAACCAAATTGTGCCTATTGCTTACACGGAATATGAGAGGGGAGACTAGTGATTGTTGGTCATGGTGGATGTCGGTACTTAGAGTGCATGGCGATAACCCCAATATGATTATCATATCGATAGGCATCTGCAATAGCTTGATAGAAGGAATGAGTTTCGTCGGCGTTTCATGGTATTTGTTGTCGACATCTAATGATGAACCTTTTCTTGAAAAGCAATAAAGTTAAAGGTATATCTTGGGGCATATACAAAGCGTATACTCGATGAGTGGCAGCGACAAATGAACATACTCACGGGCTGTACAACTGAAGCACACGAAAGCTAATGGCGGTGATCCTAGGCGGCGGTCTCGAGCACATTGCCCACGTAGCCGTTACAATTATTGTACATCTAATAGTGTCGAGTCTATTAATGCAAGTATTGTATTGTCGAGAAAGCTACCGATGCCGGTGTTGACCGACCGTGCGAGTATGGTTCAAAGTAGTATTTTAAACGTCGGAAGGCAGGTATTTATTGTTTAAAACATGGCGTAGTGATAATCATTTTGAAAAATATATTAGATAAGTTAATTAATTTAATTTTTATATTTTTTGTGTAGCAAAATGAAGTCGACATCCGGCCAGATTAGGCAGCGCATAAGGTGGAGAAAAGAAGAATGAAAAGCGTCGGTTGGGTTGTACGGAATTACTCAATTTCGATATCAAGTTTATGATGGCCAACATAACCGTGAAGTGAACTTTACGATCGGTGAATGTGAATGTCGGAAATGGCAAATTTCCGGGATACCTTGTGGTCACGTTATTCTTTGTTACAAGGTTTTTGAACCTAACATATTGTGTGCAATATGTACATGACTGGTTCAAAAAGGAAAAATATCAAGCAACCTATGCAGAGTCAATTCAATTTGTTGGAAATTTTAACGAATGGGAGTATCCAAGCCATATACATCCTCTTACTCCTCCAAAAATGGACAACCCTCAGCCAGTCGTCCAGAAAAACACAGACCGTATACTTTCTCAAGGAAGAGCCAAGAACTATACATGAGGTGCAAAGCGGGGCATAACCGTAAGAATTGCAAAAAATCATTTGTCCCAGATCCACCTAACCGCAAGGGTAAACAAAAGCAAGGGGAATTTCCAACTAATGAGCAACATGACACTGCACCTTTTTATGACTAACATCACCCGTTCGATCAAACTTTTATGGGAAACAATCAATTCTCATGGAAACCATTTGGCCAAAACACATACACTAATCAAGCAAATGGTCAAAACTCGTGCTTTTCGCAACCATATGGTGACAACACATACCCCACAAACCAATACGCTTCACAAACTTATCACCACAACCCATACCCATCTCAACATTATGCTGAAAACACACACACATCACAAACATATGATCAACATAACACACAACAAGATTTCAACCTATCTCAGCAAAACCGAACGCAGCCACTTGAAAATGATCTTCAATACCAGTCTCAAGTGTATCAACAATACACTTCCCAGCAACACAACTCTCAACATCTAGATGATCAACTAATGCAGGATTCAAATAGTTGGTTTAATCGGTTTGGTTTTTAATAAGGTAGAAGCTGTATGTGACTAGTTAACAACTAGTAGTATGTTTTGTTTTTCTGTGCATCATGCTTTTCATTCTCAATTCTCCAAGTGATGTATGTTCTGCCTATGTATTTGAATTTTACAAGTGATGTTTGTATTGAATAGACAATATTTGAGCATGTGTTTTGTGTAAAAATAGTTTAAAGTAACAAATTTACAAGTATGTGAGGCAATAATAACATAACGTTTTTTATAATGACAATATCTGATACATTTTGTTTTTCTGTGACATCTCTAATTTATTTAAGTAGAGAGAGAACTTCGCTTCAAATAACACAAACCCAAATAAAATTCAATTTTATACACCATCATAAACACAAAAATAAGTTCATTACATTTTTATAACAAAAATTAAATTACATTTTTATAACAAAAATTTTGTAACAAAAATAAGTTTGAGATTCACATTCAATTGTAACAAAAATAAGTTTGAGATTCACATTCAAAAAATAAGTTTGAGATAGGTGGAAACCCTTAACTAGTCACATAAGTTTGAGATTCACATCAAATAAAAAAAAACGAATGCATTGTATTGATAAAGCTGTTGTCACCACGCATGGCTCACATGTCGGATTTCGCCTCAAAGTATATGTGAAATGGTGTTTTCTCTCTCTTGTGTCAGTCGTGGCCCCACCAAATGTTAGATTTCGCCTAAATATTTAGGTGAGTTGCTTTTTTTTTTTTTTTAAATATATCACGTATAATTAAGGGGGTGTTGACACGTGTCCTTTCATGATTTCTGCACAAGTTTGTAGCGAAATGGGTGGCTTTTTTTTATATAGGAAAAAAAGAGGTCCTCTGCAGGACAAAGAAGTCTCTGCAGGGCCTTCCAAGTAATTTTCACTTTTCCTTAATATGAATAGGAAACATTCGAAATAATTGAAATGTTATCTTGTTAAACAAACTAAAGACGAATAATTTTTATGACACTGACAAATCTTTGTTCTAGAACTTAGATGTATTTCTACCATTACCACAAAACAAAGTAATGGTAACAATTTCAGATGACAACCTAAACATACAGAATATTTACGTGTAATAAATATATTTGTTTCAATAGATTACGGATTTCTTTAATGCACGCGTAAGAAGAGTTCACAAGCATTCATTGGATCAAGTGAAGCATGATATAGCACATTGGTAGATATACAGGCACGTATGACTTATCATTGAACTCGGTATTCATGGCAATATTTACACAATTTTCTTGGTTAGTATTATTGTAGACGAGTATTGTAGTTTCGAAAAAACTTAGTGTTTCAAAGTTTTATGCACATGCTTACCGGCTAACATTACAAAAAGTAGTACATGTTTATACAATGAATTGCCTCTCTATTAATATAAGAGGATTGGGTGGGGATTTTAAACCCAATTGGATCAAAGGTATTGTGTTCAAAGAAAAAGTTTCTTTTTTAGCTATTCAAGAATCTCAAGTTGGAGGGGGTAATAAAAGTATGGAGTGTGAGATCATCGAGCCGTTGGGAAGATCGGGGGGTATTATTAGTGCCTGAGATCCCTCGGTATTTAAAAAAGAAGAGGTGATAAAGAAGGAAAACTTCCTTATATGTAAAGGTTTTATTAAAGGTTGCAACAATCCGATATTTATGGTAAACATTTATGCTCCCCAAAAAAACAGAGACAAAATCAATGTTTGGAACGAGTTGCTGGAAATCAAAGATAGACGTGGGGGCTGGTGGATTGTTATGGGGGATTTCAACTCGGTTAGAATTAAGGAGGAGAGAAAAGGGTCCAAATTCAAGTGGATAAGGAATTTAAATTCTGATCTTTTTGAGTATGAGATGAAAGGAAGTAGATTCACGTATTTAAAAGAAGATGAAAATGGGAAGAAGCTGAGTAAAATCGATAGGCTTTTGGTTAGTGGAGAGGTTTTAGACTCTTGGCCAAAGGCTAATCTCAGGGCGCTCCCTATACTCCACTCGGACCATAACCCTATTCTTTGGTCTATTGTGGAGAGTAACTTCGGTCCTAAGCCGTTTCGTTTCTTTAACTCGTGGCTGGATCACCCGGAATGCAGTGATGTGGTAAACAAAACCCTTGGTGAGTTTTCTTTTTCGGGGCCCCCGGATATTATTCTTTTGGAGAAATTCAAAAGTCTTCGTAATAGCTTTAGGAGGTGGAGAGACGAGAAGAATAATAAGGAAGGGGAGGAGCTAGAACTATGTAAAAATGAGTTAAGAGATATGGAGAGTAATATGGAAGATTTCGAGCTCGAGGAACCTGATGCTTGGACAAGGTTGGAATGTAAAAAAAGAATATTAGAGATTGAAGAAAGCAAAGCCAAGGACTTAAAGCAAAGGGCTAGGTGTAGATGGAATGTGGATGGTGACGAGAATACTAGGTTTTTTCACGGCCTCATCAACAATATAAAAGTCTCTAATTACATTCCGGGCTTGATGGTGGGGGATGAATGGGTTTATAACCCAAAGAAGATCAAGAGAACAGTGTACGAATTTTTCAGCTCTAAGTTCAAAGAAAGTGCTACAAGCAGACCTGATATCGTATGTGATCTGGTCTCGAAGCTGTCGGACGTGGAAGCCAACGAGTTGGAGTCTAGTTTTACCATTGAGGAGGTAAAAAATACTGCCTTTGATTGCGGAGATGATAAAGCCCCAGGCCCGGACGGCTTCACATTTAAATTCATAAAGATGTACTGGCTTTTATTCGAAAAAGATTTTCTCGATATTCTGAAAAAGTTTCATGAGGAAGGCAAGATTAGTAGAGGGTGTAGCTCGGCTTTTATATCTCTGATCCCCAAAGTTAAGGATCCTGGTTCTTTAAACGAATACCGGCCTATAAACCTCGTTGGCATCATCAGTAAAATCATATCTAAGGTGATCGCAAATATATTAAAGAGGGCCTTGGACAAAGTGATCTCCGTTAACCAATCGGCTTTCCAAAAAGATAGGCTGATCATTGACGGTCCTTTAATTATCAACGAATTGGTGTCATGGGCGAAGAAAAGTAAAAGTAAGGCTTTCGTTTTCAAAGTAGACTTCAACAAAGCTTACGACAACGTTAATTGGGAATTCCTGCTATCGATTTTGTCTCAAATGGGGTTCAAGGAAAGGTGGTGCAAATGGATAAAAGGAATTCTATCCTCAGCTAGATCTACAGTGTTGGTCAATGGCTCTCCAACTTTTGAGTTCCAATGCTCGAAAGGTATGCGACAAGGAGATCCACTATCTCCTTTCCTTTTTCTGATTGTGATGGAAGGCTATCAAGTATCATGAGGAAAGCTTGCGACACGGAGGTTATGAAAGGTTTCAAATTCCCTAACAAAGGTCCGAATATTTCTCACTTATTATATGCGGATGATTGCTCTTACATGGGGGAGTGGACGGACAGAAATTTGTTGAATGTGGTTAGAATTTTAAGGTGTTTCCATCTGAGCTCGGGGTTGAGAATTAACATAGGTAAATCTCAGTTAATGGGCATTGGTGTGAATGATAATGAAGTTAACAGGGGTGCTGAGTTGATGAAATGTAGAGCTGGAAATTTCCCTTGTGACTATTTGGGCCTTAGGATCGGAGGCAATATGAACCGTGTTAATAGCTGGAACTTTTTGATCGATATTTTTAAAAATAGGCTATCTAGATGGAAAGCCTCTAGTCTTTCTATCGGAGGGAGGACTACCCTTATCAAAGCGGTGGAGAGTCTTCCGACGTATTATTTTTCCCTTTTCATTGCCCCGGTTAATGTTATCAATGCTCTCGAAAGTATCATCAGACGTTTCTTATAGGGTGGGGTCAATGAGAAGTCGAAAATTCATTGGGTTGCTTGGGATAAAGTGTCTTATCCTATTAGTGTTGGTGGGCTCGGATTGTCTAAGCTGAAAGAGGCTAATGAGGCGCTAATTGCTAAGTGGCTTTGGAGATATAAGAAAGAACCTAACAATATTTGGAGAAGAGTAATTGATTTCGTTCATAATACTAAAAGTTGCTGGTCGTTTATCCCTTTTCGTAAGGCTTATACTAGCGTCTGGGGTAACATTGCAAAGGCGATAACTAGGATTAAGGTGGGAGAATTAGGTTTGAATCAGATGACTAAAGGCATTTGTGGTAAAAGGGAAAGACATTCGGTTTTGGTTGGACACATGGGCTAGCGCTGTGTCTTTCAAGGATAGGTTCCCGGGTATGTTTAAAAAGGAGATTGATAAGAAGTGTAGGGTGAAAGATAGGTTTTGTAACAATAGGAATGGTTTTATCCTTGTGGAAGGGGGCCAGTTATCAACCGAAGAGGATCGAGAGCTGGTGGAGATAAAACGTGTATTGGAAGGGATTCAGTTAAGGGAGGAAGAAGATAAATGGGAATGGAATGGAAAGAAGCAAAAAACTTTTAGCGTTAAAGGGGTTAAAGAGTTCATTCATAGCCATAATGATTACAGCAACAGGTTCGTTTTCAAATGGGCGAAATGGATTCCGAAAAAATGCAACATTTTCATGTGGAGACTGGGATTGGATAGAATCCCTACAGGTACGGCCCTTAGACTTAGAAACTGTTTTTTCGGTTCCATTGCTTGCGAGTTATGCGGTCAATCGGAGGAGTCTGCAGAACATCTGTTCTGTTCTTGCGAAGTGACAGCGGAAATATGGTATAGAATTGGTAGATGGATAAAAACCCCTCCCCTATACATGTTCTCAGTTTCTGATATTTTCGATATGCACAAGTGGGGAAATATGGACAAGAAGAAAAGGAAAGTTATCAAAGGTGTGATCTTTATTACGTGTTGTACCATTTGGAAAGCTAGGAATTCGAAGAAGTTTGATAATGGGTCCATCGACGTCAAAAGAATTATTTTAGATGTTATGAGTTTCTGTTTCTTGTGTTACAAAAACCGAGGGGGAAGTCTAGTTTAAACTGGGATAATTGGTGTAAGTTCGATTTGTTATAATTGTGTTGCGGTTTTGTTGCCCCTTCGCTTGTTGGCGTGGATAATAGTAAACTTTCAAAAAAAAAAAAAAAAAATTACAAAATGAATACTTGAATCAACTCTTTAGTTTCAGATATTTTGTATCATTTAATATCTTAAATATGTCTCACGTGACATCAAAATAATAGTAACATCTTAATTCGCACGTCGTTCATATATAGAGGGAAATGATTCGTACACTCCATCTTTTGATTTGCACACTCCAACTGTGCATTTAACAGTTGTACAGTTTATAAATTCTGCTTTATAGAGTTGTACATTAGAGTGTGCAAATCAAATTCAAATGTGTACAAATCATCTCCCATCACTAAAACAAAACTCCTTTGATAGTGTTTGTAATTTACTCTGTAAACATGCTAAAGTCCTTTGATAGTGTTTGTTATTTACTCTGCGATAAAACGTTCTAACCGTTTATGGTTTTACCTTTTTAGATCATACGATTATAGAGATCACTTAAAAAAAGTTTTTATCAAATGTTTAAAAGATATGTTTGATAGACCTTTAATGACTATAAGCATATCAGATCAAATCAAGAGTCCTCAACTCTTTTTGTCATTTCATTGCTCCTACATCCTGCAAAATCGAACATTTTGTGCCACTCTTATTTCAAATCGAATACACATATAACATAGTTGGCCTTCTAACTACTTGCACTCGAAAGGTATTATTCCGACTAATTCTTTTCGTTTTCAAGCAGGTTGTGGTACTCGCATTCGGTTCTGGAAAGACATTTGGATCGGTGATTCTATTCTTTACACCCGTTATCATCGTCTCTTTCGCTTGGATCAAGACAAAGACTGTCTCATCATTGATCGTATTGATAATGGGTAATGGCGTTGGAATTGGTCGAGGATCAATATTGATGCCCCGTAAATTGTCATACTTATGTGACATGCTTTCAGATATTAGCCTAGCTGATATTAATGAGGGTGGAGACTCTTGCTAGTGGACCTTAGGTTCGGATAGTGTGTTCAAAGTGAGGGAATCTCGACGCCTTATTGACTCCAAGATCTTTCCCTTGTTGTATCCTCCGACTAAATAGGACAATACTCTTCCCTGAAAAGTGATTATCTTCGTTTGAAGAATGGCTTTGGATTGGTTGCCTCATAGGTCGAATATCTCTTCTCGTGGAATTGACATTCTGACGATCTCGTGTCCCTCTTACAATGGCAACGTGGAATGTTATAATCACATTTTCTTTGAATGTGACATAGCTAAGGAGGTTTGGAATCTGGTTCGAAAATGGTTAGATATCCATCTTCCCACTCTTACTTCTCTCGAGCATTGGACGATTTGGTTTGTCTCCTAAAACACTTCTAATGAGAAGAAACGTCGTCTCTATGTTGTTTTTGCTTTGTCCTTTTGGTGGCTTCGGAGGTATCGCAATAGTGTCGCTTTTATTCATACCCGATGAGAAAAAGTGATATTTTCGACAACATTCGTTTGGTTTCCCTTTTTTGGCTCACTGATATGGATCATACGTCGTACAATTGGATAAAATGGTTAAAAAAATCCCCTGCTTCTTTCGAGTTCCAAATGTGCATTTCTGGGAGTTTCGAGCTTCGCGAGTTTATTTTGGTTCTTTTGTATCGTTGTCTTTTTGTTTTCATTCCCCCGAGGCTTGTTTGGGTCTACATCAAAAACACTTTAGAGTGAAATTCGGTGGCTCGGCATTCGTGCGTGGGGATTTTTCTCTTGTCTCGGTTTTACTGTAATTGGCAAGAGTTTTTCATCCTTTTTGTATTCCTCGCAGTTAAAGCCTCAGGTAGATTCTAGTTTTTGTAGCTTGTGTTTATTTCTAGTTTGTATATGTACTTTTGCTCCAAGCTCCTTGCTAATAGCTTTTTATTTATATATATTTGAGCCGTTTAAAAAAAATCGAAGAGAAAAACAATATGTTATCAAACTTTTTGTGGACTCGTTAAGAGCATGTATGCTTAGAGACCTTGTATCGGAAATAATTGGCACGAAGCATCTGTATGTGCCATATTATCTTAAGTTGCAGAGTTTGTTGGTTATTAGAATAACCGAATCATACCCATGTATCAAAAGTCAGAGAGCCCACAATCGCCATAGGTTGAGAGTGGGTAGGGTCGACGGGGCGTTGCACCTTGCAAGATCAACAAGGGGTATCACTTATCATCACACTGGCTTGACATGTATGTCATTTTAGGTCTGAGAGCCTGCATAATGAAATCATTTTAGCTTGTTGATGTTACCTTACAAATTAATATGTACCTTGATCTGTGATTAATAAATACTCATCCGTACCAATATTATTGTATACATTTTCCTTTTGAGCTGTGTTGAAAAGATTGTCCGCAACTAAAAACAAAAGTCGAAATTGTTTAAGTTAATCATAATACCCGTAATCAAAATTATTATTTACAAAATTTAATGAAAGCATAAATTAATTATCAAAAGGTAGAAATGTTATTTTATTGTTTTTGTTGAATTCAAAGCAGTAATAAATGTATTTTTTTTAAATCGTGTGTTTTTTTATTGATGGATAATAATTTTAAAATTGAGTAAATAGTTATTTAGTTTGGATGTTAACCTAAGAAATGTTTCATAATTGTTTAAACAAGTTTTTTTTTTTTTTTTTTTTTTCACATTGTCTTTTGTTTAAATTTGTGTTCCGAGCGTCAAAACACTTGCACATAAATCATAAGGGAGAGGTTATTAGGACTCTTTTTTTTACAAAAGGGACCTTCTTCGATTTTTGTGTTTTTATTTTTTATTTTTATTTTTATAATTTTGTTTATATAAATAAAAACTATAAACATGAAAGTGCGAAATAAAAAATATAAAGTTTTATAAGTCAAATACTTAAAACTGTCAGAAATACGGAACAAAAATTAACAAAAAACTGTGTTATACTAAAAATAGAAAATGACAAACGAAATCTTTGACCAAACTTCCCTTATGTCACATCATAAAACCTAACACAATGTTACGTGACATCATGGTTCCAAAAGGCGCGCAAAGGCCTTGCAAAGGCGTGAAGCTTCGTCATTCCGATTCACGTAGCGGCGTTTACAAACATACCCGTGTTTTGTAAACTCGATATATATCTATACTACATTAAATACAAAAACGGTCAACAAGTCAAAAATTGGAAAAGTAGAATGTGAAAAGTGGAAAAGTTAACTTTGGAAAGTATTCAATGTTTGCAAAAAAAATCTCATACCATTCGTGAATGTCAAACCATGTTAAAAAATTTTGTTAGAGTTGAATTATCGAATGTTACAAAATTTTGCAATTACATTTTGATCTTTTCACATTCTATTTTTTATCGTTAATTGTCTACCGCTAGGAACCATTGCCGCCAGACGCGGGTATTCACCTAGTGAATTATAATATAAATATATAAATATTTTCATATTTTGTACCGCCTTATGCCACGTTTTATAAACACAAAAGCTTCACATTAACCACTAAAACGTGAGATTTAATCATGCCGTCACGCAACGACTCACGCTATTTATAAAGTGACATACATATAATAACATTCAAGTTTACAAGTAATTACATGTATTAACAACTATTGAAAAATCCATTTGATAGACATGATAATGTCCACAAGAGTATAAATGGAGGCACGTATGAAATGAATTGTCAAAGATGTGTATAGTTGTACTGCACAATGATGGAAATGACCAATGAGACATAGCAACGTGGCAGAAGGAGAACCAAATAAGGCTGACAAAAATAGTAAGTAGACTGTATAGAGTGGCCGACAAGCGGATAAAGAAACCTTCCGTCTTTGTATCCGTACACGTGTTTCTCACTCGATTTCCCCACGGAATGTACGGACCCCAATATTTTGTTTGTTTAACTCAATAATTTGTAATGGAGAATGATATTTTCTTTCAAATATAAAGTAGATTAAATTACACCGTTCGTCCTTGTGGTTTGCGTTGACGAAGGTTTAAATCTTTTTCCAAAAAAAGTTGCCGTTCGTCCTTAAGTGTGAAACGTTATGCACCGTTCGTCCTTTGACCAAACGACGTTAAGTTTGACCGTTAAAAACTCATCATGTGACTTGCACATGAGGGTAAATTCGTCATTTCAAGACCATAAGGACAAACGGTGCAAGGACGAACGATGTAGTTTATGTGAAACAATTTTTCCAAAATCATCAGTTCCTTGACCCGATGATTTTACCAAACCCAAACACGAACTCGAAAAACTAACCCCACATTAGCCAACAATTTTTAAGCTCTGCTCCTTAAGGTCCTTGTAAAATAACAAGATTGGCTTCAAAGAATAAACTAAAGCATATATATTATATACATACATACCTGCAAGTATGAAAATACCTTTTGATTGTCTAGCAGCAACCCCATTCCAGTTTAATCCGTTCGGATTTTGCAGCGTTAAACAAAGAATAAAAAATACTAGCGGATGTAACATGAATAGGGATTTTTTGATAAGGGGGCCAAGATTAACCTAATTAATCTGCCCACATATAACTAATACATCAATTAAGGCTTTAAAATAACTATTTAATTATATACTTAGAGAAAAATAACACCTGAATATTGATTTTCCGCCCAAAAATCATATAATCTTAATCATCCTCTATAAATCAAGAGTTAAATTACAAGGATCAATCACAAATGTATCGAATATAAGCATTACAAAATAAAATCTTGATACACAAAATAGTACAGATAATACACTAGCTCCAACATCAAAACATGTATAACGAATATTTACCACATGAATCTTTAACAAGAGGTTTAATCCGATTTTTATTCCACAAAAACATTAACACATGAACCAAACCCGAACACCATCACTACCACTCAACCGAAGTGTGGCTGCGAACCCATCAACAACAAATCCCACCAATTTAAACCACAAAATCCCTATCCCTTCATCACTTGATCTAACCACACACACGCCATGCTCAATCAGTGAACAAGTAATCAAAACCCTTGAAATAACAACATAACCCGAAACCGTTTAGCTCAGATTTGTAACGCGTGAGGGGTCCTCGCCACGCGTGTGGTGCGTAGAAAGAACCACAAGGACACGATCTAACCCCGGTGGAAGCGGTGAAGCGAGGCAGTGAGTGGCGGGCGTGGATGGTGATACGGCGCGTCAAACGTCGAAATTCTGAAATGACGAGGATAAACCGATCTATTGATTTGTCTAAGAAAAGGGTTCACGGAAAAATTTGGCGGCGGTGGTGGCGGAAAAAAGGCGTCATCGGCGAGGGTGTGAGAGAGGGAGTGTGTGTTTTATATAGTGTGAAATTAAATTTTAATGAATTTTTGGGTTTATAAAAAGAGTAAATTGCACCGTTCGTCCTTATGGTCTTGAAATGACAAATTTACCCTCATGTGCAAGTCACATGATGGGTTTTTAACAGTCAAACTTAACGTCGTTTGGTCAAAGGACGAACGGTGCATAAAGTTTCACACTTAAGGACGAACGGTGCAACTTTTTTTGTCAAAGGACGAAATTATGCGGTCAACGCAAACCATAAGGACGAACGGTGTAATTTACTCTATAAAGTATGAATTTGTGGTTTACCTGCATTGTTAATGCATTGATAAGATAGTTGAGGATCGTGTTATAGATTATTCTACTTTTTTTGCTAATTTTGTTAGTAAGTTTTTCGCAATTTATATGACTTGCTAATGTTAATGTAGTTCGTTGTTTTCTGATTAATAATGTGATATTCTATGACGATCCCGTAACACAATTGCTGATTATATGTGTTATAATGGTTTCGTGTCAGTATTTGATCAAGCTAAACTCAATCAGGTTGGTGTAATACGCTCATGACGTGACTTGTCATTATGATCGTCTTATTCAAAGATGGAAAAAAAGCTAAAAATGACTGGACGCGCTATTTTTTAAATTTTAGTATAAAGAGAAAGTTAAAAAGAAGCGTATGATTTTCAGTTAAAATCACGAGTTTAGTGAAAACAAAGTCACTTTTCACCTAATTGATGGACTAAAGCAATAATTAAAAACAACATTGAGACCGGGTGCATATTACAAAATTAAATGTCTTTTTAGCAATAATTAATATTACGAAACAAAAATTTTGCAGGGCCTTTTAAAAGCGCGGTAACCCCTAGTTCCATCACTTGTGTTATTATTATCCCTGATTTTGTACAACAATGACAAATAGACGTGGTATACATGTAAAACTAAAATTCATGTAAATACGAATGAGATGCCTCATACTGTCATACATGTTTAACATCTAATTTAACCACATTACTCAACAATTCCCAATCATGGTCCTTACGGATCGGATCATAGGAACGCCCACGAATTTGATCAATTACTCGGAGGCATACCCTTTGAACAACCCATGCTTTTTGTGACTTGAGTTTGAGTTTTGAATGAATATACTCATATTCTATTTTTAAAGGCGGATATAATATTACTCCGCAGCAAGAAACCACGCTCCAAGGAAAAGGCCTAAAAAACAAAGCACATGATGATGCTTCCTACTAAATCATTTTGCAAAACCATTTACTCACACGATCCTGCTAAATGACAGAACTAACGATTTCAATGCAGGAAGAGAATGAGTGAAAAAAAAACTATATAATATTGTTGTGTGTATAAGAATTTGTAGGATGATTTAGTAGGAGTTTGTAGCAAGTCTCAGCAAAGAGCTTTGCTACACCCTCCTACTATTTCCTTCTACAAATCCTCTTACACACACAAAAATATTATATAGTTTTTTCACACTCTTTCTCTCTGTGCATCCAAACCGTCAGTTTATACAAGTGTCAGCATCATGTGATCAGTACGCACATTTGTAAAAAAAATTTGTACGAATGTTTAGCATTTCTCAACCCGAATACATTGCTACGAAGCAATACAAAATAAATCAAAAGGCTTAAGTGTTGGTTTATGGATATATTTAATATGTGTATGACCGGATTCGAACTCGAGACCACGGGATTGCATACTTTACGTATGAGACTCGATGTTTTAAATAATTAATATAAAATATTATGTTTAATTATTAAATTCACAATAAATGACTAAACGAGCGATAAGTACTTATCGGAAGTGACTATCGGTCGTTAAATATCAACGGGATATGAAGAAAAGTAAACAAGCCAATAGAAGGTTTTAGGAACCCTCTTTTGGGCTTGTTTTTTGCCGAAACTATGGAATCCCACATCGGAAACCATAGTAATCTTGACATCTACCATAAGGCTATAAATACATCCCCATGTATTCATCCTTTGGTACACTTGCTTTCATTAGAAGACCAAACTTCTTCTTTTCATCCCTCTTGTTCTTAGGTCGACGAGTGAAACCACATGTAAGGGATTTACGAGTGACCTTTAGCATAACAAAAGTGTTTGGTTATTCTATTGTGATCAAGAACTAGCATTCGCATCGAACCGCTAATAGTACGTGTGTACAAAAACATAGTGTAACACACTATTGTTACATCAATTGATTTGAATTGAAAAGCGGTAAGGGTCAAATCGTTAAACCACATAAACCCTAATTAGGGTTCTTGATTGAAGAATTTCTTGCAATTTGGAAAAGGTATGTTTACGCTTTATTTTTCGGTTAATTAACTTACAAATATATGAAGTCTTCCGCTGTGTACTCTGTGGTGTCATACATGTTATTATTATATGTCAAGTATAATAACCTCAACAGTGGCATCAAGAGCCAGATATAATATGTAATTAATTACTGAAAACACATAAAAAACGAATAATTGTATTGTGTTATTATTTGTATGTTGTATATCTATGGTTTGCAAAACCTAAACCCTATTTTTTTGGGGTGGGCGTTTTTGTGCCCTAATTAGGGTTTTGTAAATTTTTGTTTTTAATTGTATTAGAAAACCCTAGGTTGCATGCAATTTTATGTGTATTAAATTACGCAACTCTTGTTTAATTGCATTAATTGTTAAGTATAATTTATGTCCATGATAAATACATGGATGTTTTGTCATGAATCCCTTTTATTGTATGCTTTAATTGGTTAAGTAATATACACTAATTTTTTATAGATCTAAAATTGGGGAAGACCTCAATCATTATTATTAAATCAATTATGTGCTATGTGGTATATGTTTATTTTTTACTTACGCAATCGATGAATCGATGCATGTGACTCACCTTGTACATTGATTAAAACGGGTGAAAGTCTTAATTAAACATATACATATTGACAGATCTAGAATTGATTATTAATAGGATTTATCAAAAGGTTTGCATGTGGCTATTTGATATGCATGATTAATTGTTAAGTTATGTATTCATTGTTTATATGTTTATTTTTAAATACTTGCTTGTTTGTTTTGTGTAACAAGGGTATTTTTATAAGAAAAATAAACTGATCTAAACAATGGTGAAACATGTGTTTTTAAGCATAGTAATCGTAAACGTTTAATTGGTTGATGTTTATGCACAAAATAGTTAGAACGGCTCACCCATTATTGACAAACTAAAAGATGGGTACAAGGTTGGTACACATTAAATTGTGACCTTAAAGATGAGGGTATGTAATATGCTTCGCGCTGACCTAATTCTCCGCTCGTTTGTGCGTTTTAATGGAGCTACCAAGTATTCCTATGTGTATTACATCTTAAGGGTGAATTGACCTTAAATTCTACGCGCCACTTTTGTGGTAATTATCCGAATAACTTGGGTCTTATAACTCATGCAGCAGTAAGATATAGTGGCAATTTAAGGTAATTCTTTAATTGGTGTAACAAATACCTCGATTAAAGTTTGATGATGAAAAGCTTAAACATTAAAACAAGAATGTGACTGTTTTATGCTACGAAGGTGAATGCATGAAATTTTTGTACATATTTGATTTGACACCAAAAAATCAAATTTATTACCCTTAATTTAAGTTATATGCCATCCAATGAAACGGAAACACCTGAGATTACTTTTTATTTGCGTGAGAACGTGATTTAGATCTTAATCAAAGGGTAAAATATCCACGTGTCGTGAGAACGAGCATGGATGATTTTGCAGTTTCTTAAGTTGGACAACTTAATTGAGTTTTGTAGTGAGAACTGGCAACTCAAGGCATAAGATGGGGATAAAACATGCTTACATTGCAACTGTTGTTGGCAATATGTAAATCCTATAAATCTAGGAGTTGCAATTTGAAAATTAGCAATTGAGGTTCGACTCGTACCATTTTGAATAATTTCATTACTAGCAGATCAACTGATGTGATGAAACTATGTCAATTTGGATCCTAGTTTTCAGTGAAAATTAAATGGTTATATGTTTATGAACCATGGGTATTTAATTTTCTTGAAAAGGTTAATTATCGAAAATACTACAAATTGAATTTTGTAATTCTTTTGAATGTACTAATGCAACATTTAACCGTAAACGTGGTTTAGTCTTTTATTAGTAAATTGATCCATTCTGCTTTCAAACAAATGTTTGATCGAGAATAATTTACCGAAAAGATAAACAAAGTCTCTTTTCCATGGGAGAAGAATGAGACTCAATCTTATTCATTTTCATGAATGAGAAAGGTATAATAGGAACATTTGAATTGTCTAAATTCTAATGTAACTCATAGCAAAGAATTGCACATCTTATTTTCCATAAAGATTTCATTCCCTCAGTTGGTGAATGAATCCTTTTGTAACAAACATGACTTTTGGTTAACTGGAAAACATGTATATGAGTTACAAGATTAGAAGCTAGACTAATTACCGCGAAAATTGGTAAAAGGCAAACTAGCATAATTTATCTAGTTGTTTTGCTTTAACCATTAAAGGTGCTACATACCAGCATGGGGATGGTAGACCTTTTAAGGAAGAAATTGCATACCTAATTTTTCAAGTTAATAACATTGGTGGATAACCCATCATTCACAGAGTAGAATACACCTTTTAGTGCCTAAGTAATGATTACGTATGGTTCTTCAAAGGTGTAGGAAAGTAAAAAGCAAGCAATTTGCTTCACTGGTTATGAAACACTTACAATGTTGTCAAATTCAGTGGGAGCATTGTGTTGCATTACTGAATAAGAAGTTGTTGAAATGATTTCTAATTCAGTGGGAGCTACAAGCCTTATTTGTTGTGTAGTAATCCAAATTATCTCTTGAATATCATGTAGATAATTACTTTCCAATTGTAGGCACTTATGTTTTAAGGATAGTCATGTGCGTTTCCTTACTAATCCATATAGTCCCATCTGCTTGTTATATCTATGACACAAATTATATTAATCAAATAAACAAACGTTTGTCGTGTTGTTTATCTGCTACATGATGTTGTTACATGCACAAGTGGGAGAAATCTTTATTGTGTGCAAGGTACAACACATATAAATATGATTTAAAATGGATTCTCTTAACCGCAAGGTAAGAGAGTAACGTTCTAATAGGAATTATACATTTAAATGCATATGATTGCCCTATTAAGAACATGTGTCAAGATGATAACAAAGACTACTTTAAATATTTATGTTATTCAATATTTAAGAAACACTTGTAGTTATAATTTATGTTACGTGAGAACGTGAACTAGATTGTAGCCCAAGGTAAAATATCCACGTGTCGTGAGAACGAGCATGGATGATTTTGCAGTTTCTTACGTTGAACATTTCATGGAATGACATAATTAAATGAAGTAATCTAATACTACTTTGATTTTAAGTATTTATATATTCGTTGAATATTAACTTGAAATTATTAATTGAAACCCGAGGTGGTGTTCATAATTACTTTAATTATACATGTTTATGACTTCTTTGTAAAGTCACAAACATGAAGTTTTTTTAATACAAGACTTACAATATAAAGTAAGACGTTAACTTGCTATGGTTTAAGACATATGCATGAAGTCAATAAGTTGATCAATGACTTATAATGTATAGTGGGATTATAACTGTTATGTCTTTTTACTTAGTCAAAGAGTATTTGTGTTATAATACATGCAATTGGCTTGGTAATTCTATTATACCATTAAGTTTTACTTGGTTGGTAAATAGGTAAGCCAAAGAGTAGATGGTTATCTTAAATATTGTTAGATTTTCTTACAATATTAATTCTAAGGAAATACCATAGTTTTATGGTATGTTCAGTTAGAAGAATCAAAAGTGACTGGCATTGTTGATTCAAGATAACCGTAGTTTCTTCCAAAAGTTATCAAGGTTAGTAGATTGAGTATAGATTGAATATACTCAATAAGACTCCAACCTAGAAGATTGATAAGACACCATTTGTTTATGGGATGTGATGAATCACATTAAGTCTTATAAATGAAGTTCTGAATTTGTTAAACTACTTGTAAAGTGAGTTGTAACAAACTAATGTTAGGAACTGTCAATGTGTTCTGTAATGTCCCAAAAGAGAACAATGTATTGTTGCTCTACTTGCTAAACTATTTAAAGGTAATCTTTAAATTATTAAAGGCAAGTGGGAGTTTTGTTTAGATTTTGAAAGATTAAATTACAAAATACATAATCTTCTAAAATGCACTAGCAAATATCATGATGAGGCTGAACATGTAGTTGATAGACCTTAATATGATGGAATTATCATTCATAGATCCGTAAGGATATCTCAGATATTTAATATGCTGAGAAATATGAGTTACAGGATCATGGTAAGCCTGTTAATGATGAATTTACCAAATGTTGAATTGTGGTAAATCAATCATATTATGAATGTAGAGATGTTTTCCATAAAGATAATCAACTTTAGATACTTGGTTTATCTTAATGAAGATGATTGTCTTCAAAGGATGAAAACCCTAGTGGTTTAAATCTTTGTGTAGTAATCATACGGACAATATTATACACGTATTTAATGTATGTCTAGTGATAATAATATTAATCATACTTAAGCAATTAACTATGATTGAATATTCTTTCTTAGATACATTAAATAGAAGTATAAAGATTATAATTGTCATACTTAGTTTCATTGATATGAAATTTTGACAATGAATATCAAAACTCTTTGTTTTTGAATTACTTTTGCGAGGACGATAAGTAATGCAAAGGAGTTTTTATGAATTCAAATAATCTTTGAATATGTACAAACTGCAAGAATCCATGAATGGATATATGCATGCATCTAGGAGATGATTCTTATGTTTAATATTAAATTCATGTTTGATTTAATAATTTAAATAAGATAGCTCATAAGTATTCCTAAAAGCTAGTGGGAGTATTATTTTTTATTTTCTTAAATCTTATATGTTGTATGGGCAACTACATTCCACCTAAATTAAGTTTTAGTTGGGAATGAAACTTCATTTGTAAGATTTGAAAATAAGACATACAACCTTGGAATATATGTTTATTATTATAAACATATGCGGTAAATAAATGAGTCTAATAGAACATGATGAATACATATCTTTGACAAGATAGAATATGAATGAGATCTTAAAGTCTAACTTGAAGATTCATCATGTACATTATGTTGTGTATAAGGTTGTTGTATCATGCTTTATTACAAGATGATTTAACAACATTGTAATATTTATGTTTGGATTTAGAATTGCATTCCTCAGCCTGGAGTTGCTCCCAGATTTTATACAACAACTGTTGTGTAATTGTCATAGTCAACAAACTTGAAGTTTGAATTGCACCAAACAAATAATATTCAAAGTTTACGCATGTTTAAAGAGCATATTGTTGTACACAGTGATGCTAGTATAATTGAGATGACACTCAATTCTAGTCACGGTATCCTTGATGATGACCATGTTGACTAGTTATGCTCAACTAAGAGCATAGTTGCATTATACATTGGGATTGTCTAACCAGTGCCCTAAGGGCACTGGTTAAGAAAGCTGAGGACCCACAAAAAAGGTAGAAAAATATTTTTATTGAAAAAGTGTGGGTCCTTGACTCTTTAAATTATTTTTTGTTGCCTTTTGTGGGTCCTCAGCTAATAATGCCCTTAGGACGCCTAATTATTTATCCTGCCTACATTAAAGAATAAAGAATACTTTAAAACTTTAAAGTTTTGAAAGATGATTGTTATAAAAGGTAGTTCAGCTTGTCACGCATCTTATGGAATGATATGACAATATCAAGATATGTGTAAACACATACAAGAAATTCACTTATTGAATTCTTGAAATAAGTATTCTCAAAATTCCTATAGATCAAAGTTAGTTGAAATTATGCCCTGTCAACAAGTATGATTATCATGACTTGAGGCAAAAATTCATTAACTAAGTATTATCATGCATTGATTTATTTAGTATTTGGATAAAGGATGTTAAACAATTATTATTTATAATGAATTAAAGTACTTTATACGTTTAATTTCATTTATAATATTGTGTCATGTATTTGCATGTTTAATCCTTGAATAACTTAAATTATTCTAAATAGTCCGTTGTCGATCAATAACATGGGAATGGTATTGAATTAAGACAAATCTGAGTATTAGTTAGAATATACTTGAAAGTATATTGATGCGTAGCATGACTAATTTCAGATTATATCCAATGGATTGAGTATATGACTTATCCCAACCACATGATGGTACTTTATGGATCTTAGTCATTAAGTACATCATGAATATTTATCCTCTGACTTGAGATACTAGAGAAATGTCATGGATGTAGTGCATTTCTGTGAAGCAATCTAACGCTATAATCGTGGTAGTTATAAGGGTTGTTTTGAAGTGTTCGAAATTTATGAATTCTGCTCGTAGTCAAAACGGGATTTGTTTCATTCAAATTTATTTTGATGTATAATACTGTTGGGCCCCTCGTACGGTTGTTAAGATGTTTGCATGGCCATGCCCAGGTCTTGGAATATGTTGAAGAATTGGTAATCTTTATCAATCATATAAAGCGAGAAACAGAATAGTTAATTAAGAAATGAGTGAGATCCATATTCTTATTAACATGGTATTAGAAACAAAAGGATAAGTATGATGATGAATCATCAAAAGGGTTTTCCAGGAAACCATACTCGAGTTGTTCTGGGGTCATTGGTGTGTTGCTAGATGCTAACTAATGTCATTACGCATACTAAGATATCTCCAAGTGGGAGCTGTTGGTTTATGAATATATTTAACATGTGTATGACCGGATTCGAACTCGAGACCACAGGATTGCACACTTTACGTATGAGACTCGATGTTTTAAATAATTAATATAAAATATTATGTTTAATTATTAAATTCACAATAAACGAGTGATAAGTACTTATCGGAAGTGACTATCGGTCGTTAAATGTTAACAGGATATGAAGAAAAGTAAACAAGCCAATAGAAGGTTTTAGGAACCCTCTTCTGGGCTTGTTTTTGGCCGAAACTATGGAATCCCACATCGGAAACCATAGTAATCTTGACATCTACCACATCGGAATCCCACATCGGAAACCATGTATTCATCTTTTGGTACACTTGATTTCATTAGAAGGCCAAACTTCTTCTTTTCTTCCCTCTTGTTCTTAGGTCGACGAGTGAAACCCCATGTAAGGGATTTACGAGTGACCTTGAGCATAACAAAGGTGTTTAGTTATTCTATTGTGATCAAGAACTAGCATTCGCATCGAATTGCTAATTGTACGTGTGTGCAAAAACGTGGTGTAACACACTATTGCTACATCAATTAGTTTGAATTGAAAAACGGTAAGGGTCAATTCGTTAAACCACATAAACCATAATTAGGGTTCTTGATTGAAGAAGTTCTTGCAATTTGGAAAAGGTATGTTTACACTTTATTTTTCGGTTAATTAATTTACAATTATATGAAGTCTTCCGCTGTATACTCTGTGGTGTCATACATGTTATTATTATATGTCAAGTATAATAACGTCAACATTAAGATCCAAAGGTTTCAGTTTGCACAAATATATTAGTGATGTATTTAAGAAATTGATGAGTCTAAGACTCAAACCATTCGTTTCAAATTCGTGAATCAAGCACTTAAACCTTCGAGTAATGTAGCTAATGTAGCCACGATCTAAAGGTTTTCTAGTTATGTTAAAACTGAATTTAGAGAAAGATGATTCTTGTTTATGTTTCTTATGTAAGGATGAAGATTGACTTATGTCTTACTGATCTTTTTCAAATTTAGAAAATATCTTATGTACACGTGTTTGTTAAAAATAGTGGTGAGCAGTAGTTGTAAGTAGTAGCTATAGCTCACCGTTTATTAAATTAAAGAAACATTGAAAATTTAGCATTTTTAAAAATTAGTCAAAACTCGCAGCTCTTTTACTAAACGACTACTAAAATTCGAAATACTCATTACTCGCCGCTCACCGACTAAAAAAGCTACACACCGCTCAGCGCCAAACATACCCATAAACTCTGATATAAAAGTAGTTTTTCTTTTATCTAGTTATTTTTTTATTTTTTATTTATTTTATTTATTATTAATATTATTTTTCTTAGATTTCTCTAAGGCTAGTCACAATCGTGATCGGACATGACCCAGGTCACCAGGTGCCACATCAGCTTTCTCTCTCCGGCGACCAGACATGACCAGGATGCCACAGTCGATGACCCAAGTTTTTGTTTTTTTTTTTAATTCAAACATTTTAAACATTAAATTTAAATTCATTAAAATTAAAAAAAACATTACAATACGAAATTAAAAATAAACATTACAATACTTAAACTAATAATCTAAATCGTAGCGTGCCTTGATTGTTGCCTTGACTTTCATCAATTCTTGTAGTTGTCGTCCGGTCAAAGTTGGGTCGATTGGCGTGTTGTAGAAGATTATGTCGATCTCCCGTTTTGATAGCCTCAAGAGCTCAAGTTTCTCTTTTTTCATCTCCAGCTCTTTTTCCCTCAACCGTATCCAAGCATCTTCTAAACCCTCCTTATTCTTACATTTCTCCCCTTTTGACGGCTTCTTAGTCTTGAAGAAAGTTTTGGCCAACGATTTTACAAATGATTCTGATGGTTCATCATCATCACGAGAGGAGGAGGATGGTTTCTTCCTTGCTTTGTCACGACCCGCCGGTGCGTGATTCTCTAGTCCCTTCCTCATCAGAATCATCAACATCTTGGACATCGAAAGGATCACGAGCTTGGGTTGAACCAGAGGTAGTGGTAGAACCCTTTGTTTTCTTCCGACAATTCGTTTGGAAAGCCGGCATCTCAGTGTTCTTCCAAGCAACATGACCCTTTAAAACCTTCCAGCACTCCTCCAAAGTGAAATCATGACCGTACGTCATACGGTATTCTCTAAGAGCTTTTGAAGTGTCGTCTATATCATTCTCACCACTTCCATGGTTATTCTTGATATTCTCCATGATAGCACAATAATTACCAACCCTATTACGAATCCTACTCTTTCATTTGGTAGTGTGGAGTCTTAGGTTCGTTCTGAGCCAGTTTCTTTTTTAAAGTAGTCTATCACTAACTCCCAAAACTTGAAGCGGTTCGAGCGTTTCCTTTCTCCAAGTTTTCCAACACATAAACCCAAGCTTTACAAAGTGCGACCTCTTCCGTCTTTGTCCATGGCTCAACGGACTTCTTGGCTTTCCCCTTGCTTGTTTCGGGCTTCTTGCCTTTGTCCTTGGCCTTTGAAGCACGCCTTGATGGCTGCTTTGGTTTGATGGGGGACATTTCTTCAGCGGAAACGATTATTTCATATCTTCAACGGGAATGGAATCATGGTACGAACCGTGGTGCGAACCGTGACCCGAACCTTGGCCCATCGAAGCATCTTGACTTTTGTAGTTTTGTGTATTATACTCCTGCATATAATCTTCCAAATTCATGTCAAGATTAGTACTTCGAATCGGGGAATAAGGTTGATACGGTTGAGAAGGATAAACGAAGTCCATGTTTGGATGGTACGACGACCCACTAGGTTCTTGCCGGTAATCGGTGTAAGGACGTTGCGGTGGACAAAAGGACGGTTAATGTAAAACGGGTTTTGGTTTTGATTTGGTTGGGCTAGTTGTAATTGATATTCAAAACTTTGTGGATGAAATCGAATAGGCCGGTTTTGTTGTGGTGTTATGCCGGTTAACTCGAAGTTGTTTTCCGGCGAGAAATTCATATTCGGTTGATTTTGTGGTAGTCGGGATCGTCGGTTTTTTGATGCTGGGGTATTTTTCTTTGACATTTTAAACTTGGATGAGAATTAGATTCAAATGAATATAGATGAGAAATGGTGAGTGGTGAATTGTGTTTGAGGTGAAGTTGGTATTTATAGAGTAGTAAAATTGTTTAAAAAAAAGTTTTTTTTTTTTTTTTTTTTTTAGTTTGAATGACAAACGGTCAAATTTTTTTGTTTCAAAGCCCAACGGTCAAAATTGCATGGAATATGTGTGTTTAAATTTCGGTCGAAATTTGAACCGATATCCTATTTTTTAGCAACACGACTGATGTGGCGACCGATGTCCACATCCATGGTAACCAATGTTAACATCGGTCGAGGGAGGAAAAATTCGGTGCCCAACCGATATTTTCACTACGACTGCGACTAGTCTAAGATTTTAGGTAATCAAATATTTTAAAGTCATTCTTAAGACTTTAATTATAGGAGGTGATTTGCACATTCACAAAATTAACTGGAACACTCAAATTTAAAATGTTTAGACATTTATACTCTTACATGATTAACATGATTAAATATAATGTGAAGGACTGATGGTATAAATGTTCAAACACTCTAAATTTGAATATCCTAATTATTTATGAGAATGTGTAAATCAACTCCTTTTAACAACTATGCTCTTCGTATCATTTTTTTTTTCATTAAAAATGAAACATACACATACATCTTTAATCATGCTTCATTTTTAAAGATATTTTGCAACATTGATTTTGAAAGATCACTATTTATCTTTCAAATCAATATTATAATGCAATTATACATATGGAGTGCTAAATAACATAAGTCGTGGTTAAAACCAAATTTATTTTCTAGTGAAGTTGCACCATTTTAAAGCGAATTTGATCGGTTCATCCAATCTTTTAATCGCAACCATACGAAGTAATTGGATAATTATAACTAAAAAGTTAGAGATAACTCTAAATAATACTACGATGGGACACAAGTTTTCATGTCAATAATTTGTTTGTAGCCTTCGAAAAATTACATCGAAATTCGCCGACCCCTAGTTCAAGAATTATTTTTCATTATTACGAATGACGTGATGTTATGAGAGTGCGAGCTACATAGGAAACTACACCCCTACCTACACCCATCGTTACTGTAAATCTGTTCACCTATGTTGTATAGGGCCAATTTCGTAATTCACTCTACATGGCACTATTTGCAATTCCCCATTTAACCCAAGGGCATTTTTATAATTTCACACCATTTTATTCCTATAGAACAATACTCCAATACCAATACTTGTGTTGCAACAACACGAAGATATTTCGTGATTACATTATCTCTCTCTAACATTTCTAGCGAGAGAAACAAAATTCACCAACAATCACTAAAATTTCGATCGCTTTTCGGTTTAGTTCATTTTCGGTTTTTTTAAGAAATGCAAGATATACATTCTATAGGAAACAGTGGTGGCCCGAGGCTGTTTGGTGGTGTTGGTGACGCAGACAGACGTCTAAGACAGCACCACCAACACGGCCACCACACTCCACAGGCATTAAAATGCCCGCGTTGCGACTCTTCCAACACGAAATTCTGCTACTACAACAACTACAACTTGTCTCAACCACGTCATTTTTGCAAAAGCTGTAGAAGATATTGGACTAAAGGAGGCGTACTACGTAACGTCCCTGTAGGGGGAGGGTGCCGAAAAGCTAAAAGATCAAAGACAAAAAACCGTAATAGTAGCCTAGAAGGTTCAGAGTCGAGAAAAACAGCTAATTCGAATTCGAGTAGTGACAGTTCTAGCCTTACGGCCAACACTACTGCTTCAGCTCCAGCCCCAGTTGCAGCACCAGCACAAGCTCCAACAAATACGACAAAAAATATTACAAACCCTACAACAGTGGCTTCAGCTTCTACATCAACTTTAATAAATTTTCAAAAGCCCAATACTCAATTTATGTCCCCCGACCCTAACTTTAACCCCGAAAACACGCTGTTTTCGGACATAGGTACATTTACAAGCCTAATAACTTCATCAACAACACAGCTACCCTTTTCGCCTTTTAAGTTGCACCATGAAAGTGGTGAAAAATCAGATTGGACACATGGTGATGTGTTGAAGGGGTCGGAAACAACGAGTTCTTTGGGATTTATGGATGGGCAGAATTGGAATAATGGTACGGATCAAGGGTTGTTTGATTTGACAGGGAGTGTTGATCATCATGAGTCGTACTGGAGTACGACTCACTGGGATGATCATGCTCATGAGAATAACCAACATGAGCTTGATTATCTTCGTTAACGTATTTAAGGTACTACTATATTTTAATTTAATTACATGGATATGAAAAATATAACAGAACAAGAAAATGGGGTTTAATGACTTATGTAAATCTATATTTTTCATTTTTTTTTGGCTTTGTTTATGATGTGAGGAGATGTTTTGGGTTTTATGTTTCTTATTGTTTAATCCAAAACCAACTCTTGTTTTTATTTTTGTTGGTTGTAAAATATTAGTATGGTGATTTTGGTCTCTGATTATGGGGTTGGATCACCTTATTTTTATTTTCAATATAGAGATTATATATAGTGTATTGATTACTTCTTGTTAATTGTTGATATATTTATTGTTAATTTGTTACTACTAGCATAGTTCAAGAATGAATCTTAAGATTATTTTGTTTGTGGGTTGATTAATGATATGGTGAATTGCTCTTTATTGGACCTCAACATCTGATTTAAATCTTCAATTATATAGACAACGAACTTTGTCACGCCTCTTTATTTGCCGTTGATTTATGGAACCTGCATTATTCACACAATTTAGGCTAAGGGTTGTAATTGGAGTTGGGTTGAGGTTGCGGGCTAGAAACCTCAATCCAAATGCGATTCTTTTAAGTAATTGGGTTGATCTATTGCACATAATCTGAACACGACCCGTTGATTCAAATGGGTTGACCGGTTAACTGTGTTACACGAATTAATTGTATGTGTTGATTTTGACCCTTTTTAACCTGTATTACACGTGTAATCAATTAGAAATTTAATTTTTAGTTTTGTCTAAGCAGTTTAACCCACCCCAAGCAGAACACAACCTGGTTAAGAAATGGGCGGTCAACCTGAAAGCGACCCAAAACTTGTGTTTACTCAACGATAACTCGTGTTTCATATTGGTCTCGGGTTGTGTTTCTTTGTCATCATAACTCGCCCCCCTTAATTTAGATATTTTTTCAACCATCAACTTGTGCTGAACGCAAGGACTGGATATTAAGAGATTTGCGATATTTTGGTAATTTCTAATGAAATGTTGCCGGGCGTTAGACCTTATAATTAAAGTGAACCCCAAATTGTTGTCTTTCTGATATCCTCATTCGGTTCATGCTCTCTAAGTGTAGGGTCTAGTCAATATCCATTCATGTCATGAACGATTTCAAGTGACGTTTAGAAAAGATTTCACTCCTGATAAAGTCTATCACGACATTGTTGCACTTGGTGGAAAATGTAGGTATTTCCATATTTGCAGTCAATATTTTCAATCCAATGTACGTAACCTTGACGAAATTAGTCCAGGTAATGGCGGAATATGATGCGCCATCAAGCAAGTTGTGACCCGAGAGGTGTAGTTCTCCTTTTGGTAATTACTTGATCGATCGCGTATTGAATTAATTGACTAGAGTACTATGCATTAGCTCTTTTATCATGTCATTCCTTTTCTTCTTTTCCCACCTCTGTATTTCTCCATTTGGTACTCATCACACGTTCTCGAATCAATTTTCAACTTTGGTAACGAGTAAGTCGCTCAATTCATTTATTAATTCTCTCTCACAAAAATGTATCATGAATTTGGTTGAAGCTTATTACTATATGCATCCATTAAAGTGACTAGACGAGTACCCGCGCCTAGCGGCAGCGATATCTAGTTTTCTGCAAAGGATGACCCATAAAGTTCTTTTAACATTTGTATTTTGTAGCATTAGAGAATCATTTGAATAACTACAATTACGATGCGTGGTTGCATAGCGACATAAATATATAGTTTTTAAAAATTATGTGAGTCGATCTAAGTGTAATGAGTATATTTTAAATAGGGTTGTTTTAAGTTATTAAGATTTTTAGTAATAATAGATTCAAGCATTACAAAAAGTAACGGTATTATGTAGTTGACAATATTATATTATATTGCAGTTTAAGTATATGCAACATTAATGTGACGTTTTTTCTTGTTTTGTCATGAATTTAAGCAGTGATAACTATTTTTTTTACATGCGTAACGTTTATCATTTGGTGTGTGGCTTTTAAAATTGTAACTTTGCAAATTGAATATCACCATATATAGATTATTTTGTACTATCAATTTGTATAGATATTTATGCATTGTTCAAAGGTATTTGTTTGAGGTACAAATAATTATCGCTAAAGATAACAATACTATTTATTTTTATGATTTTAATAAACTTTACGCATTAATGATCTGTTGGACAAAGGGCTATCTGATATATATTAACTTTTAAGCGGCGATTCATATATCTTTGGTCACGCTTCTGATCTTGGTCTCTCCTTTCAAAAAATTGTCACGGGTTCACAACTACTTGTCATTTCTCATATAATTTTGTCAAATTTGAAACCCGATTTCACTCGGGTAGTTCAACTGGTTGAAATTTTCCGATAAAGGTCGATTTAAACGGAGTCAAACCGATAGGTTGGATTGAAAAATGTCAAATTAAGCGATTCGACCGCCCGGGTTTGAAGCGTCCGGTCAACCAGTGCTCGGTTTCATAGTCAACCGATATCGGTTTCAACGGGTCAACGGTATGGTTTCAATTGGTTGTTTTATTTGGTAGATGTGCTTTTAATTGGGTGTACAATGTGAATAAATTATTGTACTTTTAAGTAATGGGGTGTTTTAATAAGTGTATTAATTATATTATTTATTTACTATCGGTGGTAGTATTTTCACATTCAACTTTCAACATTTTTTACTTTTTCCACTTTGATCATTTTTCCATTTTATATAGTATAGATGTGCCAAATTATTTTGTCAACTTTACAACATTCAGAAGTTAAAGTCAAGTTGTAGTGAAATAATGAAGATTTTAAGTACTATTTAATTAGGCTCAAAAATAATATGAACAACAAAATAGGTTCCTACAGAAAATAATTTGGTTGCTTTACTTGACTGTGCTATAAGTTGGTCCTAAATGAAGGGGTAGCGATGACTTTCGTGATGCCCTACCAGACTATCTAATCGAAGCTTAGCACGAGGAAAACGCCGAATATCAAAATTTAGGACTAGGAGGATATGCGTATGTATCATTTTCGCAACATTGTATACTAAGAGGTCGAGGAGGAATCGATAAAACTCAAAACCTGGCAAATAATTCAAGCATAGCATCTGTGTAGATATGCATAAATTTATTACCTACAAGTGCTAATTTACAAGTAGCTTTTTTTCTTTTTTTTTTCCCTTCCTTTGTTTTTCTTTATAATTTATTTAATATTTTTCTGGAATTTAGGTTGTAAGCAAGTAGAATAACTTATGTTCGAATTACAGTAGGAAACAACGGGGGCTAAAGATTGTTAAAGATTAATATGAAATGAGAAAACAAAGGTGAGACTTATGTTACAGTGGGAAAATGGTAGTTGTAGGCACGAATACATGGATCGAGCATTTAGTATAAGGGGTAACAAGTACATGACGAAATGATCATGTATCGTTGGTTCCCCTGATAACTTCAACCAAACAGTTTCAGAAATCGAAGATAACCAAAATTTTGTTTTGACGTATAACATACTAACTTCAAAAAAGATAACCATATATTTTTAGAGGTCAAGAACTAATTATAGTTTTTCATTACAAACTATAACCTTCAATTAAATTGATAAGAGCAACCTGAGGTGTTCACACCAATATTCTGAAAAAGATAGCTTTATTCTTTTCGAGTTTGTGCGAATGTGGATCAAACCTCTTAAATTAGTCGGCTAAAGGATCAGAAAACATGATTCCCATAAATATATAAAAAACTATAACCATTCAATTTGAAGTTGAATCCATACATAAACAAGTACTAAATGAGATTAACAAAAATGTTACGTGACAAATTTCCTGAGGATACGAAAGAAATGTATAGAATATTCGCTATTAAGATTAATAACCAATTTTTAAAAATATTTTTTGTCAAATACCCAATTTTTACAAAAACAAGTAATTATACTCATGAAATCCGCAAGATTTTGTAGATTATTTGCAAAAATTTGAATAATCACAAGGTTGAATAGCACAGTCAATACTTGCCAATTTATTAAAAATCGCAAGTTTACTAGCAAGGTCAAACCTTATGATTTTTTGAAAAATGTTATATTTGTCATTTTCCTTGGGTTTTCACGCTTATCTCAACAAATGAAAGTAGTAGATCTTCTTTTTCTCGTTGGGTGGCCTTTTGAATTACCTAAAAAGTTCTTATGGAGAAGTTACGGTTAAAATACTACATCAACTTTATCATACATCACATTAACATGAATTATTAGTTCGTGCTTTGTTTCTTCATTTAATTCTTCTTTGCCATCCTTTATTAGCATCTAACTCTTAATTCACCATTTCATAAGTAATCTTTCCTCTATAACCTATGATGGACTTGATTTCCTTGATTCATTTCGCCTTAATTATCATTTGATAATCTTTTACTTCGTTTCACATAATTTCTGTAACAACTCGAAAATTTTACGTTAATATTTATTTAAAACATAAATATTTTATCCAAAAATCGCGTATAATTTTGAACTTTAAATATAACCATTTAGGTTATCCTGCGCGTAACGAAAACCGACTCTGAACATTTTAATCACATTAGATTAATTTTTATAATCCTTATATGGTATTTAAATTTTTTACTTCATACCAAATAGACCCTGTGAGTTACGAGTCTAAACTTGCGTTTTAAACAATTTTACTTATGCAAACTTAACATATATCTGCACCGCATTTTTTAAGACGTTTAAACGCTTTTACATTTTTGAAAAAGTCAACACATTTTCCCCTCCTTTGACCATAAAATCAACACTTCATTATTACACTAAATATCACAAAATATCTCCTAAACTTAACTAGCCATTTTTAGTCCTTATTGTCAAGATACGTTCCTAGATATTTCAAAGACTTAATACCTAAGTAACTAAGATATTTTCTTAAACTTATTAACTAAGTTTATCTAGATATTTAACATTTCCGGTTTTAGACATAACGTACATTTAACACCAACCGACACTAGACTAGACCCGTTCTACATATTATAAGCCTTTTAGGTTCATAATAATAATATTTGAAAAGTTACATTTTCATTTTTCCATTTTTACGGAAATCTCGTATGTTTTACGCGTATTTAACCTACGTTTCAGGTTTTAACAACGTTTACGCACTCTGTTAAATTTATCACTCATCTAATATACTTTTATAGAGTATAATGATAAGTTTTAACATTTCTTACAAGTTTCATATTTTTATGATACCCGGTTTGACGTTTCATGATTTAAATACTTACCGTTAGCGATTACTGAGACCAAAACTCACTCCGTAAATCAAGATAATATCAAAATTACTAACCAAGTCATCCTTATATACATATGGACAAAATTTATGCAAATCACCAAGCCTTGGTGGCTTGGTGATCAACCATTGAGCCGTTAGATGCATACATTGTACTAACTTACTTAGGAAGCTTAGGAAAATATCTAAAGTTTGTAACCTCCTCATTTCCTTATAAGATCAACTCATTTTCTTCTTCTTCTTCACTCATAAAACCTGCCACCCTTAATATAAAGAGCAATCCATTTGTTGATTTTCAAGATTCAAGTTCTATATCATTTCTAAAGCTCTTGTCAAGCTTTACATGACTCAAGCTATAAGTTTCTTCATCCTTTGGCTAGATTGCAAGCTACACAAGTGAATCAAGTCTTTCACAATTCCTAGCACAAGCTCTTAAGTGCACAAGAGGGTCTTGAAGGATTAATTTAATACAAATATCGTCTAAAAACGTATTTATATTTTGCGATCTTTGCTATCTTTTGTTAACGACAATAATAAACTTTATTTTAGCAAAGTATAAATTTTGTCATGTCTTTTATATAACTACAAAGTTTTTCTTAAGTTACTTCTTAATTAACATCACTTAGCTAGCTAATATTTATATTTAACAAGTTTACTTTGTTAAATCTTTTAATCAAAATGTAAATGCATTTTTACATCACTACATGGATCATCCTACTCTAAGATTATCTGAGATACCAAATCTATTAGGATCATAGAGAATATTTTGGAAAGATATGAACTAGATTTGCAAGATTTTGGAAGATCCCCTGTCAGGGACTGACGGAACCAAAATGGTACACGGACGGAACCAAGTTTGTGGTTCTGTCTGATCCGTGGCCTGCTGTGGATTTTTGCCTATAAATAGCAAGGTACATGCCTTTACTCAGACAAATGGTCCCTCTCAATTCTTGAATCAATTGTTGATCATAATCCTCCCTACCAAACTCCATTGGTTGATAAAGAAACAACCCGTCTTTATAGGAAACCGTGACCATCTCAATGGTTGTCTTTGCTACATGCTCTATAGCTTGTCAACCCGTCAACCATTCAACTTAGTCTACTATATTGCCAAAAGGATGGCCGACATACCCACTCTAGGAACCAATGCTCTTCCATACGGGATGCTTCTCACCCGTCTTTATAGATCCTTTGCACCAATCCCACCAAATTCTAGAGGGTTATGTCTTGACTATTCTCTTGTTGATCATATCTTTGTACCAATGAATGATGAACGGGTAGCAAAAACCAAGTCTGTAGGAAAGCGTCCTCAACCTCCAACTTCCTCATCATCATCAAATAGCTCGGAAGATGGACTTCTAAACTCTAGGCTCCATCCTCTTGAGTACTTTAAGGAACTTTCAGAAATTGAAAATCAATCAGAAGAGTTTAAGCAAACAAGAGGAATGTTTAAATGTATTGGAAGGTTTCTAACCAAGATCAACAAGAAGTTGGAAAAGAGATGAAGGTTTTATGAGTGTTTCGTACAATGTTTCAAAACAGTGGTGTATGATGTATTTGGCTATTTCTAGGATAATAACTTGTCATTTAACAATTACGTGAACTAACCCAATGCCTTGCAAGTGGATAACATTATTATATTATCAGATTTTCACTTTTCACGTTATAGTGAAATTTCTACCCATTACATGATCTATATCCATTCATATGTATTTACCTGTATTATTATTGTTTCTCTATCACAACTAATCAATTACACATGTTTCAGGAAAGATTACGGAATTTGAACGAGTTTATGAGGATAAAAAATGTCCTCTGTAAACTTTTCAGGGACGGAACCAAAATTTTGGTTCCGCCCATATAAATTTTTGGCACCGCCAAAAATAATAAGACGGATTGGCCGGAACCAAAATTTGGGTTCCGCCCGTTATAAATTTTGGTTTCGCCGTTCCTACCTGATCAAATTTTAATTTTTTATTAATTTTCCGCTCTATTGATCACTCATTTTACTTTCATTAGCCTTTTTTAAAACATTAGGATGTTCTTAGTTCCCTTGCACCAATAGGATAACTATTTCCCACCAAAATTTGAGATTTCTCAAAAACCACTCAAGGAACCTTTCTCTATAAAGGAAGAAACCCTTTATTTGGTACCTTCCCATCCGTGGGTCTCTGACCTCCAGGATATTGTAGTGATTACAACACATTAACTGCATATCTTACTCCATTCACTCTACTCACTTCCATTGGATTGACTTTAGTTGATTAGACAAGCTCATAAACATTTCCAAATCATTAGGATAGATCAAATTTAAGTGGAATAACATCAAATCAATGCACAACATTCCACAAATCTTTACCATTATAAATAGGAACCTCCAGTATCTTCATCTTCATCCCTTCCTCACAACCTCCTGCAAATCTCTGCAACATTCAAGCAAATTTACTATGACAAAATCCACAAACTCATCATCTTCTACTAGGCCTCCAAGAAGAACCACTATAATAAACCATGTTGCTTCGTCAACTTAAACTCCTTATCCTCTGATGAATCAACAATCAACATATCCTCTCCAATTCATGATGACAATGTCATCAACCTAAGCACACCTAGACCTCAAGAACGATCTCAAATCATTGTTACAACTCCACCTCCAACCAAAACTCCAGTGGCAACCACACCACCACCGGCTCCATCACAACCACCAAAATCACCATCACCACCAAAGTCTCCAAAACTTCAACCTATTGAACTATTTGCTACACCACCCACATCTCCTCATCCATTTATGAAAAGTTTGGATGACTTACCACCGAGGTTAACCAATCCACCACCTCTACCATCATTTGCCTCCATTGAGCGCATTACTCACGAACCACCTCGGGCATTATTTATGCCCAATGAGTTTTTCTATGATGAACCTCAACCTCCACAACCTCAATCATTTTTCCCTACTTATGGGGAAATTGATGAATCAATGTGGATTAATCCTCCTCAATCTCAACATCAAATCACCCAAAACCTCAATGGCCTCTATGCATTCTCAAACATGGTGGACTCCCACCTTCAAGAGGCCATGAATCTCCAAACCGTCCTACTATCCTCAACCATGGAACAACCACAACATACAACCTTTTAACCGACCAATGAGCAACTACCACCTCACAAGCTATATCACAAGATCTCTCTCCGCGTCTTAATCTTGAATGGTTGTTTATTTTTGTGAAAGGACCGCTAGGATTAGTGAGAGAACCCGTATAATGGTTCATGAACTTCAAGATGAAATGAGGTTCATTCTCACGCACATCCTTGTGCTTCTCAATGCTCTCTCCCATCCTCCACCACAATAATATTTGGGTTAAATTGTGAACTTTGGATGATGTAAGTCTAAGTAGGACCAACACTATTAGGACTATGGATTTTATCTATTTATCTAGCCAAAGAGTTGATCTTATTTCTAGAAGTGACTTATTTTTTTATTTCGCATTTTCCTTTATCATCATTATTGTCTCCTCATTGTGACATTAGTCATAATGAAATTTTACAAAATATATGATGTTCTATTATTCTTGTGGGATGGTTGTTATCTTGTTACTTATTTTTAATATATGCATTACTTCATACACTTGTTTTGGATTAATTGTTACTAACCCTTGTTTTGTAGCCTTCAAAATCCATGCATCTCATACTTGGCGCCCCAACAATGGAGAGTATTGGCCAGGGGGATCACACGATTCCGCTACGCTTCTCTTCTTTTTGTTTCGACAAAAAAGGGGGAGAAAATATCTAACTCAATTCACACTTTTACACTTTAAAAATTCTAAAATGAGTTTAAAATATATATTTCTAAAAGACTTACACAACTTTATTTCATTGCTTAAAAATAAATTTTATGTTTTGTCCTCAACAAAAAGGGGGAGATTGTTAATACAAATATCGTCTAAAAACGTTATTAGTATTTTACGATATTTGCTATCTTTTGTTAACGACAATAATAAACTTTATCTTAGTAAAGTATAAATTTTGTCAATTCTTTTATATAGCTACAAATTTTTTCTTAAGTTACTTCTTAATTAACATCACTTAGCTAGCTACTATTTATATTTCAGAAGTTTACTTTGGTAAATCTTTTAATCAAAATGTAAATGCATTTTTACATCACACATGAATCATCCTACTCTAAGATTATCTGAGATATCAAATCTATTAGATCATAGAGAATATTTTGGAAAGATATGAACTAGATTTTCAAGATTTTAGAAGATCCCGTGTCAAGGACTGACAGAACCAAAATGGTACACGGACGGAACCAAGTTTTTGGTTCTGTCGGAGCTGCGGCATGCTGTGGATTTTTGTCTATAAATAGCAAGAAAAACTTAGTTTTTTTCTCACACACTTACATACATAAATATGGTATATTCTATCCTACTCATTATTCCATGTATCTAACTCATTCCTATTTGTCTTTGTGAGCTTCTTAATTAGCAAGAAGATCAAAGCATCATTGAAGATTTATAAGCTTCAAAAAAGAGTTGTAAGTCTTGTTTGTTCATCACAAGTATGTATTATAATAGTTCATACATCATTTTTTGTACCAAACCATCATAAACTTTCCATAGTGATCGGTTAGTATTTTAGTCCTCAAAATATGTAGTGTGACGAGAGTGGTTGTTCCCTTGTAAAAGAACTCGACATATAGCTTTGTGTCTGTAAAGGTTTTCTCCGCCGGATAAAAGAGCGTGTTGATTAGTGAAGAATACTCTCGAGTTGGAAACTCGGGGAGTGGAGTAGGGCAAGGAAAAAGAGTCTTTGTAGACCGAAAAACTATAAACTCTCATGTTGTGGTTTGATCGTTTCTATCCTTTCTTGCATTATACTTATTGTTAATTTGGTTGGTTTCACAAAAACATAAAGATTTTAAAAGAAAAGATGAAACTATTTAACCCCCCTTCTAGTTTTCTACAGATTCCTAGAGTGGAAGTTGTTCTAGTTTCAAGTCCTTTGGTTCTTGATTTCCCTTTTAAGTAGGTCCAAAAGTTGTAAGCTAGACTCATGATCATCACACTCATTTCTATGATTTCATGCTTGTTAGTTATGTTATTCTATGTTATATATGTTCGTTATATTGATCATGTTGTACTAAAGCCTTAAAAATAAGTAAACATAGGCAAACTTGCTTATGATTTCATGTGAAAGTTTAGTTTAGTAAACTAGTAAATCAAGTATGTTATGCTAGTTGTTATCACCAAAAATAAAAACCCAAGACCATGGATGATGTTATGAAGTTGTAAAGAAACTAAAAAAACAAGAACCTAGCATTTGGAATCATGTAAAATGGATTTGTGAATCAAAAGTTTTAACTAGTTAAAGATTTTTAAAGAAAACTAGGTTTCGATAAAAAAGCTTGTTGATCAGATTTTGAATCACGATTTTGACCTCTTTCTGCTCCAAATCATTAAAAGTGTAAAGCATGAAAGTTGTCAGGAATGATACTTTACATCTAGTGTTGAAAGATTTTAATTTGAAAATGTAAAACGAAGGTTGTGCAACACGGGCTATTTAAACCCGAAACTTGTTTTTATCCAAAATCCTTTCTCATTCAACCTAGTTTCCGAGTTTGATAATTTATCAAACTTATCAAACTTCATTACTAACTTATAAATATCATTTCTATAAAATAAAATCATACACTTAACCCCATAAATGGTGCTTTCACAAATGACGGGGAATTATAGCCATTTTGCCCTTTTCCGCGACTTATAACCAAAAACCGTTTTTGACTTATTTAATAATTCATAACAAATTACCTAAGTATTACATATAAACTTATAACCATAATCATTAACGAAATACGGAAAAACCATATGTCTCATTATAACTCTTATGAGTACAGTACATGTTTTAAATATTAAAAACGTAACATGTTAGTAGGGAGCTTCATGCGAGGGGCCTCTTTGGGGTGGACATATTGACGAGTTGTTGGATTTACGATTTAAAGTGTCCTAGCTCCTCATACGTTTACTACATGACCTCTGAATTATGATGGCTCGAACATTAGTACGATATTTATCTAAAAACGTTTTATAACCTAGTAAGCTACTTTCATAATGACATACACTATTACTATAAGTTACAAAGTACAACATCATGATCAATATAATGACTTATATAGACTCAGTTATATTTCCACATCGTTATTACAAAACCTAAGACACGATATCATATTTCTAGGTTTTACGTAGAGTTTCCCCGGTTTATCCATTGATTTTGTTATATATTTGATATCATCCACTCACGGTGAGTTCATAGCCCCACTTTCTTTTACTTAATTGTTTTACAAACCCTTGAGGGAGATACATGCTATTTTTACATGAACACACAAACATTTGAACTGTATGCTTATCTGATTGTTTTATTGTCACTAAGTCACACCACTGCCATGCCTAAGTCCTCACATCATGAACCATTAATCACTAGGCGTAGTGAGCACGAATATTGTGAATAGGCCTATTGGGATTGACAAATCCTGGTTGTATTGATCGGTTAGGCAAACAAGCGCACTATATTTGAGAACACTGGGTAATCGGCAAATTACTTACAGGGGAAAACATTGTAACAAACATGCCAATTGTTATTGGTACATGTTAACGTCTTGGTTTCATGAACATAGTGAAATAAAACTGCTTTCAACATTATGGGTCTATAACAATGTAACCCACACAAACATTATGTGCTCATACATTTAACAATAAACCTATGGATTCACTCAACCTTTGTGTTGACAGTTTTAAGCATGTTTTATGTCCATAATGATCTAGGCTGGCACGGTGGGGCATGGAAACTAAGAAGGCTATAAACATATTTTATCATTCGGAAAAACATCGAAGACTTTATATTGATGTGTTTTGTAATCAAGGAAACTACTGGGACCTATTTTGTAAAATATGATATATTTGAATAAGTTGAATGATAAATCCTTTTAAACGACCCAGTTAGAGATCGTTTTCTATTATTATAACTGTTATATCAACGAGTAACACCTAGCTTGAATTCTGCTGCATTCACAAAATTGGGGGTGTTACACATTGGTATCAGAGCTATAGTTATATAAAAACGGGTCTAATTGATACCTAAACTATAACCACTTTTACATAAAAATATTTTATAGCCTTTCGCTCTCCGTTCCTTCCATCCTCCAGACGATTATGTGACTTCAAGGCATTTTTATGCAACACGTACATATTAGTATATTAATATATGCACACTTGACATACTTGATCATTCTATATAAATATATGATTTATTTGGCATCATAAACCTTCTTGTAGACATCATTTCAACACAACCACATTTTCCCGATTATATACCTATTCGTACATTTTGTGATCTACAAAACTTTCTCAAGACACTGTAACTAATTACAATGGTCTCTCCTATTTCTCAGACATTCTAATTTATACAATGGTCTCATTTATTTTTTAAGACATTTTGAGATACAATTGTCTCATTTATTTTCAAGACATTGTAAGTACAATTGTCTCATTTATTTTCAAGACATTGTGAGATACAATGGTCTCATTTATTTCCTAAGACATTGTGAGATACAATGGTCTCATTTATTTTCCAAGACATTGTGAGATACAATGGTCAAATTTATTTCCAAGACATTGTGAGATACAATGGTCTCATTTATTTTTCTAAGACATTGTGAGATACAATGATCTCATTTATTTTCTAAGACATGGAGAGATACAATGATCTTATTTATTTTCCAAGACATTGTAACTCATTACAATGGTCTCATTTATTTTTTCAGACACTTTGAGTGATATAGTGGTCTCAATTACATCCCAGACACTGTAAATGAAACAGTGGTCTCATTTATTTCTCAGACGTTGTGAGTAACACAGTGGTCTCAATTACTTCAAGACATTGTAAGTTATACAATAGTCTCTAAAATTATTTCATAAACCTTACATAATATCGTTTTTATCAAAACCCGTATGTCAATCTCATTAACTATCTTACTACTCGTCTCGGAAGACGAATTTGAACATTCGTCCCATACTCTTAAAGCACCTACGTCGTCTCGTAATACACTGCCTTGTAACTCACCGGATAAGTATGAGTATTGCTTCAGAAATTCTTACGTATGATGATTTATAATTAGGGGTGGAAACGAGCCGAGCTGCTTTTGAAAAGCTCGAGATCGGATCGGTAAAAAGTTCGAACGAAAGTGAGCCTAAACGAGCTCGAGCCCGAGCTCAAGCCTATATTAAAGCTCATTTAATAATCGAGCCCAAGCCCAAGCTCTATATACAAAGCTCAAATAAGCTTGTGAGCCCTAAACGAGCTTTACATACACAACCCTCAAACAACTAGCCCCAATATGCTAATAGTCTGGTAAAACACTAGGCCCATTTCCCTCAGATATAATTATGAGTTCAGCCAATGTAATAAACCAAACCCAAAAACTAATCCTTATATCACGTTAACCCTGAACTCACTCACATCCTTTATACTCCCGCAGCCACACCCATCTTCTTCTCTCTTGTGAAAAATGCAGCAACCAACATACCTACGACTCTACGAGTGAAGAACCAATCATTTTTCCGGCTTCAAGATCTTTAAAGGTCTTGGGTAGGTATTAATCATTTTGTGTTTTTGTTTGAACGAATCAAAGTAAGAATGTAAAACACTTGTTATAATTCTTTATTTTTATTCGGATGATATCAAAGTTACAGATCTATGATGATTTATTTTCGTGTGTTTGATCTTTTGAAGGTCTTGAAGTTTATTGTACACCACGAACGAAAGAAAACTAAGATCTTTGGTTGTTTTGTTTGATCTTTCGAGTGATCTATGATTATTTTATCTTTAAACATTTTTTCTTAGAACAAATTTTGTGATAAACTGAGATCGTTCTTCTTGTTGTTTGATATGGAGATGAGAATAGAGACGGTCAAGGTTTTTGTTTCACTGTTGTTGACTGAGGTGGATTTTAGGTTTTTGTACGTGAAGTGACGGTGAGGTTATGATATGTTGGATTTGTTTGTTGTTGACTTTAGCTTACTCTTCTTCGTTTTTCTTGCAAAGTAATGTATGATAATGACTCGAAAGCCTTCATCAGTTATTATTGACATTAAAGTCAATAGAAGACTCTCAAGTCACGACTAGTACTTTATGCAATAAGCATCAACTATTACTGTAAGTAACTAATCATAGGATTAAGCCTTTCATTAGATCAATCAGCATATATACTACCAGATATTATAGATTAGAAAAATCAACCTGAATGGTAAAATGATCTATAACTAAATGAAACTTGTTACCAAAAATAACTAACGAGCTCATTAACAAATAAACAAGCTCTAGATAAATGAGCTCGAACAAGGAAGCTCGAGAAACCTAGATGCATCACAAACGAGCCAAGATCGAGCTTTTATGTCATATCACGAGCCGAGCTTGAGCTCAAACTTGAAGGCTCAACCGAGCCGAGCTCGAGCTCGAGATCTCTAAAATATAAACGAGCCGAGCTCGAGCTCTGGTAGGCTCGGGCTCGGCTCGGCTCGTTTTCACCCCTATTTATAATGTCCTTATTTGAATGAATTGGGACACCTTTTCATTTAAATAAAGATATTGTAAATCATCGAACCATAAGTTTTAACTCCTTAATTACATAAATTTGGATGCTTCTTTATGTAAGTAATGAATTATAAATGAGTGGGCTTATTTGCATCCGAAATAACATGAGTATAGACTCAAACCCGATAATCACCAGAATTCGTTCAAAAGATCTAAAGACACGATTATGTTTTACCACTCAAAGAAAAATTTTAAGACTTTATACTACCCGATTTCATTTTTTCATATATGAGATAATCCCAACTACTATCTTGGGATAGTCATCTCTTCACTTCATTGAAGTACTAACCTGTTTAGGTCCTAAGGATATTATTCCATCATAAACCTTTAAAAATCTTCTTAAAGATTTTAAAGCAAACTTGACATCTCTACCTAATAATAATGGTAAACGTACATTTCTGAACGCATTATAAGTCAGTATGTAAAACTTTATAGTATCACATTTCTGTCGAACTATAGTTGACTTAGACGTTGTATGGTATGGCCTTCATCTCAAAATTACCCCAGACATGATCAATTTTGGAGATGGTTTGGATAACCACTTGTCAGTTGCTAGACTTTCCTACAATAACAATTATCAAAACATTACAAACCATTCACTTGAACAATATCTCACACTTTTGTTAAAACAACAATTACATGATCCAGAGATCATCCACGAAACAACTGAAGAAAACCATACAAATAAAAATCAGGCTGCATGCCACACACTATCGCTAGAAAAGTTACACAAATGTAAGGCGTTAACTTTCAAAACTCCATGTTAGGAATTAAGGTTTTGATTGAATGCCTTAATACGATAAGGTATTATTTGTTTTTAAGAAATGAGAAGCCGAACTTAAGTTATAATGGACTTTATAAGATCTTAGCAAACCCTTTAGGTTACCAACTTAAGCCACCACCAAAAACTTAGAATGGTACATAACACATTCTATGAATAGTAACTTGGGAACGCGAAGATTAGAATTCGCCGCATATACTCACACTTTTTCCTAGACACTTCATTGTCAGATAATGCACACTGAATTCCGGGACGGAATTCCTTTTAAGGTGGTAAAACTGTACCAACTCGAAAATTGCACGTTAATATTTATTTAAAACATAAACATTTTATCCCAAAATCGCGTACAATTATGAACTTTAAATATAACCGTTTAGGTTATCCTGCGCGTAATGAAAAACGACTCTGAACATTTTTATCACACTAGATTAATTTTTATAATCATTATATGGTATTTAAAATTTTAACTTCAAATATTACCAAATAGACCATGTGATTTACGAGTCTAAACTTGCGTTTTAAGCAGTTTTACTTATATGCAAACTTAACCTATACCTGCACAGCATTTTCTAAGATGGTTAAACGCTTTTATATTTTTGGAAAAGTCAACATATTTTCCACCTCCTTTGACCATAAAATCAACACTTGATTATTAACACTAAATATCACAAAATATCTCCTAAACTTAACTAGCCATTTTTAGTCCTTATTTTCAAGATAAGTTCCTAGATATTTCAAAGACTTAATACCTAAGTAACTAAGATATTTCCTTAAACTTATTAACTACGTTTAGCTAGATATTTAACATTTCGGGTTTTAGACATAACGTACATTTAACACCAACCGACACTAGATTAGGCCCAGTCTACACATTATAAGCCTTTTAGGTTCATAATGATCATATTTGAAAAGTTACATTTTCATTTTTCCATTTTTACGGAAACATCGTACGTTTTACGCGTATTTAACTTGTGTTTTCAGGTTTTAATAGCGTTTTCGCACTCCTTAAACTTATCACTCTTCTAATACACTTTTATAGAGTCTAATGATAAGTTTTAACATTTCTTACAAGTTTCATATTTCTATGATACATGATTTTATGTTTTGTGATTTAAATACTTACCGTTAGCGATTACCGGGACCAAAATTCACTCCGTAAACAAGATAATATCAAAATAACTAACCAAGTCATCCATATATACATATGGACTAAATTTATGCAAATCACCAAGCCTTGGTGGCTTGGTGATCAACCATTGAACCATTAGATGCATACATGTGTACTAACTTTCTTAGGAAGCTTAGGAAAATATCTAAAGTTTATAACCTCCTCATTTCCATACAATATCCACTCACTTTCTTCTTCTTCTTCTTCTCTCATAAAACCATCCACCCATAATATTAAGAGAAATCCATTTGTTGATTTTCAAGATTCAAGTTCTATATCATTTTTAAAGCTCTTGTCAAGCTTTACATGATCCAAGCTATAAGTTTCTTCATCCTTTGGCTAGATTGAAAGCTACACAAGTGAATAAAGTCTTTCAAAATTCAGCTCTTAAGTGTACAAGAAGGTGTTGAAGAATTCCTAGAGTGGAAGTTGTTCTAGTTTCTAGTCATTTGATTCTTGATTTCCCTTTTAAGTAAGGCCAAATGTTGTAAGCTAGACTAGTGATCATCACCTTCATTTCTATGATCTCATGCTTTTTAGTTATGTTATTCTATGTTATATATGTTAGTTATATTGATCATGTTGTACTAAAGCCTTAAAAACAAGTAAACATATGTAAACTTGCTTATGATTTCATGTGAAAGTTTAGTTTAGTAAACTAGTAAATCAAGTATGTTATGCTAGTTGTTATCACCAAAAATATAAATACAAGATCATGGATGATGTTATGAAGTTTTAGAGAAACTAAAAACAAGAACCTAGCCTTTGGAATCATGTAAAGTGGATTTGTGAATCAAAAGTTGTAACTAGTTAAAAATTTCTAAAGAAAACTAGGTTTTGATGAAAAAGCTTGTTGATCAGATTTTGAATCACGATTTTGACCCATTTCTGGTCTGAATCATTAAAAGTGTAAAACAAAAAAGTTGTTCGGAGTGATGTTTCCAGAAAATGTAAAACGAAAGGTTGTACACGCGGGTTGTTTATACCCAAAACTTGTTTTTATCCAAAATCTTTTCTCATTCAACCTAGTTCCCGAGCTTGATAATTTACCAAACTTACCAAACTTCATTACTAAATAATAAATGTCATTTCTATAAAATAAAATCATACAGTGACTCCTCGGAATGGTGTTTTCATAAATGATGGGAATTATGACCATTTTGCCCTTTTCCGTGACTTATAACCAAAAATCATGTTTGACCTATTTCATAATTCATAACAAATTACCTAAGTATTACATATAAATGTATAACCATAATCATTAACGAAATACGGAAAAACCATTATGTCTCATTATAACTCTTATGAGTACAAAGTATACGTTTTAAATATTAAAAATGTAACATGTTAGTATGGAGCTTCATGTGAGGGGCCTCTTTGGGGTGGACGTATTGACGAGTTGCTGGATTTACGGTTTAAAGTGTCCTAGATTCTCATACATTTACTACATGACCTGTGAATTATGATGGCCTGAACAGTAATACGATATTTAACTAAAACGTTTTATAACCTAATAAGCTAATTTCATAATGACATACACTATTATTGTAAAGCCCTAAAATCTGGTTTACATTTTTCATTTTATTTCGGATATACCTTAAGTATTTAAATAAATATACGACATTTAAAACTATACGTTATATTAAGTTACAAAATATTAAGTACGTCCTGTGTCTCACTACGTTTATTTTGGAACCGAGCTGTACGAGTAATGCGACACATTATTTTCCTTTCGATTTCACCTAAGCCTCAAATAAAATTCGACACCACTTTGTTTAAATCGTACACTGCAACGTGTGTTGGACCCTTTCTAGACCATGTACCATATATACACGATTTGCAGTTAGAATTATTATACCGAAAATATTTGCATGAGGACCTTGTACACGTTTAAAATTGGGAGATATCACATTTGAAGATTCAAAAAGAAATCATGGCCCAATCAATCCCGTAACTTACTCCCCAAATCAGCACATTCCAAATTTAAAAATCCTTTCCTTTGGTTATATCTTGGACCGAGTACCAACCCACACACACTAAACCTAAAAACCTAGATCACAACAGCGGCTTCATCATTTTTTTCTTCTTCTTTTCTCCCTGAGTTTCAAAGGAAACGAAGGTAACAGCTTGGGGTTGAGTGATCATAACATTCTTGGGGGTTCCATTCGTGTACATCTAATTCCTTCTGATCTCCCCTCGTTTCGGCGTAAGGTACCATGTTTCTTTTTTACTTGTTACACGACATGCATAACACCACAACCGTATACATGCTCGTTAATGGATTCTGTTTTGAGGTCCTCCTGGTTCGTATAAAAACTGCCTCGTATGATAAAATATGAAAAACTATGTCTTTTCGTTAATAACAAACCGATGTCATATGTTGTCGATCGTTAAAATATTGGACATGGATTATTTAGTCTTGATGATTTGCATCTCCTTGTCATGATGATATGAATACAGGTCGTTAGTGTCTCGATAAAAAATGTATACGAGGATTAAATATATATATATATATATATATATATAGATTTACGTTCATGCTACCACCTTTAAAATAAAAATAATAGGAACCAACATTTTTGTGACATGTGGCAAAAAATGTGACATGTAAAATAAAAAAAGATTAACTGAAAATAAAATGATAAATTAAAAACAAAGGGTATTGTGGGTATTTCAATCTCCTAATTTCTTGCTCTATAACCTATCTCACCCACCCACAATTATATGAATAGTAAGCCGTCACCCTCATATCTAGTTTTTTCCTCTCTCCCAAAAACAAAAAGACCCTTACTACCTAACTTGCCGGAAAATCGAAGGAACCACTCGTCCTTTCCTGCCTCTCCGTTGCTGAAAATGATGTTCGACCTTCAACCTCTTGTTGGCTGGGGCTTCCCCGCCTTTGCTTGCGGACCCGTGGCAACCGTATACATGCTCCTGACGATTTTACACACCGCATCTCAACGACAAAAATCGAGTGTCACATGTCAACCCCAACCACCACCATCATCTGCCCGCATAAGACCATCTCAACCCAACCCCGCCGCCAAAAAAGATTGGAAACGAAACCCACAAAGTATTGTTAAGTGATAGTCTTTTTATTAATTTTCTATTGAGGCTCCAAGTTTCCATGATTGTAGATCCGTCTTCTTTTAGGTTATTTCGGATTTGATTGCGTGTCAGATCTAATGCATCACTTGTTCGATGTTATATTTTCAGATTTTACGTATCATATATTGTTGGATGTATTAACATATTGGTCTGCATTTTGCTGCATAAAATATATATTTATTTCATTTCCTGAGATTGCACTTATGGGTCAGACATGAATGAGATTGCATTTATGTAATTTATCCTCATATGTTTTTTATTGGTCCCAACTTTATAAATTTATCTTGTGGTATTCTATTATTTTTTTACGAAAATTTTATAAATTTGTGTGTCAAAAAGTTGATATCTATATTTAGTAATTTGGTAACACGTTTATAGTTAAGATCACCCTATTAAAGTGACGTACGATGTGCCGATATACGTAAATATGTATCAAGTTTGTCAACATTAATAAAATCATAAATTAAATGTGTGTCAAGTGTGACAATATTTATAAGATGTGTCACTTTACTAAAACGATGTGTCAATATCAAGTCAATATCAACATGCACGAGAACGCTATCACTCTATTAAAAAGATGTCCCAATATGAATAAAATATGTATATCAAGTGTGTCAAGTATGTTTAAGAATGCTACTCTATTAAAACGATGTGCCAATATGTCTAATGATGTGTATCAAGTGTGTCAATATATATAAAAAGATGTGTCACTTTATTAAAACGATGTCATCATATGTTTAAGAACGTGTATCAAGTGTGTATATGTTTAAAAATGTGTATAAAGTGTGTCATTATATATAAAAATGTGTATCACAAAAAGTTTTAAAAATAAGTTGTCTAAATATCCTAAATTGTTGTTTGAAATATAAAAAGGCCCGTTGTTAAATAAGTTGTAGTACTTGTGTGTATCGTTCAATTAATGATTTTAACTCAATACATATACGTGCAAAAGAAAGCTACTGTATATGAAAAGAAAAGTATAAAGAAATGCGCAAAAGAAGAATTATAAATTAAATGGATAAATAAAAGTATTAATGTGGCATGAATATGAATCTGTTTAAAAATTGAACAAAATTTTAATGGGTAACAAAATCATTATTGTCGTTATTAATGTGATGTTGAACATCTGATTTTGTTATTTGTAAATGCCATTTGTTTTCTATTTTATTACAAGTGTGCCACCCATCTAATAAATTGTTAATCTTTTTGATAATCAACGATCTAATGGTCCAAAATCGCTCTTATTGCTTTTACTTTTTGATGAATTACAAGAACGCCTCTAAGCATATATATATATATATATATATATATATATATATATATATATATATATATATATATATATATATATATATATATATATATATATATACACGTCACATGAAAACATGAGAATATGGACTGATTGTGTTGGCCTGTTGTGTCGTTTGTGTCATGCCAAGATTTTGTTAAACGAGTATGTTTGCGTCTATTTCATGCATGTTATTCTCCTTTTCGAAACTGTCTAAGGCAGCCTTTAGGTGATCGGGTAGACGCATGTTTAGATCGTATGTTAAAATCGTGTCGTGTGTATTCGAATGGAGTCATGCATGCTTGGTATTGTGTTCTTTATCATTAATAACTGTTATATAAATGGGAATTGTTGATATGATCGTTTAATGAGACCTTATTATGTGTCTCGTTTACATGTTAGGAGGGTAATCTTTCATGTCTCGCAAAGGGTGTGGCTATGTCAAGTCATATATAAAACTGGTATAAGCATGTTCGTAAAGACTAGTTAAAAGAATAAGGTTTATGGGTTATAATTCTAAGCATGGTCTAAGCGTGGTGTTTTACGCATGGTCTTGTGATGTGAATCTGATCATGGGATTAAGGTGGTTCGTATGGTGTTTTAGAAAATGGTTCATGAGTGAGTAAAAGTGGTTGTGATATAGTGAACTCTGATGTCAATTCAATATGGGTAGTATTAGTAAGATGGGTCGTAGGGATGTTGTTTGCATGGGTGTGTCGCATGTTTGCATGCATGTTACATACTAGGACATGTGAGTTGCGTATAAATATGATCAAGAAAGGGACTAGGTACCGATTTCTTTTCAAAGTAAGCGTATAGATACAAAGATAAAAAAAATGAAGAGATCAAATACTGTTTATATATATATTTTTGTTAAACTAAGCATATGAAAGGGTGCACATAAAATAATAAAGAGTATGCATGATAGAGTGTTGTGTGCGTTATGTATTTTCCGATGGTGGTCCGCTCCAGTCATTTGTCATAACATTATTCGAATATCGTCAAAGAAGTACGTTATTATTTTATAACATAAAACACTAAAATATGTTAAGTATGTAACTAATATTAAAACCGCAGTTTTGACATTTGTGGAATTATAAATAATATGTATAATTATTAATTCATGTAGATCTTGTGGAAGAAGGAGTGCTTCTGCTTGCATAAAGTACATATATTCCGTCATTTGAATTGACACATCTTTTTCTCATGACTTGTTGATTTTGATATTCATTCGATTCTCCTTGCTTTGATTTGTTATAATCCATTTGACATGATTCGCTTTGGTATGATCCTCATTTGATATTCGCTAGTTATTCGCTTGATATGTTATCCGCTTGAGATCACTTATTGATATGATTCCATTATATGATCGTTTGATATGATATGATTTTTTGTTTGTTCACTCAGCCATGGAGGTACCATGGCCATGCTCATGATGCACCAATGCATGACACTATTCGGTGTGATTAGTGCTCTTTATGATATGATTATGATATTTGTGCACTTGGCCATTATGATTACGTATACGTGCTCGTACTAGCATATGTATATTTGATTTGTTTTGCGGTGCGTATGGATGCATCCTAGGTATCGCCTCAGCTTTTGTGATGTGTAGAGCAATACATCCCCACAGCTTGGTACATTGGGCTAGCTACCCATGTACACTTTGATATGATTTGACGGATGGATATGATATGGTTATGATATATGATTTGTAGATTTGGCTATGAGTATCTCCTTTAGTATATACCGTTATTATATGATTATCTCGATATTCTCATTTATTCGTTGCTATGCCTTATTTGTTCAGTTGTTCGGTTGACCATTTGTTTACTCAATATTCGCATGTGATTCGTTTGACTACCATGTTTTCTCTCCCTTATATTCGGTTCACTTGATTACTTTGATTATCCTCTGATTATCATGCTTATTCTTCAGTTGGGATTTTCCATTCGTTATGATATTTATTTCAGCTTCGTGGATTTGATTTGGATTTTGATTATCGTTTATATATATTTGTTTATATCTGTTCACTAAGCATTAGCTGTTGGCGTTTTCTTTTCCATGCGTGTTTTTAGGCGGGCGAGGATATGGGATTTCGAGAGTAGGAGAGGAAGACCTACCCTAGTGAACCCTATTGTTGGACATTTGGCATTTTAAACTATCTTTCATTCAGTATTTTGGACCATGTTATTTCAGTTATTGGATACGCTTTGGAACTTTTGAATGACTTATGTTTTGATGACTTTTCATGATTTTAAATAAATGACTTTCGCTTGCATTTGATTAGTATACAGTTCAAATGTTTGTGTGTTCATGTAAAAAATAGGCGAATCTCGTTTGTATTGACCATTAATCACTAGGCGTGATGAGCACAAATATTGTAACTGTGCCTATTGGGATTGACGAATCTCGTTTGTATTGACCGGTTAGGCAAACAAGCTCACTATATTTGAGAACACTGGGTAATCGGCAAATTACCTACAGGGGAAAACATTGTAACAAACATGCCAATTGCTATTGGTACATGTTAACGTCTAGGTTTCATGAACTTAGTGAAATAAAACTATTTTCAACATTATGGGTGTATAACAACGTAACACACACAAACATTATGTGTTCAAACATTTAACAATAAACCTATGAATTCACTCAACCTTTGTGTTGACAGTTTTAAGCATGTTTTATCTCAGGTCTATAATGATCAAGACTGGCTCGGAGGGGCATGGAAACTACAAGAAGGCTATAAGCATATTTTATCATTCGAAAAAATATCAAAGACTTTATATTGATGTGTTTTGTAATCATGGAAACTAGTAGGACCTATTTTGTAAACTCTGATATATTTTGTTAATAAAATAAGCCATAAAAACGTTTTTTTTTATATTCTACGATCTTCTAATGTTTTGTCGATAACAAACATAAAATCATTTTAATGAAACAAATAAAATACATAAATAGTTTGAGCCAATAGTTTACTAACACACTTTTACTAAACATATTAAAACTATATCAAAACATGTTTAGAAAATAAACCAAAGACATTTTTATAAAACACTAACAAGTAATATTGTTTACATCTTATAGAAATGCATATGTATAACAACTAGTGTTTACATTTTATAGAAATGTATATGTACTTTGTATATGTTGTAATGGGTAAAAACCAAAGTCCATAACCCATGACCCATGATTCATTGACTAGGTACAATGAATGTTGTTGGGTAAAAACCAGAGTCCTTCACCCATACCCATGGAGCATGATCCATAACCCATGACAGCATGACATCATGCATGAAGTCATGTTGGGTATTATCCATGATCCATGACCCAAAGTCCATGACCCATGACCCAAGATCCATAACCCAAAGACTAGGTACATTGCATCTTGTTAGGTATCCATAATCCATTACCCATTACCCATAACCCATGGTCCATAACTCATAACCCGGTTTGCAACCCGAAATCCAGATTAAACTGACCCAGTAGCCGGATCCCAGGTTTTGCACTAGCGGGTCCGTGGCAACCGTGGGACAGTAGACATAATTTGTCTATAAATAGTGAGCCATTTCTCTCTTGCTCACTACCACTCTTAGACATACTTTCTCCCAGTATTCTAACATCTCTAACCACTGATCCAAAAGATCATTCTATGTAGTTTTATGTTTGTGTGATTCTCTAGGTTCCTCTTAAAGGCAAGATCACCACCTCTTGAAGACGTGCAAGCTCAAGTCATGAGTCTCTAAGCTTTGTCATCATCAAGACCACTGAAGTGCATCTTGTTGATAATTCTTTCCTCCCTCCATAGAAGTGTTGTGTTGAAGGCTTTAGTGAATGGTGCCGAAGGGTCGTGTTGAAGGCATTAGTGAAAGGTGCCAAAGGTGTACATTCGATATGATGCATCGATGTACAAGTTAGATAGTTTGGGTTAAATGACGTTGATATCCTTCTAGTGTTGTAAAGCGAGGTGTGTCTCCTTTAGGGTAGTTGTTATGGTAGTAGTGTTGGGTAGTAGTTCCTCCTTTGTAATGGAACTCGGTATCTAGCGTTGTACCGGATAAAGTGTAGGCGACGTTGTGAAAGGTTTGGTTCTACCTCGTGGAAGAACTTGGTGTCTAGCCTTGTACCGTATAAAGAGTAGGCGACGTTGTGAAGGTTTCTCGCCACATTAAGGAGCTTGTATTGTGTTGTGCTTACAAAATCTCGAGTGGAGTACTCGGGGAGTGGAGTAGGGCAAGGAAGGTGTCCTTGTAGCCGAACCACTATAAATACTCGTGTCGTGGTTTTGTGCTCCTTACTCTTCATCTTTTGCATTACTTACTTATATGCTTATCTATCATTATCCAACACACACATTAAATAGATTGACATAAGTCGACTTAAATACTTTAAAACGAAGTTTTAATCGGTAAAACTATTCAACCCCCACCCCTTTTAGTTTTCCACATATTTGAATAAATTGAATGATAAATCCTTTTAAACGAGTCAGTTACAGATTGTTTTCAGTTATTATAGTTTTTATACCAACGAGTAATACCCAGCTTGAATTCTGCTCACAGATTTACGAAATTGGGGGTGTTATAATTTCCTCACTTGTCTTCTATAATCTCCTCGAATGCATCTAGAAAATCTGAAATCACAAATATAATTTATTAAGTACAAAAAGTTCATATAAACAACTAACAAATAAGCATAAAATTAACGACAATGCGTGTAAATATATGTATGAAACACACGTCATCGTAACTTTTATGCGTATTTACACGCGTGTAAATACAGAGATAACGCGCATTTCATATATATATTTACACGCGTTATCGTCAATTTTATGCTTATTTATATGAAATTTTGGTACTTAAGCGGTTGTATTTGTGATTTTAGGTTCTCTTAATGCGTACGAGGAATTATGAAAGAAAAGTTGAAATAATGCGAAACGAAGTAAAAGATTTGTTTTTAGAAAGGCAACATCACATTAAGAACCACAAAAGATAAAAGATACAATACACGGCGTCCCATCTCAATTAACAAGTTAATTAAACGAAGATGAGACCCAAAAAACAAAAACAAAGACAAAGATACCATCACGGTATTTTCAAACTATTGGATGACACTCGATGCTTCATAGGAATCCATCGTTATTCCTTTCCTCCAACGAGAAAGATCTACTTTGATATTGCGAAGGCAAAGTCTCATTTCACCATTAGAGAGAACCCACTTTATCCATTTCAATCTCTGTCATCGATGGAAAAAGGGCTAGCATCATTTCTCCATTGGGGACATACCACTTTTGAAATGAAAGATCAACTCTTCATAGACTTGTAGTACCAATTACATATGCATTCCAAACACCAGAGTTGGACAATTGCCAACCAATACCCACATGACATTATAAAATTCTCATATGGAATAAAGGCCACCAATGTCACTTGTTGCCACACATAGTAATCTCAAACACTAAAATATACTCTGATCCTCGAAGCTTTGACTAACCCAATCATATAGTACCAAGTAGTATGTGAACCAAACAATGTGTTGGACACTTGCCAACCAATACCCACATAGAATATAAAAATTCCATATGGAACAAAAGCCAACAATATCCAAACGATGCCACTCAAGTCAAACTCAAATATGTTTATAACTCTGCCTACCTGAGTTGCAAACGACCATAACCATTTGCAGACACGAATCCAAACAGCAGTTTCAGTAGACCAAACATCACAGAATATTTGCAAACGAGCAAACTTCATTAACTGTCGGCTCAGGAGGGATATTTGTAGATCAATCCAATCCACTGACCAAACACACGAAACTTGCAGAACTCGCATAAGTCACTGTAGTATATTAAATCACAGACTGCGTATAAAACTTATTATACTCGAATTTTTTGCGGATCCCATCACCATTGTTGCCAATCTATCATTTTATATTTTCTTGATCTTCTTACAATCCACTCGATGCTTTTGAGTTGAATATCATGAACAATATGATATCAAACGACAATCAAGGTGGAAATGGATTGAGGAAATCAATCCATTGTAGGTTCTAGAAGAACGAATGCTTGTAATATGATAAATTAAGAGTTACAAGTTGATAAATGATGGCTAATGAAAGAATCAAGCGAGGAAACGAAGCATGAATAAAGAATTCATGTTAATGTGACCTATGAAAAAGTTGTGCTATTTTGGCTATAACTTCTTTATACCAACTTTATTTTGAGTGCTTCAAATGGCCACTTAACGAGAAAAAGGATATATACAACTTTCGTGTTTTGAGATAAACGTGAAAACCAACTTAAAAGGAGAAATATAACATTTTTAAAAAATCTACCAGGTTTGACCTTACTAGTCAACCTTGAGTATCTTTCAAAAGTTAGCAAGGTTTGACTTTGATAGTTAACCTTGTGATTTTTCAAATTTTCGCAAATAGTCCGCAATAAAGGTTTTGTATTTTTGTTTTTGTTTTGTTTTTTTTTTTTTTTGTAAAAGTTAAGTATTTGCTGAAAAATATTTGTAAAATTCATTATTTTTATAATTTTCGCTTTTTAGATGAAAAACATGAAGACAATGTGCGGATGAGGTATGGGCATGTGGGTGGGTTGTTGGGCTGAAAGTAGTGGCGGTGAGTTACTCTCCGTCACATCAGCGCCACCTCAGTTTTTTCTCTTCTCTTACTTCCACTACTCCCATTCACCATATATCCGTTTTAGTCACTCTCACTCAATATTATAAAAATATACTCATTAAATACTCAGACATACTCACAATACAAATAAAAAACCAATTACTTTTTGGAGTGGGGCCATATGTGACAGCTTTTAAACTTTGATGAGTAACTCACCACTCTCTCCAAAATGAATCGTGACTTGCTTTATCTATTTTGGGAGTCATCAGAGTTGGTCACTCACGCCTCAAATGACAAACCACCTCGGTCAGTCTTGGTAAATGCCAATTTTTGTTTGTATTTCAGGCCATTTTAATTTTTAAAAGTTATTAATGTTTTTAAATTACTTTAAATATTTGTAGTCATCAATTTCACTTACCTTGATAAAATCTTGGGTTTATGTAACAGTGCTTTCCGGTTAAGGTTTCATATTATTATAAAAAGAAATTTTAAGTTTATTAAATTAAAACTCAAATTTAATTATTATAATATTAAGAGTTTAACTGATGTGTATTATATTGAATGCAATTTTTATTTTAAAAAGGAAATTTGTGTTTAATGAATGTCGTTTAACTGTTGCCATCAGGTCACTTGTTAGACAAACCCAATTATTTTTGACAATATCACAAAAACTATAGTTTTTAAAGCACGTCGATACTGTATGATGCAGTTTACTAGCCTTATCGGCCTGCGTAGTCAGTGAGTGGCATGCTTCATGGGACCTGGTCCATATATGTACAGAATAACATGCTCTTATTACATAAGAGTCTTATGAAGAAAAAAAAAAATCATATGATTCGTTTTCTGTTAGTATTCTTCATGTCTTTTTTGATCTTTCTATGTATTCCATGTGGAAGTAAAAGAAACTACTTGAATCACGACTCGGTTATACAAGTGCTGGAAACCATTTGAATGATTACCTACAAATCTCATATTGTCTGCACCTGATGGTCCAGTGGTGGGCACATGTAACATAGAACGGGGTTTATGAGTTCAAATCTTGTCCTCGTGTCTTTTTAGACTTGGTGTTACGCGATTTACCACTTTTACATGTTAGTCGTCAGACTGGTGATGGTAACTACCAAATAGCCTATTTCCCTTTTTCTTTAGCATGTCTAAAGTTTGCATTCCACATTCGAGTATTAGTCAATAGTTTATGATAACACACTGAAGAGTAGATTCGATTTTTTATTATCTTTAACATAATCCTGTCAAAAAATATGAAGGGGTGAAGCCTGGAGTTGTGTTGGGGGCCCATATAGGATGATATAATACGTTAGCCAATTCAAACCAAGACATGTCATGTGGGGTTAAGGCTAGGGGGAAGTGGTCTCACCCTTCTTAGTAACCATGCGTCACAAATTTCTAATTTCACCACTTTTCTCATGCTTGATCAGTCAGCCAACTCAGCATCTTCACTTTTAACACTCACACACCATAATACCCCTTCACTCATAACATGCCATTTGAGCCCCACCCACCCTCAATTTTAATTTCTTTTGCATTTTTTCAAACAAGCTAAATTTCATTAATTCAAATAAAAATAAAATATGAAATTTTTAAAAATTACGATTTTTTTTAAAGATAAATATGAAACTTAAAATAATAAAATAACTAATTTTCTAAGATACTAAATCAAGTTTATATAACTCAAATAAAAACCATAAGGTAGTAAATAAGAACAAAACTTTATGTGAACAAAAACTAAAACAATTACACAAATCACCAAGACTAGGAACAGTGAACCTAGAAAATCGAATTTACTCCCATAAATAATTAAATGGGCCTCTTCCTATTAACATATGAGAGAGAAATTAAAAAAAGAAAATAAAAAAAATAAAAAAATAAAACCTTCTAGATCTCACCTCCTTCTTCTTCAAGATATGAAAATACAGAGCCTCAAGAACTAAGCACATTTTCTTCATTTTCAAGATATCGAATCTGGGTAAGCCACGATGGTTTTATTTTTTGTCTTTTTCCGAAAGTCACACACGCCACTTAAATGGCTTAGGAAGTGGCGAGAGATGGTTGGGGTATGGTGGCACCATGGTGGCGGCGCCATTTTGGTGGCCACGTTGGATTTGGCGTGGGTGGATGTGATGATACCCCATGGTCTTATCAAAGTGAAATAATTCTTGTTCAATGGTTAATTTAAACTAATGACAAACTTTAGTTACAGTTTCATATTTGATTTTGTCAAAAAAGAATTCCAATAACAAGTTTCAACAGATATAATGACATGGATATCAGAATATTGACAGTTTTTTATATTCAACACCCGAGTCATGTCCTTTGGTAACACTTAATGTAAGCTTGATTTCGCCAAGCCTAACGATGTGAGTAGTCTCTTAGACTAGAAGCGGTATCAAAGATCATCATTAATTATTAGAATGCACATGATACATAATTAAATTTATCGTACAAGTATTTATTGAGTCGATCGTGGTCATCATCAATGATATATATGTGTTCAATAGAAAGATCCATCAAAATGCGTTGATGTAGATTTACAATGACTTAGAGTTGATTTCTTCTAATTCCGAAAAATTTATAACACTTGTATTCTTTACAATTTGAACGCACCCGACAATGTAATTGAGATGGAAATGAAAATGAATGACCGTCTTCGAATTCACTATTATTAAGGGGTTATTAAAATAAGAGTAAATTACACCGTTCGTCCTTGTGGTTTGCGTTAGCAGCGGGGGTTTAAATCCTTTGAATAAAAAGTTCTGCGGCCGTCCCTAGTGTAAAGCGTTATGCCCGTTCGTCCTTTGACCAGCAGCGTTAAGTTTATTTGTTAAACTCCCATGTATGACTTGCACATGAGGGTAAAAATCATCATTTCATCTCTTTATATAAACAATACTCTTCCACATACCACCATCACGACCACCACCACCACCTTTGGTAAAAATGGCACAACACCGGTAAAATGTCATTCCATCTTCATCCACCACCACCACCATCCCGACCACCAACCGCCACCTCCATCATCTTGTACCCTCCATCTCACTCGTCCTTGTGCTATATCATTTGGGGTTTTAATTGAGGTCTTTCGGTTTCATTTGATTCATGATACCACCATCAGCCCTCCACTCTCTTATCTCTTTTACTTTTTGTGGTATGAGGCACCTCAACTCCATTCTTGTTACTTCTTTTATTTTAATCGGGTACAAAAGATTTATTAATGTTTTCGTGGAATCAAAAACAACAATAAAAACGATTTGACAAGATTGGTGTGGTTAAAATTAATTAGGAGGGGTGAATGTTTGATTTGGTTTGTACTCGAGTCGTGCCGGACCACCATGGTTTCAGTCAAATCTGTTTAGCCAAGGGGTGAACTTGATTTGACTTGGTTCACAACAACGACCCAAGGGTGTTTGTTTCTTTGTCGCGATTGATGTATGTTGTTGCAGCGTCACAACCACCCATAAGAGTGCGTCTGGTTTGTTTATCCGAACCCACCACGGCCCCAGGGACATTAAGTATGGGCTCATTGTTTTGCTTAGTTGCTAAATTGTTGTTTAGCTTATTTAACTTGCGGCTTATTTTGATAAGGTGGTGTTTGGATGGTGTTTGTTATGTGCAGGAAAACCAAAACTACCCCGAGGGTGTTTGTTTGTCTCGGCTTACCATCACTTTGAAGGGTGTACTCGACTACTTGTTGAATTGAAATAAACCCTCAAGGGTTGTGTTTGTATGTGTATATGTGACGAGCGTGTTTACTGCTATCTTGGTTTGTGACAACCCATAAGCATGTGGCCGGGTTAGGTTTATAGAGCAACAACGAATGCGTTTGTGCTAGCATATCCGGACCAAGAGGCGTCGGCTTGTTGATTCCTCTTCTTGTTTGAACCAAGAGAAGCACCAAAGGGTGCGTTTGGTTTCTTTATGGACCACACCCAAGAGGGTGTTTGGCTTGCTATTCAGTGATATACAGCGACCAAAAGGCGTTTAACTTGGTTTGGTATTACGCGCTAGCGGCCTACCGAAGGGTGTTGATTTGGTTTTTGGTTTTGCTTGATTTCACGACATCCAAGAGGGTGTTTGTTGACCCTCGATTTGGTACCACCAAACCCGAGAGGATGTGTTTTGGTTCAGGTTTAGTCAAGCAAGAACACCTCATGTTTTGGTTAACAAGCCGATATAACAAAAAAAAATTAGAGTGTTTTGGTGAAGGAAAGATCTTTGGATTTTGGTGTTCTCGATGATGATAATGAGTTTGGTGAAGGAAAGATCTTTGGATTTTGGTGTTCTCGTCCTTGCACGTTCGTCTTATGGTCTTGAAATAACGATTATACCCTCATGTGCAAGTCCATGAGGGGAGTTCTGGTCAAACTTAACGTTTTTTGGTCAAATGACGAACGGTGCATAACGTTTCACACTTAAGGACGGGCGGTGTAACTTTTTTGGTCAAAGGACGAAACCCTGCGGTCAACGCAAACCACAAGGACGAACGGTGTAATTTACTCTTAAAATAATGAACACCAAACCACAAACTTATTCATGAACAGTATTTGAAGATTAACGTCCTCAACCAAAAAAGTTTGTGGGTTCGGTTCTTGTGCGAGACAAATGTAAAACTGATATGATATGTGACTATGTGAGAAATGCAAATGTGAAACTTCGTACAGTTGTGAGAATGCATAATTTGGTTGTCTGTATTTCTCGAAAAACATAGAATAAAATATGAGAGAATCATCTGAAACACAACATGACCTCTCATGTTCAAATAAACATGAGAGAATCTTAATCCATAAAATAATTAGAGGCAATTCTCTAAAAAGACTAGTCTGACGGGGTATTTTTTTTAGACGGGAATTTTTTTTTCTCCAACTAGACATGGCCGACTTTGGGTTTGGGCTATAATAGTTAAAATCATGACATGTGTCCACTTACAAAAGTACATCAAGTACAGTATCACCAAATCATACTCAGGGGTGGCAACCATGACTCACCATACCTCACCACCCACCAATAATATCATTCCACATAATCTCATACCTCACTATATTTTTTTAGTGGCAATAGTCATTCCATACCTCACTTATTTTATTATTTAAAAAAAAAAATCATAATTATATTAAACAATTAAATAAAAACATAATATTTCATTAATAATAAAAAAATTACATAATACTTAAAAAAAAATAAAAAATTACATCACCGTTGAAATAAAAAAAAATTATACTAGTCATCGAGATATGCTAAGTCTAGAGCCGCTACATGCTCCGTAAGATCATATCGTAGACGATTATGGATATCTTCGTCGATTAACTCCCGTAGTGCACCTGTCATCATAAACTGGCTATAGGCTGATCCATTATATGAACCGTGATATTTCCATCTCGTCGTCTTTTTAAAATAATGCATAGTATAATACTGCATAAGCGAGTCGATTCTTTTAGGCCGACATAGCCCGTAGAGGGCGGCCGAGAATCATCCATTTTCCCTTAAGACGCCCAAAAGCTCGTTCGACATCCTTTCTTGCAGACTCTTATAGCTTCTTGAATCTCTTTTCCTTGGGCGTGGGAAACTTATATGCTTTAACTAACGTTGAATACGTAGGATAGATTCCATCGGTAAAATAATATATCGCGTTTGTAAAGCCGTCCATTTGATAAATGAACCTGTTTGGCGTCGTTCCATTTCGCTCGATAAGATACGGAGATTGATTCAAAACATTGATGTCGTTATTTGCAGGGAGGACCAAAAGCGAATGCCAAAACACAAATCATTTGAGCGGCGGCTTCAAGCATAATAGTCGGGTTATTAGTGATCACCACTTTTATATTGGCCTCTCAAACCTAGAACAATTTCGCCAAACGAAATGTGTACAATCAATGCTACCAAGCATTCCAGGAATGTGATGTTTTTCTTCAAGTGCCTCGAATAACCATTACAGCGTCATGGGTTGTCGGCCTACGTAAAACTCTCGACCATATAATGCAATTACGCATGGCAAAAATGATCAAGGCAATCTCTTACAAAATATTAAATATATATATATATATATATATATATATATATATATATATATATATATATATATATATATATATATATATATATATATATATATATATAAAATCTAGATCAAATAAGATCAAACTTAAAGTTGTTAAAATGAGATCCAACTAAAATTTGACAAGCGACACTCTCCTTACAACAAAAATAAATTTTGTATTAACTACAACTAAAATTGTTAAAGTTTCGATAGATTTCTTTTAAAATTTCTGAGAAACCTAGGTGATACACTTTGATTAATAGTGTAATGTGTATCAGGTTTTTGTATATGTATCAGATTTTGAAATATTTATTAGTGTAATGTGTATCAGGTGTATCACTAATCTAAACTCATGTATCATTTGCAGAGGCGGACCTACCTTATGTCAAGGTGGTTCCCGGGAACCACCTTAGAAGCCAAAATCGTATACAGGTGATAGCATGAATTTTTTTGGGACCTACCTTAGAAAATTGTTAGGAACTACCTTAGATTGATTTTAAACTAGAAACAGCTGAAAATGAGGATACAAATGATTTGATTTAGTGGTATTTAATGAAAAAAATGATAGATAATCATTAAAGAAGAAGTAAAAAAGAAGATGAAATGGTGAAGAGAGACCGAGAGAAATGAGTTTGGGGAGGATGATGAAATTGTACTTTTTGCTTTTGTTCCCATTTTCTCATGTTTGACTATTGTTTTCATTTTCCTTATTGATTTATGAAGTTAATCAAGTAAATACGTTGTACATGTTTTATAGTTGTAAACAGATAAAAGTGATCCTTAGGAAAAGAGATAAAAGTGATTTGTAACTATCAAATTTTTAACATTTTATAATTACACGGTGAAAATTAATTTTGTTTGTTTAACAATTATTACGTAACTCTTTTTGATGACGCTAATAAAGTGCTTGTTTTGGATTTGACCCGACCCGATCCGACCTGACTTATTGATTGGTTAAACTTTTGTTAAGTTGCACTTTTTTTATCATCAAGTAAAGGAACCACCTTAGTACTCCGGCTAGGTCCGCCACTGATCATTTGGTTATTAGTTTCTAAAATGTTAATTTGTATTAAAATATTATTTTTATGTGTATTATTGCTAAAATTGTTATTTATAAATGTTTTAGTGGTTTTTTAGACTTGATCTTATTTTTACAACTTTAAGTTTGATCTCACGTTAACTCTCCCCTATATATATATATATATATATATATATATACGAATTTAAAAATTAGAAAAAATACCGAAATACAAAAAATACGGGACGTTCTTCGTGACATGTTTTAATAGTCATCAAATCTATCCGAGGTTCACGTTCTGCGAGTTGCGAATGGGTGATGTGCATTTTGTAGCGTCGTGAAACTTTTTCTCCTCGCGTCTTGGCTCTCTTTAAACCATTCAAATCTACCTTCAACATCACCAACAATTCTTAAAACAAGCTTTTACTCATTGAAATCTTTCACGAAAAACAGGTCGAGGAAACTTTGGTGGATTCGTGAAATAGTCATTCATTAAAGTTTGTAATGCTTTATCGCAGCGGGTGAAAAGGCGCCCGAGTATTGCTTGAGCTAGCGGTGTCTTGAATGGAATCGCATAGCGAAATAGGTTTCTAGGGTACTAGGTGGAGAAAATAGTTAGGAAGACTCTTAGGGAAAAATTAATTCGTCATCGGATGAAGAAGAGGATGATGAAGACATTTTTTTTAGTGTTGTAGTTGATTTGTGTATGTAAAAATGATAGAGATTTGGAATAAAGTGTGAGGAGGATGAAGTGTTATTTAAAAAGGGGATTTATTTATTTATTATTATTTTTTTTAAATTAATGCATGTAACGGTCGGATATTCAAACCCAACACACGCTCCCTTTTGCAAACCACTTCGGCATACTTCCCCGCTCCCCATACCGATCACCTCCATACCGCATGGGTGGCAACGGTGTTGCCGTGCGGTATGGAGGCAAACCGCATTCATACCTCACCCGTTGCCACTCCCCTCACAACAAAAAACATACTTGTACTTGATGTACATTGTAAGTGGACACGTGTCATGATTTTAATTATGGTAGCCCAGACCCAAAGTAGTCCATGTCTAGTTTAAGAAGAAAAAAAAGATTCCTGTCTAAAAAAACACTCCGTTAGGCTACTTGCTCCTTTAAAGAAGGGGAGAATTGCATATATATCTCTGCAAAAACTCAAATTGCGTATATATCCAACTTAAACTTATAAGTACATATATATTCTTTCAAAAGCTTAATTATTGCATATATATCCAACTTAACTTAATAATTGCATATATATATCATTTCTAAACATTCGTAATTGCATATATATCCTTCTAAACCCCTAATAAATCATATATATCAAAATAATTATTTAATATAACTTTAAACTCTAAATTATGATAGTTATAATTTTAAAATTGCGACAAATACATTTGTTTTAACTGTACGATGTCCCGGGTTCAAATGAACGACCAAAAATAATATATCAATAAATGTTTAACCTCACAAAAAAAATTACCTTGTCTCATATCTAATATAAATACATGAAATAAACTAGAATATATATCATGGTTATTATATATTATACATCACAGATAAAATATGTTTGCAATGAAAGCGTATATACTATTTCCAACATGTTTATAAATAAAGAAAAAAATATATTTAAGAAATGTATTTTTATAATTATAATTGTTACATATTCTAGAGCTGTAAATTTAATGAAATAATTATTTGGATATATATGACATATTTAAGGTTTACGAATGATATACATGTAATTCTAAGTTTAGATTGGATATATATGCAAATTTTAAGCCTTTCGAAGGATATATACGCATTAAAAGTTTAAGTTGGATATATACGTAATTTTGAGCTTTTGCAGGGATATATATGCAATTTTCCCCTTAAAGAATTGCCTCAAATAATTAGATACTTTTTCTAATTATCATTTGTCTTTAAGAGCATTAGGTATCGTGGAGCCGTTCGGGTCATCTCGTTCTCTAAAAGCGGTGCCACTTTAGCAAAACACAGAACGACACCAGAAAACCTTTGGCACCACATTTTATGTCATTACCATTGGCACCAGAAAATGTGGTGCCGTTCTTCAATTTTTCATTTTTTATTTTTTTTTTCATTTACATAAAACGTACATAATATTAACTAAAATAAACTTTATTAAAAAAAATACATTACATTAATTAAAAAAAAAGTTACATAAAAATAAAAAACTAGTACATAAACATATAAATGAAAGTACAAATTCAATGAAAAGTTTGAGTTATAATCCTCCTCACGAGTTCGCCCTAAACTCGTCATTATAATACGTTGCTTCCATAATGTCAAACCAGTTCTTCCTAAGATGTTACGCATCCTGTCTTCTACCTCCATCTGACATTTCCTCTCGTAGTTTTCTTTCTTGTTTCTCTCCGACTTCCTCATCCCTTTCAAGTAGTCGGAGTTGATCCTCGATAAGATTAAATATATATGGGTTGGTGTTCCACAACCGATTGGAGTGTTAACGGTTCATTTTCGTTGGGAATACCGGAAAGATATCTTCCGGTGGAGTGTAGGGGTGAGCATACGACCCGAACGGACCGGACCGACCGTCGGACCGGCCAGAGGGAATTTGGCGGGCGGGCCGGACGACCACATTGATCCGGTCCGCGATCTCGGCTTTTGGCTAATGGTCCTCGATGCGGTCGATGCGGACCAAAGCAGACAAATTTGAGCTAATTTGGCCTTGTTGGACCGGACCGACCGAAGGGACCGTCCGGGCCGGAACTCCATTCGGTCCGGTCTCGATCTAAGATTTTTGCGAAATCGGTCCGGTCCGGTCGGTGCTTGGCGGTCGGTCGATTTTGGACCGTGCACACCCCTAGTGGAGTGTTATAAACTTCATTTTTCGTTGGGTTGGAGCTGGGGATTTGTTCTGAGAAGTCGTATGCACTAGGGGATTGTTGTGAGAAAGTAAGTGGTGATTGGGAATTGTTTGAGTGACGGTGAATTAAATTGAGATGGGGAATTGTTGTGAAGTGGTAGTAGGGAAATTGTTGTGAGAAGTCGTGGTGACAAGAAAATTGTTGGGAGAAGTCTTTGTGAACATTGTTGAGAATATGTGTATGAGTTATGTGTATGAGAAACAAAAGAGTGTGGGTATATATAGGGAAATTTTTGAATTTAAATTTTGAATCCTTCCGCTCGTACAGTATCATTTAATTTAAATTTGAAGCAGAGTGTGAGTAATATTTTGTGTTTATTGTGGTTAGCCTGTATTTATAGGTAATTTAGTGGGTTAAAAAGTTTTTTTTTTTTTTTTTTTTTTTTTAATTGTTAAAATCACTTCCAAACGGTAATATTACCGTTACCAAACGCTCCCTTTCTTCTCCCATTCAATTCCAATTTGAAAAAAAAAAAAAAAAAAGCGAAATAGCGTGCTTAGCAAATACTGGTGGCATGAATAGCGCCAGTTAAGTAGTAGTGTACAGATTGTCATTTTGGGCTAGTGGGTTTGGCGCCATGAATGGCACCACGATCCCCCAGGCTCTAAGCATGATGAGCTTGACACACAAAATTATAAAAAGTTTATGTTCATCTTTTGAAAAGATAAGATACTTGAAATATATGCTTTGTTTGGCAGACAAAATTTATCAAAGATTAAAAATAATCTTTTATAATTTTTTTAAAGAAAAGAGTTATTTTATTTTTATTTTTTTTAGAAAGGCATAAAAGAGTTATTTTAGATATCAAACTTTTTTCACATAGCAAGGAACTCATCTCCACCCTTTATTTAAAAATAAATCAATGACTGAGATTAAAAATATTTTAATATTTCTCATATTTTTTATAATTTAAATATCTCTTAAACTGTTAACCGCTAAGCGAAAATAATTACACCATCGCAACGAGCATTTAATTATCTTTCTATAGACGGACACTTTGATATACTTTTGAAAAAAGAAAAAAAAAATCGTTTTTTTTTCACGTTTTTCGTATATTTTTTCAATTTTTTAAACTGAATTTTGCATTAAAAATTATATGTGATTAAACGCTAATTTGAATATCACATGTGACATTAGTGTTAAATCACATATGATATGTAATATCACATGTGATATTCAAATTATTGTTTAATCACATGTGATTTTTTCATGCAAATTTCAGTAACGTAAAAAAAACGTAAAAAACGGTGAAAAACAAGAAAAAAATTGTCGAAAATATATCAAAGTGTTTATCTATAAAAAGATAATTAAATGCTTCTCGTCATAATAAGTGTTGTGTATATATATATATATATATATATATATATATATATATATATATATATATATATATATATATATATATATATATATATATATATATATATATATATAATGTATCTTTATTTTGAGAACCCTATTACGCGCGAGAACTCTCATTTACCAATCATAATTTAGTAAACCATTTTTCTTTTAAATTAATATAATTAATTCATAGAGGCGTGATGGGGTAATTAACATTCACACACTCTTTGCACGATAATTCAAAATTTTCCTATAATCATGCCAAATACGGTTTCTTATTTTACAAGTCAGATTTTTTTCCTCTAATATTCACTAGGTACAATCAAACCCTATTCCAGAATTGAGAGCCACCCCATAGCCACCTTCATGTTGTTTCCAGATCCGTGTTTAAGGGTTGTTTTCACCATAACCCTAATTAGATCCGATCAGATCCACCATAACCGTAGCCGACCCTTTCAAATACAGTTTCTGTTTTCACCATAACCTTAATTAGATCCTATCAGATCCACCATAACCATAGTCGGCCCTTTCAAATCCGTGTTTAAGGGTTGTTGTATCATCAATTTTGGAAGTTCCGTCTAGTGGTTGGGATGCGTGCAGTCTCGATGCGACTGGCCCAAAACAATATAACCCTTTTCTTTCTCATGGGTTTCTTTCAAGTTTAGAGGAGTCACGTTCTGCAGTAAAGGTTAGGCATGTTATCCTTAGCAGCATTTCGTACTAAATTTTTTATGAATTTATGAATTTCTTTTTTCCATCGGTTGTGATTATTTACTCTGTGCATATACTTTTGATCTTGGCCCCTTGTCTTTTGACCGTATATGTTATATGTACAACTTTCATATGGGCTCCTCCATGATTGCCTTATCTCTCCAACATGGTTTCAAATATGTGGAAACTTTTGGTGAAGGATATATTGTTCAAATGAATAATCACAAATAAATAACATATCTCTTGTTGCCAATTGGAATTGGATAAAAGGTGATGGTTTGACGAAAAAAATTGATGACTTAAAGAGGGGTCAGGTGTTTCGAGTAATTAAAAAATTCTTTAATTACTTCTTTGGTGTGCATTAAGAATAATGGTTAGTTAGTTTCTAAATTAGTAATGCTATCTCTTTTGACTATAATGATTAACTTAAAAGAACAATACTCTATGCATTTCAACTTGTACCTGCTGAATTTAGGTTTAAGTCAGCAGTTTGTTAATTAAGCTGCCGTCTCACCTTTTACCGTTAAAACATAGATGTTAACGTATAAAACATAGATGTTTACGTTTAAAGCATACATGTTTACGTATAAAAACATATATGTTTATGTATAACATATATGTTTTTTGTTTGATTTATAAAACATATATGTTTTGTGTTTGGATTATATATGTTTTACATATATAAAAAAATTTGTCTCATGTTTATTTGTGTTTGTTAGTTTAAGCTTGTCCATGTGTGTTATGTTATCTTGAGTTTTATTTTAAAAGTATTTAATCTTGGCTTTATTATTTTTCAGGCGTGGCGTTCTTTGAAGGCGTACACATATGCTGGAAGTACATATATGTTATTAGAAGGCGTGCATGTATGTTTTTGGAAGACATGCGCAAATGTTCAAAATAATATGATGAGAAACTTCAAACACATATGTTTTGTACGCATATGTCCGTTTACGTTAATTATTGTTAGTGCACCCGTGTAAAGATAAATTATATTAATGTATTTCTTCTTATTATAAATTTGTATTTTAATTGTATTTCTATCTATATCGAATTTTGTGTTTAACATTATGTTCTTGGTTGTTATAAATTTACATGATCTAAAAACACATATGCACATTTTCATTTGAAAAACATGCATGTCGAAAAAACTATTCCAAAAACCAAAATAATAAAATTAATTCATAAAAACGCATATGCACTAAATCAGTTTTACAACATGCATGTTAAGAAAAAAAAAAAAAAAAAAAAGGCCAAAAAATAAAACGTCAAAAAAAAAACAACGAAAAATAATATAAAATTGACTTTTACTATTATACCCTTTTGGATTAAATAAAAAGGTTTAATAATTCAAAAATGCTATGTTGCATTGATATGTTGGATAATATGCATTACTAGGAGTACATAAGGGGTTCTCGCAGTTCTCGCACTTAACAGGATTCTCAAAATAAATGTTGAAAGATATTAATATTTGTAAAAAAAAAGGATGAAATGAGTTTTTAAAATTGTTGAGATTAATCTCATAGATCAAATAAAGATGGAGGGTAGAGATTGATCCCTTCACATGTAAAAAATATTTGGTATGCAAGTGATCTTTACTCTTTCTTAAAACCAAATATTACTTCATGTAACTTATAAAATAATCTCAATTTTAATCTCATGTGTTATCTTTATCTACAACTACATTTCCAGTGCAACAGTTATTTTCGTAAAACATGCACGATATATACTCCGTATATCGCCAGAGTACATCGTTTGAAATAGACGTAACAACTAACCAAACCAATTAACTTTCCAAATTAATTGGACATGTGACATTATATGGCCCATTTGAACCTTGGCTAGAAGCTATATCTTTGCCTGGTCGTTAAATTTGCGCTGTGTTCAAGTACTCAGGTTTGGGTCACCAAACCCTTTGGAAGTGTTCAACAAACAAAATCAATACATTACTGTCACTATTTTTATTAAATATGATCTAAAAAAAGAGATTTATGTTATGTGATGGTGAAGTTTTGGTTGAAGAGCCGTTGGTGTTTGAAGTTTCAGCAAGACCAGGATAAGATATGGGTGTTCCATTGTTAATTAAGGTTTTATAAATGATTGATGTAAGTTGAATAATTTTTCGTGCCATCACTTATGCAAGTTTTGTATTCGCTTGGTATTTCAAATGTATTCAATATGGATGTAATACCTTAGATCATACTTAAAGAGTTTGTATAAATCAAATGTAAACAACTCTTAAGTGGTCACGTAACCTCTCGAGAAGTGAAGGGCTTTACCAAGTTTAAGTGTGTTTGGCGGTTGGCTCAAACCCTATGAATTAACTAAGAACATTTCTCGTCTTGCTTTAGGCAAATGACAGTTTTGCACATTAACCAACTTGAACAATAGTTTAAGCTTCGCGTGCTATTCTTTTTCCTTATATACCACATGGTATGTACACCTTTTCACGCAAAGACCAAAATTTTCAAATGACTAAGGTGATAGATTCACAAAAAAATATTCCATGCAAGAAGTTTAACAAAAATCTCATAATACTAATATACTCATTACCCAACCCAAGCATTCATTGCTAAAATCAATCCACCAATTACTCGGTCGATGAGATATCTATAGGCCACTAGCAAATCCACCTAAAAGAAATAGAATGACTTATCAACCCATTGATACAAAATAGGCTAAATGAGTGATATTGGTCCAACGCCCAAACACGTATCTTATCTGGGTTTGGCTTTCAGAGCGACCCATCATACGTATTTGCACATATCTATATATCTAAGGTAAATTGCATAAAAATGTATCTATCTTAGATCCAATTTCAATTAAAGTTACTACTCTTTTTGTTTCTCAATTTAAGATACTCGATTTATTTTTTGTGTCGATATAGGTTTTTTTTCTAACTTCCGTTAACCATTTCGTTAGTAAATTACATGTTTGGTCCTTGAGTTTGTATAGGCATTTCATGTTTGGTCCATTTTCGTCAGTTTTCATACGTTTTCATCCGTTTTTACACGTTTTTGTCTATTTTTGCGTTTTAATTGGTTTTGCACGTTTTCGTCCGTTTATACACGTTTTCGTCAGTTTTTGCACGCTTTCGTCTGTTTTTGCACGTTTCCATCTGTTTTTACACTTTTTCGTCCGTTTTTACATGTTTCCATCTATTTTTACACGTTTCGGCCGTTTTTGCACGTTCCCGTCTGTTTTTACACGTTTCCATCCATTTTTACACGTTTTTTGTCCGTTTTTGCACGTTTTCGTCTATTTTTGACGTTTCGTCCGTTTTTGCACGTGTTCGTCCGTTTTTACACGTTTTCGTCCGTTATTGCACATTTCAACATGTTTTTACACGTTTTCGTCCGTTTTTTTACGTTTTCGTTGTAGCAACTCGTACATTTCAGACTATAATTTAACTATTATTTTGACTTATTATTATTTAAATTTTAAGTAATATTACTTTTATAAGTAATTACGTAAATTCAATCGCGTGAGCTTTACTCGTAACCAACACAAGACTATGACGAGTCTACGTATTCTAGGCATTTTATTTTATTTATAGTCATTTTTATATGAACTATTGCTATTTTATCATTTTTACTTAAACTTTATACTTTTTACGTAGTACGCGTATCTGAACCAACGTTATTAGATTTTAAAAACGTATACGCACTCCGTTAAACTTATCACTCAACTAATATACTAATATATAGTATATTGATAAGTTTTAATATTTTTATAAGTATTATATTTTTATGTTAACCGGTTTTAAGTTTTGTAACTTAAGAGCTTAACATTAGTAATTACCGGGATCAAACTATACCTTCTAATCACTAAATCTATCTATATAATACAAGATAAATACTAAATTTTCACTTTGATTCTTCTCTTGCCACGTCTAAACAATCACTAGACTTGTCATAATATCTAACTCAATTTTAAATTGTCTTCATTTCTTATTATACTAGAGACTAAAATATCTAAATGCAACATATCATTTCTTTTTCTCTCTATTGTTGCCGTCCAACAAATTAACACTCATTTTTTTTTTCTTCTCTTACTGCCGAACCACAAACCATCATAAGTCCACCATAAAAACTTTTAATCTTTACTAGTACTTGATCTTTAATTAATGATTTATTGTTACTTACTTGATCCTTGGTTCAATTCTCTTCAAACAAAGTGGTATTCTTGGCTTAATTAGAAGGTTTAGGGGCTGAGTTAAATGGGTTAATACAAGTCTTACATAAGGTTAAAGTAAGCTTTGGTTAAAGATTTAAGAAGGGTTGAAGATTTGAAGTGGTTAGGAGTTAAATTATTCTTGTTGTAGTTGCAACTTTTCAACCAAATCCTTGTAAGATTTTAGTTTATTTTCATGTTTTATTTTTAATATGGTTGTAAAGCTACTGGAGCTATAAATATTTTTATGATATTTTTAAGATTATATATGTATTTTGACATTGTACACAAGGTTTAAACAATGAAAACAAGCTTAAACAAGCCTTAGGTAAATTTTATGAATCTGAATTCTGAAACAGCCCCAAAGATTGGAAATTCGGACAAATCGTGAGTTATGGACCTGAGGTAATTAGATAGGATTTTAGGGCTATGTCTTACGGTCGTTTCTTCGGGTGTCGCACCTCATAACTCATCCCGATGAGTAAATGAGAGCCAAAAGGCTTAAACATGTCAAAATCGCACACCATACTTCATTTGGAAAACGCTTATAGTTCTGGTCATTTCTGGTAGTCGGCCCAGTTTTATGAAATGTAGCTAAGACATAAAACAAGTTGTAGAACTCAATTTATGATCGTTTTGGCGGGATTGAATGTGCAGCCAAAGTTTCTGCAATGAAATACAAGTGTACATTTGGAAATTAACTTATGATATATGTTAATAAAGACTTTAGAACACCTAAGTATGATAAATATATGTAGATACTATTCTTAGGACATAAAAACTAATTGATAATAATTTAAGGTTTAGGAATAAGTATTAACCAAGTCGGGATAAACATATAAATAATAACCGAAAATTGATAGGAGTATTGTTACACTTTTATGTAAACACCAAAGTAGTAAGAACTACTATTGGTAAATGACCTATTTGTCCGAATAAGAGGCTAACTTGATATTTACGGGATGGTTGGATTAATAAAATTTATAGAAACCCGAACATAGAATAGTTTACCAATGAGGCTTGTCATCATTTTAAAACTTAGCAAGAACTAAACTTATACATTTTTGTAAACTTACAAAAATGTGTACAATGTCAAAAGTATATAAATACTTTTATAAAAGTTATTTTGTACTTTCTATTTATATATCTAAGACGCGACTATTTAATTGTTAGGTCGTCGTTAGAAGCTCGCGGCTTCTTGATTTACGTTATAGCATTGTAATCCGCTGCTAATCACGACAGTGAGTATTCACAACCCTTTTTTTTCGCTTCACTTATTTGGGGTGAAATGCAGGAAAATAAATTTAAATTGTTTTCTCTGAACTTGTTGACATATTTTGAACCTTTGACTTATATTGAACCCTCTTAACTTAATTTGAACCTCTTGATATATTTTAAACCCTTAGACTTATATTGAACTCTCTTCTGACTTGATTTGATCTATTTGATATATTTTGAACCCCTAGACTCTTAAACTTAATTATGAACTTATGACTTGTTTGAACCTAATGGACCGTACGTCCTTGACTTAAAGTCTCCCCTGTTCGGAGCAAAGGCCAAGTCTCCCATGTTCGGAGCAGCCTAAAGTCTCTCTTGTTCGGAGCAGACCTTGACCTAAAGTCTCCCATGTTCGGAGCAGCGTAAAGTCTCCCAAGTTCGAGCGACTTAAAGTCTCTCTGTTCGGCGATGTCGAGTCTCCCATGTTCGGGCGATCACTATGTGATAGTATATAATAGTTGTTATGATGGATCGTCGTACAAACAGGTGCATTCGCATTGTAAGTCCCCGATTGGTTTGCCGTTCGCACTCTAATTTATACGCACCGTTGTACGGCCTCCTTGTGTAGGCAAGAGGTAATATGGATAGCGCTATTAGAGGTCGGCCAACCTCTCTTTCCCCTGTCTACGGAATGCATATTATTTTTTTTTGGGGCTTTGCCGCATAACTTTATTATATATGAGGTATTATTATTTGATATGACCACGTGTGCTTGACCATAAATTGTGCTATCTGTTACGCAATGGTTTGTGAAAACAAAGGTTGCAAGTCTTGTATGGGCGGGATTTGCAACTGGATGGTTTGACAGATCCTTTGCCTTTGGACCTTTCTCAAAAACTTTGGACTTAACTTTATTGTGAAAATATATTTGAACTCTACATCTAAAAAGACTTTCATATTACTTAAAACGTGTGTACTCACCAACTATTTTCATAGTTGACCCATTTTTCTCATGCATTTCAGGTGATCAAAGGTAATTTTCTATGACTGGAACTTTGAACTATGAAGTAACACCTTGGTCGACTTCGCGCTAGACTGATTTTGGGGTGTTACAGATTGGTATCAGAGCCAAAGGTTATAGAGAATGCCGGTTTTTCTAAAATAAAAACCTCAACTATAACCAGACTAAAGTTTTCATAAAACCCCAAATATGGTACAAGTCGACTAGCCCGAGCATTCCATCATTGTTCCTAAATTATGCATAGCCTGATCAACTATGCTTAATTCAGGAGGAATCATGGGATGATGGGGGTAGTTACCTTAGATCATTTTTTGTTGGAGTCAGAGTTTAGATCACCTGAGAATGCATTAGTCTATGTGTGCATTTGCGTTACGTGTTTTCTGCATTTATGACTATGCTGCAAGACATTCTGTGTCCTAAGACTTTTTGACTTTAGAACAATATATGAGCTTGAACTTAAGTGCTTTGATTTGACATGATGTGCATTGAACCCTGTAGTTAGACATCTATCTTTAGCATTAAGCATGCTTTGTTCCTATCATACGTGCCTCGTTTTCTTACACTATGTATTGATTAGGCTATAGTTACTAAGCACTTTTGTCACGACATGCCTTGTCCTATGTTTGGTACGATAAGTCTTATTACATATTTCATTCCAATTACGTACTTACAGTCTATAGTCCTTCCAAATCTTCACCGAATATCGTTTTTTTTATCCACCTTCTCATCAAGGCCTGTACTTGCGATAGATCCCGAGGGTTGGAACCTCTGAACCCCTGAGAACGACTTACTAGGCATCGCCTTTCCATTACTTAATACCATTGGAATCTACATACTATAATTTAGAACGACATGATATCCGACTTTAGCGACAGCATTGGTTGAATTGTTCATGACATTGTTTGTGATGATCCATGTGCTCTGAGCGTTATTCTAGTATACTGTCGTTTTCCGTTCATATCTCTAGAACTTGTATTTCTTTTTAGGCTATTGACTACTTCGCCAAAAACAAACAAAACTTTTGGATATTGCGTCTCTTGCAAACTATATTAAAATTTTAATGAAGACTGGAGGTAAAATGACTAATCCTTCCTTACTCGCTAGACAATTGATGTCTACTAATCTTCTTTAACTAGTAAAAGTTATTTAAATATATTAGAACTGATTTATTGTATCGCTCTAAAAATCTTGAAAATTTTCTTCAAAGCCTATTTATCTAACCTCTTTGATAGAACTTCTTCTCATCACCTATATTTATTTTCTTTAAAAACGACTCATTTACTTTTACAATACCCTTGACCTTCCCCACTGATCTCATTAACCTATACAGCAAATATCGACTCGATCATTCTTGAGCAAACCTCAAACTTTAACTAAATTTTCAAAGAATTTAAAGCTTCTTAACAACTCTTAACTTAATTTCATGACAGTTCTTGTTTGATGAGTTGTAAGATTAAGTTAAAGTTGCTACTTAGCTTAATATTTTAAATGATTTAGCTCAAGAATGGACAGTGCTTACTCCGTTTAAATTTAGTCACTTAATTCTTATAATTGAAAAATCTATCTCATCACACTTAGTAGGATGTGTACGGATGACGTTGTCATAATTACAACCTTTAACGGTATACCCCTTATCATACAAGCTTTAACCACAACACCAAAATCCTAGTTCGACTCCTGATCGTTTCATTAAGACTTTGACCTCCCTTGGATTTTTCATTCAAACGTTACTACACTGCTTTAAGAGCAGCCTGAGTAATCTTTCATGTGGACACCAACAATGTACTGTGCACATTCTTTATGAACAATCCTATTACTTTAGTACCATTTGATTCATGTGCATAATTTACTTTTATTACTTATCAAGTTAATGACATTCATTAATTTGAGAGCTAATGCCATAAGCCTTAGTTGTATTCCTAGCCTTCTCGCTATTCTAAGCCATCACTATTCGTTGATTTGATTGGTTTAAGCAATTCCAAAATTGAGCAAATCTTTCAAAAGACCTTCTTCAAGGATATGAATTCTTTCTTTCTGACAACTTGTTTTCTAGCTTGATTTAGTGACAGTTCTTGTTTGATGAGTTGCGAAAATCAAACTAGAATCAATTTTTTACACAACCTATTCAACTTAATCTCATGACAGTTCTTGTTTGAAGAATTGTGTGATTATGTTAGAATCAACTAGCCAAAGGTCTTTTGAGAGCTATGCTCGAGAATGGGAAAGTTTTCCCATCATATCTAATCATGAGAACATACATTTATAGAACGAACAAATTGAATTCAGGGACTGAATTCCTTTGACGGGTGGCATGTAGCAACTCGTACATTTCAGACTATAATTTGACTATTATTTTGACTTATTATTATTTAAATTTTAAGTAATATTACTTTTATAAGTAATTACTAAATTCAATCGCGTGAGCTTTACTCGTAACCAACACAAGACTATGACGAGTCTACGTATTATAGGCATTTTATTTTATTTATAGTCATTTTTATATGAACTATTTCTATTTTATCATTTTTACGTAAACTTTATACTTTTTACGTAGTACGCGTATCTGAACCAACGTTATTAGATTTTAAAAACGTATACGCACTCCGTTAAACTTATCACTCAACTAATATACTAATATATAGTATATTGATAAGTTTTAACATTTTTATAAGTATTATATTTTTATGTTAACCGGTTTTAAGTTTTGTAACTTAAGAGCTTAACATTAGTAATTACCGGGATCAAACTATACCTTCTAATCACTAAATCTATCTTCTTTACTATATAAAATATTAAAATGGTCAAAGGTGAAAGTGAAAATTGAAAGTTGAAATTTGAAAGTCAAAGGTGAGAGAAATGTATAATGTAATTAATACTCTTATTAAAACACCCCATTACTTAAAAGTACATTAATTTATTCATATTGTACAACCAACTAAAAGCATATCCACCAAATTAAATACAAACAATTAAAAAGTAAAATAAAATTTTCACAATATACAATTTAAACAAGCTTCAACAAAATTCAGAATATAAAATAATTACACACACTAATTATTGTTATTTTTAAAACACCCTAAAATGAAAACTACGTGTTATTATACACATTATACAAATTAATAAAACACACAAAGTTTCATACAAGCTAACAAGTTGATGGTATAGATAGTTTTGAAAGGACCGGACGGACCAACGGGTTCAACCGAGAACCGGTTTCGCCAGTTGGAATAAAAATAAAAGTCATCCAAAATGAATCGAGAGGACCGTTGAAACCGATACAAACCGGTAAATCAGGCCTCATCGAGATCTATTTCTCCATTTAATCGTCGCACGTGGGCACCTGCATATACTATATATAAAGGAAAACATAAAAAGTGAAATGTTGAAACTAAAAATAGAAATGTTGAAAACATATATTTCAAAAGAAAACTATTAATACACATCGAAAACCGGTTGACACAGACGCTTCAAACCCGACGGGTTGACCGGTTTAAATCAATCCGTTTTTCGACCAAAAGCAGTTCAACCCATTGAACCACCCGTCGACGAGTTTCAAAACATTATGTTTAATACCCAAATCTTCAAACTTTTATTATTTTTCGTTTATAACCATAAACATTTTTTATCACTAAACGATTTGTCGCTATAAAATCCCGTTGCTATGCACAGGTACTCGTCTTTAACTATATGTATATATAATTATCATTAAAAATTCAAACTAATATTAAATGAAAACTGATTTGGCATATTCAATGTTGGAAAGTCAATAAATTTTTATTATTATTATTATACATCCAAAGCATGTATCCATGTTTTTGAAACTTAAAAAGTGAGTAATGTTAAATTTCTAACATTCCTTTAAAACTAAAATTTCTACATAAAAATTCAAAGAATTTGTCCTTAATGAAATAGCTACCATAACAATTCACACCTAAAATTTCAAAGAAATGTATGACAAATTTTAATAACTTTTACTAATGTAATTTTCCAAATATATATATATATATATATATATATATATATATATATATATATATATATATATATATATATATATATATATATATATATATATATATATATTTAATTTATTTAATCTTAACACTAATAATTTCTAAAATTTATAAGGCATCATATTACAACTTATTTTTTATTGTTATGTTACTTTATACTGTGTGTATCATATGCGATCTCAGTTATTAAATATTGAAATGTGTGCAGAGATATTGTTTTGACATTTATATATAGTTGAAATTGCAGAGATATTGTTGTGAATAACTTGAATGTTTACAATCACAAAACATTGTATCGATTTTTAAAAATATTGTTTTGACATTTATATATAGTTGAAATTGCAGTGATATTGTTGTGAATAACTTGAATGTTTACAATCACAAAACATTGTATCGATTTATTATATAGTCACAGGGTTCATTTTTTTTGTTCTTGTTCTTGCGCATTCAATACGTTAAATACAAATCTGTTTCTAAATATTGCTATAATGATGGCGATTGATTGGTGTTTTAATCGTTGATTGTTCGGCATTAATTTCAAAGATATACAAAGTTTTCGAAATAATTTGGTCAAAAACATTATACAACCGGTGTATATATTTTTGTTAAGTTTCTTAGGTTTGAAGTTTTTTTAATTGAGTCAAATACCATGCCTTGATGGATGATAACTACAAAGTGAAGCCAATCAAAGAGTTCGGTCAAAGAGGATTCAACACCTCATATGCCGTGTACTAAGAAATTTTACACGAAGAGTAATGTGCATTGTTAGTTATCTCATAATTGATGTAATGTTTTATTTTCAGTTTCAATAAATATTTTTATATGTTCTATGATACATGTTAAGAATTTTTGCTTCAGTTGAATTATCGCATGTTACGAAACACTTACCACAATATCGCATACTGTTAATTATCTTCCGCTAGGAACCGCTGCCGCTAGGCGCGGGTACTCTTCTAGTATAATACAAGATAAATACTAAATTTTCACTTTGATTCTTCTCTTGCCACGTCTAAACAATCACTAGGCTTGTCATAATATCTAACTCAATTTTAAATTGTCTTCATTTCTTATTATACTAGAGACTAAAGGGTTGAAGATTTGAAGTGGTTAGGAGGTAAATTGTTCTTGTTGTAGTTGCAACTTTCCAACCAAATCCTTATAAGATTTTAGTTTATTTTCATGTTTTATTTTTAATATGGTTGTAAAGCTACTGGAGCTATAAATATTTTTATGATATTTTTAAGATTATATATGTATTTGACATTGTACACAAGGTTTAAACAATGAAAACAAGCTTAAACAAGCCTTAGGTAAGTTTTATGAATCTGAATTCTGAAACAGCCCCAAAGATTGGAAATTCTGGACAAATCAGTGAGTTATGGACCTGAGGTAATTAGATAGGATTTTAGGGCTATGTCTTACGGTCGTTTCTTCGGGTGTCTCACCTCATAACTCATCCCGATGAGTAAATGAGAGCCAAAAGGGCGAAACATGTCAAAATCTGCACACCATATTTCATTTGGAAAACGCTTATAGTTCTGGTCATTTCTGGTAGTCAGCCCAGTTTTATGAAATGTAGCTAAGACATAAAATTGAATTTTGGGGAAAGCCGTGCGTCAAAACAAGTTGTAGAACTCAATTTATGATCGTTTTGGCGGGATTGAATGTGCAACCAAAGTTTCTGCAATGAAATACAAGTGTACATTTGTAAATTAACTTATGATATATATTAATAAAGACTTTAGAACAACTAAGTATGATAAATATATGTAGATACTATTCTTAGGACATAAAAACTAATTGACAATAATTTAAGGTTTAGGAATAAAGTGTTAACCAAGTCGGGATAAACATATAAGTAATAACCGAAAATTGATAGGAGTATTGTTACACTTTTATGTAAACACCAAAGTAGTAAGAACTACTATTGGAAAATGACCTATTTGTTCGAATAAGAGGCTAACTTGATATTTGCGGGATGGTTGGATTAATAAAAGTTATAGAAACCCGAACATATAATAGTTTACCAATGATGTAAAACCGTAAAATCGTTAACGTATTAAATGACCATTTTGCCCCTCGAGTGTAATAGTCGTGAAATGCGTAAAACTCGTTAATTTCGTTTGGCACTTAACTCGACCATGACTTACGCTAAATCAACTTTATGTATTATACATGTTACAAATTACACATACCTAAATAAAAGAAAATATATTAATAATAAAAACTAAATATAAATCCTTTAAATGGTAATTAATAAAAATTGATTGAGTCAAGTTTCTCTTCCTTTTTGTTCGGCAAACTTAGACGCTCCTTCCTTATATCGAGCAAAGTTAGTCTCTTGTAACCTACTTCTAAAAATTTAAAATCTCACCTAAAGAAAACCCTACCTCTCCTCTCATAATTAGTGACGGCAAACCTTCATTTTCTCCTCCATTTTCCATCCGAAATTTTGAACAAGAAGGGTGTGGTGATCATGTGATCAGTTCGAGGGTGTCGTGATCGTGTGTGGTTCGTATAGGAAGCGTATTCACGGGCTCTAAATTCGTCGAGGGTTCGCTCCCGTGGGTTTCTACAAGCCAAGGCAAGCTTCGTTTTGGGTCTTAGTTCATCCGTTGTTGTTTCGTCTCGAACACCACAAGGGTATTGTATCCTATACCTCCTTATTTTCGATCTTCTTGTGTTGTTTGTGCCATGGGGTTCCTCGTCAAATGCATGCATGATCATGTCACTTGAATGATAAATAAAAGATTGAGAACTTTTCTGTATCATGAAATCATAAGTATATCACTTGAAAAACAATCTATGCATGTATGCATGAAAATATACAAGGAATCATAGGAATGACCATGTTCTTACTATACAAGGAATCTGTTTTTTTTACTTTCTTTGATTCGACCAAACGTCAGACCTTATTGGATGATACGTTATGGGGTTGGGACCACTTTTAATCTCATGTGCTCATATTTGTCAAACGTATAAAAAAATGACTAAGAACAACATGAAATCACAATGTAAAATGTTAACATGTCGAATGGGATTTGGAAGAAACTAACCAAGATAAAACCTGTTTTATTTTAATCTTTGGAATGCACGACATGCATGATTTCATACTAATAATATCACGTTAAAAACAACATGTACATTTGAAGTAAAGTATGTCGAATAAAAATTAAAGAAGGGGCTTATATGGTATGGTGATTTTCGTATGGATCAGTTATGAGGGAAAAATATGTCATGACTTAAGATGGGTTTTCACAAAGCAATGTGTAAATATTATGATTTCGTAACATGCATGTTAGCCTAATGTAAAAGGAGGATTTTGTACATATCGACTAAATAAAGTTAAAAAGGGTTGTTTGGTAATTATTGAAACTAAAGGGTAGAATTTGCAAATATAATGACTAAAAGGGCTGAATTAGTAAAATGGGTAAAGATGACATATTTACATTTAAGACCCTACACTTTGTAATAGTTACACTCTAGACCCTAAACTTTTGTAACTTGTCATAAATGATCCTTAAATCATATTAATACTCATTTTCATTATTTAACTATAGATAAGTGACTAAACTTGCTAATTATGGAAACCTGCTAAATATGGAAACCTGCTAAATATGGAAATCTGCTAATTATGGAAAGTTACTAAAAATGGAAAGCCGTCTTAAACGAGTAATCTGATTCTTATAGAACGTTATTTAATTCATATAGGTTCCGGGCGGCGTGATTGATCTCATTTCTTGACTTTACTTTCATTGTTTGCTTGCTTCGAATAAGGTACAGATATTCTGACCTTATCTCTTAAGGTTTCTCGTGATTCTTATACATCTTTCGATATTAGCTTGAACTGTTATGCTTTACTCTAAGCCTCCTTATTAGGGCTTCCCTATGACTTTGCTATGCTCCCTTTGATATGAAACTTCGATATGAACCTTTGATATGAAACTTCGATATGAACCTTTGATATGAAACTTCGATATGAACCTTTGATATGAAACTTTGATATGAAATATGATATGAACTCTTATGATATGATATGCTTTGACCCTTCAGTCTAATACCCGAGCCAAAATTTGTTTCCTAGTCCGGAAGGTAACCTGACCGTGTCATTGATGCACCAATGGCATGACTTTAGTGTGGTTGAGTGATGTTCCACACCGTCCCCATTTTGATTTGATTATGAGCTCACTATATGTATATGATTTGGCCATTATTTGTTTTGGGGGTATGGATGCATCCTAGATTTGATTTGTTTCGAGGGATTTAATCTGATTGGAGCTTTATTTGGTGAACGATGTCGGGTGCAATCCGCGTCTTCACATTATTTGGGAGTTGATCACTCCATGGTTATTTGAGGTCTCCCCTCCTTTATATTTGGTACTTCGAGGTCACCCCTCGGGATACAACCTGATATGATATGATATGATTTGTATTTGATTTGATATGGGCTCGTGGTTGAGGACTGACCTTTCATTTCATTTCTATTTCTATTCGTTAACCTTGTTATGCCTTTTGATATTTCCATTTGCACCTTATGATTATGCTACCTTCGGTACTTAACCCTCGATTATTCGTTTGTTATATATATCTGTTCACTGGGCTTTTAAGCTCAGCCGCGTTTTCTTTCCATGCGGTAATTAAGCTAGGTCTTTGGGATTCTTAGCTATGGGTTTGAGTGATGAGCGGATATGCGGACTTATGGCTTTAGTCATCTTAGCTTCTACTTCATTATGTTGACATTTATTAGATTCGGATTATGCTTATTTATGTCTTGGATTATTCCTTTGATTCCTTTTGGACTTATGTAATGTTTAAGCCGTGTTTATGGATTTTTTCCTTTGGTTATTTATATAAGACTTCCGCTGTTTTGTTATGTTCATTATGTATGCTTTGATATTACACCATTTTGTAATACTTCTACCCTTATCGGGTTGGGGCGTTACAATTATGGTATCGAGCTCGGGTTTACGACTTGTAGTCGGGACACGTGACATATGGACCCTAAGCGTTATCCGTAGAGCTTAAGTTTTGGACCGGTGAGGTTTGGGTAGACTCTAGGTTCATTTTCATCGTTTCCGTTCATGATCTGCATCTTATTTTCCTAACCTTTGCTAATCGTTTAATGAACTCTTCAGATGGTCCAAACTCGAAGGAACGGCGATGACAACGGAATGGAAATCGATTTGAAGCTTTGATTGCACGCGCGCTCGGCCACTGCTATGCGAGCTCATTGCTACCATCACTCGAATGTTCGAATGGTGCTAGTTCTTACGGTGGGGAAAATGGTGGGGTGCTAACCTACCTACACCCATTCATGTATGGATCGAGCGCTTTAACAAACTTAAGCCAATCCCTTTTCGTTCGGCAGCTTCACCTAATGAGGCTGAGGACTGGATCACGCACTTGGAGAAACTTTTCACCGCTTTGGGTTGTGGTGATGATGTGAAAACCCGACTTGCTGCTTTCAAACTCGAGGGTGATGCCCTAAACTGGTGGAAAGCTTATCTCTTGTCCAAAGAAGAGAATTTTCTTGATACTTGTGCTTGGAATACCTTCAGAGGCATCTTCTACAAGCAGTATTTCCCGAGTCAACGCCTACGATATGAGAGGAGTATGAGTCCGTTCATCAGTTGGATAAGGAAAATTCTCACGAGTATATGCAACGCTTTATGAGGATGGTTGGGTTTGTAGGTGCTACAGTTGCTGGAGATGCTCGTCGTCAGGCTCGTAAGTTCAAATGGGGGTTAAAGAAGTGGGTGCTAGACAGGATGATTAACCATCATATCTTGAGGTGGCTGCAGCGGATGATGCCCGCAACATTGAGATATTGCATGAGGAGCAGGGTTATAATAAGAGGAACAGGGATGGTGACCGTATTCATCCTCGGGTCGACGGACCGACTCGGGAGTTCGAGGGTAGACATGACCGTGGTCACGACCGTGGCGTCGGGATACTAGGGCACATGGTTATCGAGGTACGACAGATCGGGAAGCGGCCGTGGTCGTGATCTTCGGGGTCAACGTCGGGTTAGGGATCAATCTTATCGTGGTGGTCACAGGACCGTTCTTAGTTCGTCATATCGGCGGAGGCCCGTGAGGTTTTGCCTCCTCCTCCACTATGCAACACTTGTGGTAAGCCCCATCCGGGCGTTTGCTTCAAGGCCACAGGTGGTTGTTATGGATGTGGATCTACTACTCATAGGGTGAAAGATTGCACTTTCGAATAAGGTGACTACTCCGGAAACACGGCCAAACCGGCTCGACTAAGGGCCGTGTGTTTTTCGTTACTCGGGACGAGCGGCAAACACTCCAGGTACCATTACCGGCATTATTCATATTGGTGATATTTCTGCTTTTACTCTATTTGATACCGGCGCTACACATTCTATGATATCCTCTTCGTTTATAAGGAAGTTAAATATGACACCCACACCTTTGTTAAACCGAGTCTCTATTTCTACCCCTATGAAAAACCAAGTACTTATTGATCATGAGTATGTGGATTGTCCCTTACGTTTTGATGATGGTATTCGTTCGGCTAATCTTCTTCCTTTGGATATGATTGATTTTGATATTATTCTGGGTATGGATTGGTTGGCCTTGCATAGGGCTACCATTGACTGCTATGCTCGAATTGTTATCTTTGGTAATATTCACCAACCTGATTTCGTTTATCATGGTGCTCAACCGCCTAAGTCGGTTAAGATCATCTCGGCTATGAAAGCTCGCACTCTCATTTCGCATGGTTGCCTTGGTTTTCTGGCATCCATTAAGGATACTTCTCTTGAAGTTCCTACCATCGAAAGTCTTTCTGTTGTACGCGATTTTCCCGACGTTTTCCCGATGAACTCCCGGTATTGCTCCGGCTAGGAAGTTGAGTTTGGCATCGATTTGATTCACGGGCCGAACCTATATCTAAAGCTCCTTACCGTATGGCACCGATCGAATTGAAAGAGTTGAAGGAACAGTTGCAGGAACTGTTAGAGAACGGCTTTATTAGGCCTAGTGTTTCACCTTGGGGCGCACCGGTGTTGTTTGTTAAGAAGAAGGATGGTAGTATGAGGTTGTGTATTGACTACCGTGAGCTGAACCGTATCACTATTCGTAACCGTTATCCCCTTCCACGCATCGACGACTTGTTTGATCAATTGCAAGGTGCAAAATTCTTCTCTAAGATCGATTTGAGGTCCGGTTATCATCGATTACGTGTAAAGGAACAAGATGTTCCTAAGACCGCTGTTTCACTCGCTATGGCCATTATGAGTTCTTGGTTATGCCGTTTGGTTTGACTAACGCACCTGCAGTTTTCATGGATCTTATGAACCGTGTCTTCCACGAGTACCTTGATAAATTTGTAATCGTCTTCATCGATGACATCCTTGTGTATTCTAAGAGTGAGGCCGAGCATGAGCAGCATCTTCGTATAGTATTGGAGACTCTTCGGCAGCAGAAGTTGTATGCGAAATTTTCTAAGTGTGAATTCGGTGAGCCAAGTTGCTTTCCTTGGTCATGTCGTGTCTGCTGATGGTATCAAGATGGACACATCTAAAGTCGAGGCTATCACAAAATGGCCGAGACCTACTACTGTGACGGAGATTAGGAGTTTTCTGGGGCTTGCTGGCTATTACCGTCGTTTTGTTGAGGGTTTCTCTAAATTGGCGTTACCTTTGACGCAATTGATGAGGAAAGGAGAAAAATTTGAATGGACGGAGGAGCGTGAGCAGAGTTTCGAGGAGTTGAAACGCAGATTGGTTTCTGCGCCTGTTTTGACACTTCCATCGGCTCCGAGGTTTTCGATTTATAGTGACGTCAAAGAAAGGGTTGGGTTGTGTGTTGATGCAGCATGGTAAAGTGATTGCCTATGCTTCGAGGCAATTGAAATCGTATGAGGAGAATTATCCCACGCATGACTTAGAGTTGGCTGCGGTGGTTTTTGCCTTAAAGATTTGGAGGCATTACTTGTACGGTGAGTCGTGTGATATCTTTACTGACCACAAAAGTTTAAAGTATATATTCACACAAAAGGGGCTCAATATGAGACAAATGGAGATGGCTAGAGCTTCTTAAGGACTACGACACTAACATTCAGTATCACCCGGGTAAGGCTAATGTGGTTGCTGATGCATTAAGCCGAAAGTCGGGTATGATTGCTAGTTTGGAGATTGAACCCAGGGTTCTTCACGATCTTGAGCTGATGGATGTGGAGTTTTGTTTTCGGGGTTATGATGGTTATTGGGCGAGCTTGAAGGTTGAGTCCAACCTTATATTGCGAATCAAGGAAGCTCAGAAGGATGACGGTGAGCTTTGGTCTATAGTTCGAATATCGAGGCGGTAAGACGGACTTTAGTGTTGATGGTTTCGGCGTTGTATGGTATGAGGGCCGACTTTGTGTTCCGAATGATCCTGCTTTGCGTGAGACTGTTTTGTCGGAGGCTCATAGTTCCCCATTCACTATTCATCCTGGTTCTACCAAGATGTATCGGGATCTTAAGCAGCATTTCTGGTGGAATGGTATGAAACAGGATGTGGCTTTGTATGTTTCTAAGTGTATGACTTGTCAGCAGGTTAAGATAGAGCATCAGCGGGCTAGTGGTCTACTTCAGCCATTGGAGATTCCTACTTGGAAGTGGGAAGAGATTTCTATGGATTTTGTCACCGGTTTACCTCTCACTCGTAAAAGACATGATGCGATTTGGGTGGTCGTTGATCGGCTAACCAAGTCTGCTCATTTCTTACCCATTCGTATGACTGATCGTGTTTGTAGATTGGCAGAGATTTTTCAGCAAGAGATTGTTCGACTTCATGGTACCCCAACAGCGATTGTGTCAGATAGAGATCCTCGTTTCACGTCTCGTTTTTGGAAGAGTTTGCATAAGGCTTGGGGTACTCGCCTTAAGTTCAAGACGGCGTTTCATCCGAGACGGATGGTCATCGGAGAGGACCATCCAGACTCTTGAGGACATGTTGCGTGCATGTGCTTTAGAGTGGACCGGGAGTTGGGATGAGTATTTGTGCTTGGTGGAGTTTGCCTACAACAATAGTTGGCATGCTAGCATCAAGGCTGCACCTTATGAACTGTTATATGGGAGGAAGTGTAGAGCACCTATTTGTTGGGACGAAGTAGGTGAGCGTTTGATTGAGGGACCTGAGATTATTGAGGTCACTAATGAGAAGGTGGCAGTCGCTAGGGAGAAGTTGAAGGAGGCTCGTTCGCAGCAAAAGAGTTATGCAGATAAACATCGCCGTGATTTGGAGTTTCAGACAGGATCGGGTATTTTTGAAAGTGTCGCCTTTTCGGGGTGTGAAACGTTTTGGAATCAAGGGCAAGCTCAGTCCTCGATTCATCGGACCTTTTGAGATTCTCGAGCGCATTGGGGAGGTTTCCTATCGTCTAGCTCTACCTCCTCAGTTATCTCATGTTCATGACGTGTTTCATGTATCTCTGCTACGGGGATACAACTATCATCCATTGCGTGGTTTCCTATCCTTTGAATCGATTCAACCAGATATGTCTTTACCGAGGAACCGAAGCTATTTTAGATCGACGAGATCGAATCACGAGAACCAAAGTAATTCCGTTTGTTAAGATTCTTTGGAAGAATCACCCGAGGCGTGAAGCTACCGGGAGACCGAGGAATCTATGCGAGCTAGTTATCCGCAATTCTTTTCATCATCGGGTATGTCTTCGTTTATTGCTTCGTTTCCTTTTCAATTTTCGGGGACGAAAATTTTCTTTTTAGAGGGGAAGAGTTGTAAAACCGTAAAATCGTTAACGTATTAAATGACCATTTTGCCCCTCGAGTGTAATAGTCGTGAAATGCGTAAAACTCGTTAATTTCGTTTGGCACTTAACTCGACCATGACTTACGCTAAATCAACTTTATGTATTATACATGTTACAAATTACACATACCTAAATAAAAGAAAATATATTAATAATAAAAACTAAATATAAATCCTTTAAATGGTAATTAATAAAAATTGATTGAGTCAAGTTTCTCTTCCTTTTTGTTCGGCAAACTTAGACGCTCCCTTCCTTATATCAGGCAAAGTTAGTCTCTTGTAACCTACTTCTAAAAATTTAAAATCTCACCTAAAGAAAACCCTACCTCTCCTCTCATAATTAGTGACGGCAAACCTTCATTTTCTCCTCCATTTTCCATCCGAAATTTTGAACAAGAAGGGTGTGGTGATCATGTGATCAGTTCGAGGGTGTCGTGATCGTGGGTGGTTCGTATAGGAAGCGTGTTCGCGGGCTCTATTTTCTGTCGAAGGTTCTGCTCCTGTCGTGGGTTCTACAAGCCAAGGCAAGCTTGGTTTTGGGTCTTAGTTCATCCGTTGTTGTTTCGTCTCGAACACCACAAGGGTATTGTATCCTATACCTCCTTATTTTCGATCTTACTGTGTTGTTTGTGCCATGGGGTTCCTCGTCAAATGCATGCATGATCATGTCACTTGAATGATAAATAAAAGATTGAGAACTTTTTCGTATCATGAAATCATAAGTATATCACTTGAAAAACAATCTATGCATGTATGCATGAAAATATACAAGGAATCATAGGAATGACCATGTTCTTACTATACAAGGAACTGTTTTTTTACTTTCTTTGATTCGACCAAACGTCAGACCTTATTGGATGATACGTTATGGGGTTGGGACCACTTTTAATCTCATGTACTCATATTTGTCAAACGTATAAAAAAATGACTAAGAACAACATGAAATCACAATGTAAAATGTTAACATGTCGAATGGGATTTGGAAGAAACTAACCAGTATAAAACCTGTTTTATTTTAATCTTTGGAATGCACGACATGCATGATTTCATACTAATAATATCACGTTAAAAACAACATGTACATTTGAAGTAAAGTATGTCGAATAAAAATTAAAGAAGGGGCTTATATGGTATGGTGATTTTCGTATGGATCAGTTATGAGGGAAAAATATGTCATGACTTAAGATGGGTTTTCACAAAGCAATGTGTAAATATTATGATTTCGTAACATGCATGTTAGCCTAATGTAAAAGGAGGATTTTGTACATATCGACTAAATAAAGTTAAAAAGGGTTGTTTGGTAATTATTGAAACTAAAGGGTAGAATTTGCAAATATAATGACTAAAAGGGCTGAATTAGTAAAATGGGTAAAGATGACATATTTACATTTAAGACCCTACACTTTGTAATAGTTACACTCTAGACCCTAAACTTTTGTAACTTGTCATAAATGATCCTTAAATCATATTAATACTCATTTTCATTATTTAACTATAGATAAGTGACTAAACTTGCTAATTATGGAAACCTGCTAAATATGGAAACCTGCTAAATATGGAAATCTGCTAATTATGGAAAGTTACTAAAAATGGAAAGCCGTCTTAAACGAGTAATCTGATTCTTATAGAACGTTATTTAATTCATATAGGTTCCGGGCGGCGTGATTGATCTCATTTCTTGACTTTACTTTCATTGTTTTCTTGCTTCGAATAAGGTACGATATTTGACCTTATCTCTTAAGGTTTCTCGTGATTCTTATACATCTTTCGATATTAGCTTGAACTGTTATGCTTTACTCTAAGCCTCCTTATTAGGGCTTCCCTATGACTTTGCTATGCTCCCTTTGATATGAAACTTCGATATGAACCTTTGATATGAAACTTCGATATGAACCTTTGATATGAAACTTCGATATGAACCTTTGATATGAAACTTTGATATGAAATATGATATGAACTCTTATGATATGATATGCTTTGACCCTTCAGTCTAATACCCGAGCCAAAATTTGTTTCCTAGTCGAAGGTAACCGACCGTGTCATTGATGCACCAATGGCATGACTTTAGTGTGGTTGAGTGATGTTCCACACCGTCCCCATTTTGATTTGATTATGAGCTCACTATATGTATATGATTTGGCCATTATTTGTTTTGGGGTGCGTATGGATGCATCCTAGATTTGATTTGTTTCGAGGATTTAATCGATTGGAGCTTTATTTGGTGAACGATGTCGGTGCAATCCGTCTTCACATTATTTGGGAGTTGATCACTCCATGGTTATTTGAGGTCTCCCCTCCTTTATATTTGGTACTTCGAGGTCACCCTCGGATACAACTGATATGATATGATATGATTTGTATTTGATTTGATATGGGCTCGTGGTTGAGGACTGACCTTTCATTTCATTTCTATTTCTATTCGTTAACCTTGTTATGCCTTTTGATATTTCCATTTGCACCTTATGATTATGCTACCTTCGGTACTTAACCCTCGATTATTCGTTTGTTATATATATCTGTTCACTGGGCTTTTTAAGCTCAGCCGCGTTTTCCATGCGGTAATTAAGCTAGGTGCTGGGATTCTTAGCTATGGGTTTGAGTGATGAGCGGATATGCGGACTTATGGCTTTAGTCATCTTAGCTTCTACTTCATTATGTTGACATTTATTAGATTCGGATTATGCTTATTTATGTCTTGGATTATTCCTTTGATTCCTTTTGGACTTATGTAATGTTTAAGCCGTGTTGGCTGGATTTTTTCCTTTGGTTATTTATATAAGACTTCCGCTGTTTTGTTATGTTCATTATGTATGCTTTGATATTACACCATTTTGTAATACTTCTACCCTTATCGGGTTGGGGTGTTACAAATGAGGCTTGTCATCATTTTAAAACTTAGCAAGAACTAAACTTATACATTTTGTTACTTACAAAAATGTGTACAATGTCAAAAGTATATAAATACTTTTATAAAAGTTATTTTGTACTTTCTATTTATATATCTAAGACGCGACTATTTAATTTTTAGGTCGTTGTTAGAAGCTCGCGACTTCCTTATTTACGTTATAACATTGTAATCCGCTGCTAATCACGACAGTGAGTATTCACAACCCTTTTTTTTCCGCTTCACTTATTTGGGGTGAAATGCATGAAAATAAATTTAAATTGTTTTCTCTGAACTTGTTGACATATTTTGAACCTTTGACTTATATTGAACCCTCTTAACTTAATTTGAACCTCTTGATATATTTTGAACCCTTAGACTTATATTGAACTCTCTTTTGACTTTATTTGAACTATTTGATATATTTTGAACCCCTAGACTCTTAAACTTAATTATGAACTTATGACTTGTTTGAACCTAATGGACCGTACGTCCTTGACTTAAAGTCTCCCCTGTTTGGAGCAGTGCCAAGTCTCCCATGTTTTGAGCAGCCTAAAGTCTTCCTTGTTCGGAGCAGACCTTGACCTAAAGTCTCCCATATTCGGAGCAGACCTTGACCTAAAGTCTCTCATGTTCGGAGCAACAGAAAGTCTCCCAAGTTCGGGCAGCTTAAAGTCTCCCCTCGTTCGGCAAGCGGCCGAGTCTCCCATGTTTGGAGCAGTCACTATGTGATAGTATATAATAGTTGTTATGATGGACTGTCCGTACAAACAGGCATTCGTATTGTAAGTCCCCGTTTGGTTTGCCATTCGCACTCCAATTTATACGTACCGTTCGTACGGCCTCCTTGTGTGGGCAAGAGGTAATATGGATAGCGCTATTAGAGGTCGGCCAACCTCTCTTTCCCCATCTACGGAATGCATTTTATTTTTGGGGCTTTGCCGGATAACTTTATTATATATGAGGCGTTATTATTTGATATGACCACATGTGCTTGACCATAAATTGTGCTACCACGTTACGAATGGTTTGTGAAAACATAGGTTGCAAGTCTTGTATGGGCGGGATTTGCAACTGGATGGTTTGACAGATCCTTTGCCTTTGGACCTTTCTCAAAAACTTTGGATTTAACTTTATTGTGAAAATATATTTGAACTCTTCCTCTAAAAAGACTTTCATATTACTTAAAACGTGTGTACTCACCAACTATTTTCATAGTTGACCCGTTTTTCTCATGCATTTCAGGTGATCAAAGGTAATTTTCTATGACTGGAACTTTGAACTATGAAGTAACACCTTCAGTCGACTTCCGCTGCTAGACTGATTTTGGGGGTGTTACATTCGTCCATGTTTACATGTTTTCTTCCGTTCCGGTCCGTTTTTACACGTTTCGGTCTGTTTTTACACCTTTTCGTCTGCATTTGATGTTTCGTCCGTTTTTACACGTTTTATACACCACGTGCAAAAACGGACGAAAACGTCGAAAATAGACGAAAACGTGTAAAAACTGACGAAAAGTTGCAAAAACGTGTAAAAATGGACGGAAACGTGTAAAACGGACGAAAACGTGCAAAAAACAGACGAAAACGTGTAAAAGCAGACAGAAATGTGTAAAAATGAACGCAAACGTGTAAAAACATACCGAACGTGCAAAAATAGACAGAATGTGTAAAAACAGACAGAATGTGCAAAAACAGATAGAAACGTGCAAAAACAGACGAAACGTGAAAACATGCAAAAACAGACGAAAACATGTAAAATTAGGTGAAAACGTGTAAAAACATACGAAAACGTGCAAAAACGGACCGAAACGTGAAAAAACGTGTAAAACGGACGGAAATATGCAAAAACGGACGAAAACGTGCAAAACAAACTGAAACGTGTAAAAACGGACGAAAACGTGTAAAACACGGAACGTGAAAAGAGACGAAAACGCAAAAACGGACGAAACGTGTTAAAACGGACGCGTCTGAAAACATATGAAAACGTGCAAAAACGGACGAAAATGTGTAAAAACGGACGAAAACGTGTAAAAACAGACAAAAACGTATAAAAACGACGAAAACGTATGCAAACTTATGAAAACGGACGAAAATGGACCAAACATGAAATGCCTATACAAAGTCAAGGACCAAACAGGTAATTTACTAACGAAATGGTTAACGAAAGTTAGAAAAAAACCTAAATCGACCCAAAAAAATTCGGGTACCTTAAATTGAGAAAAAAAAGAAAAGAAAAAGAAAAAAAGAAAAGAAAAGGTTACCTTTAATTGAAATTTGACCTAAGATAGGTACCTTTTTATGCAATTTGCCCATATATCTATCTATATGATAAATGGTGTATCCTTATTGTTGAATCTAAATGGTGTATCCAAAAAAAATCGGGTACCTTAAATTGATAAAATAAAAAAAAAAATAAAAAAAGGTTACTTTTAATGAAATTGGACCTAAGATAGGTATCTTTTTATGCAATTTGCCCATATATCTATCTATATGGTAAATGGTGTATCCTTATTGTTGAATCTATTAAAAATAAAAAATAGAAACTACTGTAATAAATTAAAATTTATCAAAACATAATCTCATAACCTTTCAAAATAAAAAATGAAAAATAAGAACATATATATATACACGGTTTAAAAAAACTATCATTATAACTATTTGTTGCTATAAAATATCATTGCTTTGTACATACTCATATATTATATATAACTATATAAGATCCGCATTTTGTTTTTCCTCAAACTTTTTTATAATATTTATTATAAAAGTATGCACCAAGGTTTTCAGGATCGGGATCCTATTCGGGATCGTTTTTGGTTTTGCAAAATCGAGATTGTAAGATCGGATCGGGGTCATAAGATCATACTATAATGTCATATTCTTAATTGTCTTTGTAATATTATTCATATCTACAAATTATTATATATAAGAAATACAAAATTACATGAATGTTTCATGAAAATTTTGTCTTAAATTATGAAAACGGATGTTTAAGAATATTAAAAATTTAAAAAAAAAATCTATAAAACATAATCCATAACTTTGTAGTGTTTTAGTTTGTCGTTTGAAAAAAGTTAGATCGGATTGGATTAGATCTTAAGATCCTATGATCAAGATCAGGATCTTATAAGATCTTAAGCTTGATAAGATCCTACGTAGAATCCGGATCATTTTTGCTTTGTAGTATCATAAAATCGTAATATCCTAAGATTAGGATCAGAATCCTAACAACCATAATATGCACAATCTCACACAAAGATATCACTCTTATAAATTTGTTATGGACAAGATTTAAATGCATAACCTATTTGTTAAGTAATTAATTAACTTTCTTACCTGCCGCTAGGCAAAAACCATTGGCGCTTAGAGCATACACAATGGGTCAAATGAGTAAAAAAGCTTTTCACGATTATAAAAAGCTTTTTAGAATTGTTTTTAGCATTGCATCAAAAGTTTTTTGTAAAGCTTTTTAAAAAGACTTGATGAATTTCAAGTCTTACCTAAAAGCTTTAGTAACTAAATGTGTTAAGCATTAAATATATTAAATGCATCAAGTCTGTAAAGACTTGATGCATTCCTTGATGCATTGTAGATGCTCTTAGTAAACAACAAAGTATGAAGTTCTTAATTCTTGTCCATAGTATATTAGTTAAACTAGCAGAGTACTCGTGTGTTGCAGTGGCGGATACGCTACAATTAAAATCTTCGGTGAGAAATATTTTTCAGTTTTATGTTTTCCGACACAATAGCTTTACGGATGATGACAATTTTAGGTTTGAATAGAAATAAGCGTTATCAAACTAACTAATAGAAAAATTGTAGATTACCCTCGTGATTTTGCGACAATACGAAAGTGGTAACTGGTAATATTATGGGGGCATGAGATCAAATTGATTGACACTGACATATAATCACAAGTAATTAGAAGACAATGTCAATTTATTACATTTATACGGTATGAAAATATACATATACTAATCAATAAAAAATAATATATTATTTTAGTTTTTTTTTCACCTTATTGTTTTTAAATGTAGATTTTGCATTATATTAAGAGACTTGGTTCTAAAAATATACCCCGTTTAAAGTTTTGTTTTATTAAATTTGTCCACATAGTATGAGATTTAAGTAAAGAGTGCTTATAAATGTAAATAAAACTGTTATAAAAATTATGTAGATTTAACTATGAAAAGAGATTTATAATCAAACATGTATATATGAGTAACATAACATATATTAGGGCATTTATTATGGTGACTTTTGAAAATGTTTATAAAATAATGAAGAAGTCTAAAAACTGGTAAACCGGATGGAACATCCATTTCGAGCTCGTGTGACATGAAGAGGTCTAGGATATTGAACCTCTTCATAATTTAATGCACTTGAATTATATGAGATGTTTTTAAAACATGAAAATATATATACATAGTGTTGATAGGTTTATAAGACAAAAATGTTTATAAATTAATTCATAACACCATTATAAACTTTTAGAAAGGTTTATCATAGTGGATGCCTTTATGTCATAACACTTAGCATCATTTGACTTTAATAAATTTGTCTCAATTTTTATAGAAAATATTTATTTTGTTTTTGCGGTTCTTTTTTTTTTGAAAATTTCAAAAGCTGTCTTGATTGGTTCTTGATGGCACTCTTATGATTAAATCATATTTTTCAAACTTTGTAACTCGTTCTAACAATTTGCAATTTTACCGATTTGTTTGTGTGTTTTTTACATAAAAAATGTACAAATTAAAATAAATATTAAATGAGGTATTAAAATGTTGTGGAAGATAATTTGATACAAGTATTTATAGTGTGTACATGATGCATCAACACTTGGATGTATGCTTAAAAATATATTAATGAATGTCTTACCAATATATGTAATATAAACTACTCTTTAAAAAATCTATCTGGGTTACTTTTAACTACAAGAAGGGGATCCAACTTACAATATAAGGGCATTCACTATAGTAAATTACAAAAAAGTTTATCAAATGATGAACGGGTCAAAGCACTTGTAAACCATAGTGAAAATAGGTTTATAAATAGGTCTAGAATATCACATATTCATAATTAAATGCATTTGGATTGTGTATGATATTTATAAAGCTTGATGAGTTTTATACACAGTTAAGATAAGTTTATAAAGTAAAAAAGTTTATAAATGAATATCATAATAAATTATAAACCTTTATAATGATTTAACATAATGGATGCTCTAACTTGTATAACATTAAGATTATGAATAATTAATATAACGGATGTATTAAATAATATCTAACCTAACACGACCCGACGGTTGGCTTAATATTTTCGATAAAGTTACATTTAACTCCTTTAAATAAACGGTTTCGAGCTTGCTAATAGTCACTTCTGTAGCCGAACTGATGAGGTATGTCCTCCTCCGGATACTCCAGAGGAGATAATCACAATTAATTCCAAATATTTCTAAGACAAAACCACTCCATGAAGAGGCATTGTCTGCTCAGGAGGCATTGTCTGCTCAGGTGATAACATCAAATAGTCCTGATATTTTAGTGTCAATTTCCTCCTAATATGCTCATCATTTGTATTGTTTTACTTGAAAATATACTCTTATTTCTTAATTTATCATTTTCAGGTTATTAATGAGCATAGGAATAAAGAGACGTAGATTTGGAAGGTTATTAAAGTAAATATACATGGGTATGCTGGCCAGAAAAGAGTTACGGCGTAATTTCATACTCTACTTACGCCGTAACTAGGATTTACACTAGAAGACCAAAGTCAACGCAGTTCAAGGTTACGGCGTAACTTCACAACTTAGTTACGCCGTATATAATTCCAGACTTAGAAAATTTTTATGGTCAAGATACTTACGACGTAACCCATTTGCTAGGTTACGGCGTAAAAGTGATGATAAATCACTACGAGATTTTTACGGTCGTAAGCCATTCTTAAGGTTACGCCATAAACATTTTACTATGGATAAGATCGTCTGAAATACGACGGTTATGGCGTAACCAATTCATAAGGTTACGCCGTAACTTTGACGAGACTATAAATACAAGCCCCAATTCTGCATTTTGACAACAATTTCCAAACACACAACACCAAGGGATGTAAAAGGGATTCTAGAGGGACAATATTCAGCAGCACACGGAGCATTTCCAAGGGAGAATTCACGCCATTTACTACATAAGTTTTAGTATTTCGTATCAAACATTTGTATTTAATTCAATGTCTTTCATTATGATCTTAAACATTGATTTTTCTGCATTATTTAATATGATTGGCCAAAAACCTTTGGTGTTAGCCTAGTTATGAAATTGTTATTGCCATGATTTAGTTTTCTCGTTTTCGTATCGCTTTATATGCTTATTTTCTTTGCTTATTCATGGACACCTTTGTTTCGTTAGTGTTAATGTTTGGTAGTATCTAGGAAGTTAGGAGAATTGGCCATCGAACCCTAGAAGAATATGTTGCGAGTAGTGGTAAGAATTGACCATAGGATTACCACTATCTTGTGTGCGAATTGACCATAGGATCACCTACCAAACGGAGATACTTAATAAGTTAAGGGGAAACCTAAGTTCAGAGAGGTCGGGTTTCCTTAGAATAAGTCTAGATTTTAGCTGTTACTTAATGACTCTACATAGGGAAACCCACGAACTCTGGCAATCGTATGGTTAGAGAATAGGAACATATGGAACATAGGCTAGATGAATTTACCCGAGGAGTCTAGTGACATTTTCCCCCACATGAAGTGATAGAAAACATTAATAGAAAAACTTAATTATGGCGTAACAAGAATAGTAATTAGGTTAGCACATTTCTCTCTATTGATTATTCACAACTTTAATATTACTTTCATTTCATTTCGTTTAATTAGTTTAATATTAATCTATTCAAAACCCCTTTAAAATCAGTGACATTAGAACTTAAGTTAGATCCACACTCATAGCTCTTGGGACGACCTTGAATTTACCGATTACTACACTACACACGACCGGGTACACTGCCCGTTAGTGCATAGGACCATAGGTAGACGAGAAATTATAAATAGTAAAACCTGTTCTAAAATCCAGCATCATCAGGAGAGCAAGTTTTGCTCAGGAAAGCAATGTCTATTCAGGAGGCATTATCTGCTCTGGATAGCAATGTCTGCTCAGGAGGCATTATCTGCTCAAAAGACCAATGTTTGCCCCGAAGAGCAATATATGCTCAGGAGAGCAATGTCTTCTCAGGAGAGCAAGGTCTGCTCAAGAGGTAGAACATTGTCTCCATCGGAGCTAGTACACTGGCAACTGACATACGTGGCACGATGAAGTACGAATAGCACATACGTTTGGTCCACAACTAGAACTTTGAGCATAGAGACAACCTTAACCTTGAAGACCAAGCCTAGTGCTCATCAGCGCCTTATGTGCTGCCCCTAGAAGTAGGGATTGCAAAAGTACCTGAAACCGACGGGGAAAACCAAAACCCGAATCGGTTGGGTCGAGTTCGGGTGCGGGTTAGCCATTTACCCGAATCTATACCCGCTTTATTGATATTATAATTAACTAGAATATGTATACATTATATATAACTTCTTCCATTATATTTTTTTATATAAGTACCTCTATTGCATAACACATTTTATTTTGTACATGAATAATTCAAAAGCGTTAAATCGTTTGATACGATATTCATTTTCTTTAAAAAAATTGAATATATTAGGGTGTTTTCCTTTGTTTTTTCAGTTGATTTTAGTGTGACTTAATCTTAATACCGCCATTTTGTCCATATAGTATTCAATTGGGGATAACCGATACCCGCGGAGAAACCCGAAGAACCGATGGATAATATTAATCGGGTATCCGGCGGGTAATGAGGCGGGTACGGGTTCGGATATTATAAACGGGTGCGGGTACGGGTACACTAAAACGCGGCATGAACCCGACCCATTGCCATCCTTACCTAGAAGACAACTTAGCTTCCACAAGGTTTTTGTCGTGGAGCTAATCTTAGGTAGTATAAAAGGAATTGTTCAAACACATGAACAAGGATCTTTACACACACATACACACACTCCGATACAGACTTCTCTCTACCCTTACTCCTCTTTACTTATTACTCACTTATACCAAGTATTTACTCTCTCGTCGGAGCTTGGTCTCAGACTAAATACACGGGGCGAGCTAACGGTGTTCTCTCTTATTTCAGCCTACAAGACGAATGAGTTGCCGTGGAGTCTCCTGTAGCTTAGGGTTGAAGAGCATCTACGAAAATTTGCTCAAACATTTGCGCCATCCGTGGGACCCTTATACCATTCTACTAAGTCCTAAGCAATGGACGGTTGTATTAGGGATCCTCATCCGGAGGAAGGGAAAAACTTGAACACCGAGATACAAGGGACTGGGAGGACTTCTCTGGGTAGACCCTCTGTCCTCTCCGGACCAGGTCATGAAGGACCTTCTCTGAAATTTTTGAAGAAAAACATTGAGGTGTTAAGGACTGTGATACAGGAACTTAACAATAGGGGCAAAGAGAAAGCAACTCCTCGTAGACTCTCGTGTGGAGGATCATGAGGTGTTGGACCTGAGGAGTCTCAGGAAAGTCCATCAGTGTAGGTTATAGGATACTCCTCCGATGGATCAAGGCCATATGAAGAACCATTCGTCCAATAACCACTCGTTCTATCTCACATATGATACTTGTACGTGCTTGAACTCTTTCTTTTTACGCGTTCTAAAGCTTCCAAACAGAGTTAAAAAGCATATAAGTAGATCCGCTGGTAGCTCAAATGTTAATATTGCCTTAGCCTCTTGGGAACGATGATTATTACCATATCCCGGAGTATATATATCTGAACCTCATACCTAGAACACACGTCGTGCATGAAGGAGCACCTTGTTCGGATTTCTAGGAGCATATATAGTTAACACCAATTGGCAAGATGATTTCATTTTGTGGATTTGGAGTGTCTCCTCAGGAGGAGTCTCTCCTCCCTATTGGGTCAATAGGCTTGACTTAAACTATAAGCTTGTGCCATGATATTGAACCATGAGCTACAAACTAAATATAAATGTTCTTGAGAAAATGATTCACATATGGATGTTCGAATACACGATTTTGAGGGTATGATCCGTAAAGAGCTAGTACGCAAAGGCATAAGTGTATGCACTCAATACTCCATTATGCGACAGGTCTCCAAGCCAACGTCTTTTCGAAACCATCCTATGGTCATTGACATATGAATGTCTTATCCCCCTATATGGGAGAGAGAGTTAATAACTGTTAGTAGGATCTTTAGCACCTGAATGTTAGAACCTTAACTTTAAGCTAATGTAAATGTACGTACCGGATCTAGAGGATTTATATCTACTTGCTCTCTGGAAAACTATGGCCCTCGGCTCCGTAGCTTTCTCCCATGTGTAGTTTCGAGTCATGACCAATAGTTCTAACCACATGAGAATGCTCGGTTATGCGCTCATCACGAGCGATATGAGCAAGTTCATCATTCAGGTGGAATGAACGAGAACTACGTGCTTCCTTCTTCAGATTAGTCCTGACATAGCCAGAGGCATCAGAACCTTCTAGAAGAGGAGATATATGATATTTGCTTCTTTTATGAGTTAGGATCTCCGATTATGCCTCGGCTTAAAACTATTGCCTTTATGTCATAAATAATGGGAGGAAGCAGAGTCTCTGTAACAACCTCTGTTTGATTTGTGTGAGTGAAATCATTATCACGAAGTAATCAAATAACGTCTGATGGCTCGCTACCTCCGTACGGAAAGGGTAACTTCTACTAATGTGTTCCCCATGGTGAAATTGTACCGTCGGTGGTTAGCTGAGCAACCTTCGCTAATTGACTTTGCAGGAGAAGGCTGGGAACACCCACCTCTCCTTCCGCGTGTATAGACTACCAGATGACTAGCTACATCAGTAGCGGAATGTACACAAGGTATAACTACGTTCCTGAGTTGGCAAGTTAAGCAACTCAAATGACTAAGTTCCATGATACATCACAAGCAGGTAGTGCCCATGGAGGACTTGCGCCTCCGGGCCTAGCAATAATAAAAGCATGTTATTCAGTACTATATGGGAGGACACTTCCGTGGAGGGACGCCTCCTAAACATCTTAAGGATGAATCACCTTGACTTAGTTTATGCACTTGTGATGATTCACATAAATGATTGACATTCAAAGTGATGGTGCAATCTTTGATCGGGATAAAACTCCAACTAGCCCATAACCTCCTCCGGAGTGGTGGAAAAACCCATCCGAAGTGATGGTAAAATAATCAATTGAACAGTTACTAACTAAATAATAACCTCCTATAAAGTAGATGAACAATGTCTCCTCCGGAGTGATGGTGTAATCTTTGGTTGAGCAACCTATATGGTCAACTCATGGTCTCCTCCAGAGTAGAGGAACAATGTCTCATCCGGAGTGATAGTACAATCTTAGGTTTAGTGACCTATATGGTCAGCTCATGGTCTACCCTGAAGTAAAGGAATAATGTCTCCTCCGGAGTGAGGGTATAATCTTTGGTTGAGTGACATGTCAAGTCGGCCCATAGTCTCCTCCCGAGGTGAGGAACAATGTCTCCTTCAGAATGATGGTACAACCTTTGATTGAGTAACCTCTACTTAGCACTAATAATTACTCTCCAGTATATAGATACACCGGATGGATAAGGTAGCATGAGGATATTGATCCAAGTGTTTCATATATTAATAGCACCACTGTAAGGTGCTACACCGGTATGCACTGCATATAAGCAGACACTACATCGATATGGGAAGTAACGCAAAAATATTGAACTGTTACATGGGAACATTAGTACAAGTATACATTGGTGTTATAAATTTACAAAGTAAAAAAAGGATGATTAGGCAATACCTTGAGCTCCATCGAAAGGTACATTAGTGACATCATTCAGAGTCACAGAGGATTTAGTATGGTCAGGACCAGGAGCTGCTTGGTTCGGAAGAATAGTTGTTAAACACTCACCTCTCCACCTGTACCCGGATCAATAAACCAGAGAGGGGTTACATTTTGGATCGCTCTCAACATGCTTTACGTCTGAGTAAGCATCGTAATCCAAACTTGATGGATGATTAACCAAATTCCTATCACCTTCGCCTTGATCGTTCTCACCTTGAACATTTTGTTCACTTTACCCTACCCCAGAGTTCTTCTTGGTTGCATCGGTAGACACTTCCGGCCGAGTAGAGGCTTTTCGCTTAGCCACTTTCCTAGCCTTTGCAACCACCCTAGGGTCAGCCCGGGTGGCAATGATCTCCTCTAGAGTAGGCTCAGGGACAGTTGCTCACTCCGTAGTAGGTGGTGTCCTTATATTAATAACTTGTTGCAAAATGGTGGTGTCTTGATCATGTTCTTCCTCTCTTACCTCAGTACCATCCTAAGAGGGCATAAGCATGAAGTCATAGAATACTCATAGTTGTCGATGCTAGTGAATAAAACTTCGATCGAAACCCTCGCATTGTGGTGCTAGCCGAATAAAACTATGATCGAAACCATAGATCAAAACTTTAGAGTTGCGATGCTAGTCGAGTTGAAATTATGATCAAAGCCCTCGTGTGGTGATTCTAGCCGAGTTAAACTCTGATCGAGGCCTTCCGGACGAAACCTACTCATCTGGCTCGTGAATATGACTCCGAACGAAATCCACAAAAAACAAACACCCGCCTTTGTGTTTTGTGAAATTTGGTGAGTAGAAACCTCCAAACCCAAAGACCTCTCTTAAGGAGACCTCCGATCGAGACACTCCCCTCGGTTGAGATCTTCACTCATGGTCTACCCAATACCTCTCTGAAGGGGACCTCCGATCGAGAGCCAACAAACAACTCTGATCGAGAGCCAACAAACAACTCCTATCGAGACTTACAAACAACTCCGATCGAGACTTGACAGAGACTTACAAACAACTCTGATCGAGACTTACAAAGAACTCTGATCGAGAGCCAACAAAAGCCTCTGATCGAGACTTTTGTAGCTCCGATCGAGACTTTTGTAGCTCCAATCGAGACTAAATTGTAGCTTCGATCGTGACAACAAAAGCCTCTGATTGAGACTAAGTTGTAGCTCCGATCGAAACAACAAAGAAGCTCTGATCGAGACAACAAAAGCCTCTGATTGAGACTAAATTGTAACTCCGATCGAGATATAAAAGAAACTCGGATCGAGACTGAAAGACGGCTTTTGGTCGAGCACTCCAATCGAACACTCGGTCAAAGTAAATAAAAGTAGCATGTAAAAAAAAGAAGTTGTGGGAATAAAAATAAAAAGTGTGGAGGAAAATGCTATGTGTAAGGATTTGAAAGCACACAAGCCCCCACCTTTGCAAAATAAATAGTTGGGCTCTTATATAAGCCTCCAAATGAAACCCTTTGGTTTTTTCTCATGACTAAATCTCTGAACGAAATACTTTTGTGATTAAAACTCCAATTGAAACCTAGATTTGTAGTACAAGTAATTGCTCTAATTGAAACACTAATCGTGATGCCCAAGCCCACAAACTGCGATTGAAACACTAAAATACCCAAATCCAAAAACTCCGAAGGAAACCCTTCGGTTTGTGATGTTAGACCCGAACGAGCTACTCAAGCGGGTAGGCAAAGAACTCTAACCTTAACCTCTGAATGAGATACTCAACTGGTGAGACACGTTTTCAGAGTCTAGTACCAACTCTTTTGCAATACATGAATACTAGACCGAGGGCATGATGAGTTACATGGTCCAAATTTATTGGCATTTTCGGAAAGTCTCTTGGCCTCCGAATGAAACACTCGGACAGACGAGCAACCTTTCTAATTAAGCTCGAAACTTCGGCATAAAGGCACAATATCGGCACGATCCAAGCAACTGAAAACATAAGGAACATCACTTCGGGAAGTGGATTCGGCTCTAGTCTCAACTATGGAGATTTGGCGTACAATTCACCACCAAAATGTGGTGTGAATTACCAAGTGGGAATCGCCAACCGAATCGATAATCTTCCCGTCGCACCCCGAGTACTTGTACAATCAAGAGGGGAAAGTCTCTCATCAATCTCACCACCTTCTTCATTCGATGGCTCACAAGACCCTGCTTCGGAACTTCACTTCGTTAAGTGGCAATAATCTCCTCCGGAGTGGGTGCGTGAATAGTCGAACCTTCCGGATAAGGTGAAGTAGTATGGTTAGTGACCCACTCTTGTATCGGACTTCGAAAATTATTTGAATTCTTGGAAACTCTTTCATCCCCGATCGAAACATTCGAACGGATAGACAAAATTCTTGAGAGTATTAACTATTTGGCAGTTTTGGCCTCTGAACTAGATATTCGAATGATCAGAAAAAATTCTCAGAGTCAGGTACCAACTCTTGACAATATATTGATACTATACTTGGGGACATGATGAGGTATGTCCTCCTCTGGATACTCCGGAGGAGATAATCACAATTAACTCCAAATATTTCTAAGACAAAACCACTCAATGATGAGACATTGTCTGCTCAGGAGAGCAATGTCTACTCAGGAGGCATTGTCTGCTCAGGAGAGCAATTTCTGCTCAGGAGATCAAGGTCTTCTCAAGAGAGGAATGTCTATTCAGGAGGCATTATCTGCTCAGGAGAGCAATGTCTGCTCAGGAGAGCAATGTATGCTCAAAAGAGCAATGTCTGCTCAGGAGAGCAAGGTCTGCTCAAGAGGTAGAACACTGGCACCATCGGAGCTAGTACACTGGCAACTAACATACGTGGTATGATGATGTACGAATAACACATACGCTTAGTCCAGAACTAGCATTTTGAGCATAGAGACAACCTTGACCCTAGAAAACAACTTAGCTTCCACAAGGGTTTTGTCGTGAAGCTAATATCAGGTAGTATAAAAGGAATTGTTCACACACATGAACAAGGATCTTTACACACACACACACACACACTCCGACTGACTTCTCTATACCCTTACTCCTCTTTACTTATCACCCACTTATACCAAGTACTTACTCTCACGTCAGAGTTTTTTCTCAGACTAAAAACCTAAGGCGAGCTAACGGTGTTCTCTCTTATTTCAGCCTACAAAACGAAGGAGCTACCGCGGAGTCTCTTGAAGCTTAGGGTTGAAGAGCATCTATGGAAATTTGCTCAAACACGGACCATGCTTAAAGTGCATACAATAAACTAACAAGATAAAAAACGGTAAATTGCATGAAATAAAAGAATTACTAAACACAATGGTGACGTTGCTTTTCTATGATAACATAGGTTACCTTAATATGGTACCTACCTACTTGAAAGTTTGCTTATCTTTTGATGTTACTACTCATAATTCTATCAATACCTAATTCATGTTTAGTTACATTAGCTTTGGTAACATCTAATATTATAAGTTATTGTTTTCTGACAAATTTGACGACAAGTTTCTAAAGGAGTATATAGGTATGTTGCATTTTGAAAAAAGTTGGTCTATAGTTTATAACGAACCCTGAGAGGCTAAGATGATACTGCGAAATCCATAGTCATTGCAGTAAAATGGTGTAGAACATAATGAAATCACGCAATCTAAAACTTAAATAATGGCAAAGACCACAAAACTAAAATTTTATTTTTTAACTGTCGTGTAAGTAACTAGTTGGTTGGTCATGTTCGAGTTTACGGTCCCTTAAATACATAAATTATAATGGTTGTCAACAATAAATTGCATTAACTTTAAATCTTAAATTTGGAGCATAAAATTTCCGACAACATGCAAGAATTTTCGGTACTAAGACGAATTATTAACTGACATAATTCTTTGGACATTTCTTCTTAAGAGGCTTTTGTATTTATTTTGGAATTACAGAAGGAAAAAACGAGTAGTGATTTTAAGATATGTATAAAAGATGTTGCATTTATATAGTGATGAACTAATGCCATTACAGAAGATTATAGATGTATGTAGTCATCAAATAAAATTTGTTTAGAAAAACATCTAACAACAAAAAAAAAATTACGCTTCTAATTTGATATTTCTTTTACTGGTATAAGTTTTTGGGTTTGCCTTCAAGATGAATAGGCTTAAAGTAGTTTTATTCTTCGGTGACAATCTTATCGGGTTTGGATTGTTCTATTAGGATTTGTCGGTTGGCAATACCTCAAGTCGAACACCAATCACATATTGAGCGTGTCAAGAAATTCCTTTGAACGGACTTGCTTAACATGTGTAACTCGTTTAACCAATATAAATAACGGGTTGTCGATTCAACTCTTTAACTCTTTAAATCTCAAAATTATATAACAACATTAAAAAACATGAAAACAACACATAAATAACCACACAAAATCGAATTTTTTGTTTATTTCATATTCAGATTGAGTATGTAACAAACTTATTTTAGTCAAAACCCAACATAAACTCCAAGTTGTATGTTTTATTGATCTTTTAACAATTGTTTAATTTGAACACGACCAATTTATTAAACTTATTAAACATGTCATATTATCTTTGTCTCTCACCCATTATCTTTAACCCAAGTCTGTTTATTTTTGTACCAAATTTATCGAATTCATGTTGATTTTAGTACGATGTCAAAAATTTGCAACCTAATTTTAATTAAGCGTGAAAATCATCAAATAGTATCAAAGTTTGCTATTTGTTTCAATTTAGCAACTTTAATAACTTTATTTTGATTATAAAAAACAATCAAAGTTTCAATAATACTCTATTGTTGTGACTCTTTTGTGTTTAACATACATAAACGAGGCGGTTCTTAAACTTATTATTCATGATTAATCTTTTTGTTTACAATTCTAGGGGTGATTGTTTATTGTTAAGGTACAACATGAAAATGTATATATTTGTAGTTTAACAATAATCATTTTAATCATTTTCACAAAAATAGAACAAGTTTAAACTTTGATCGTTTTTGTAGTTCCTTAATCCATGACTCTTTATGAAAAAGAAACGATACATAAAAGGTTTAAGGCAATAACACATAGAAAACTTTTAAATGTGTGAAAACGTAGAGGGGGTGAATACGCTACTGTTTAAAACTTAAAATCTTTTGAATCAAATAGCCGATCACGCTTATCTTAATATGAAAAGTGCCAATGTAGTTTATAATTAATATATAAAGCATATAGTAAAGCAAGTTGACACAACACAATCATAAACAACAAGCCACATCACAAACATAAACACAATATAAAGAGAGAGCGATAAATAAAGGAAATTGCAAACCAGACACGATGATTTATAGTGGTTCGGTCACGGAGCTCCTCTTCGCCATACTCCACTCCCCGAGTACCCGACTCGAAAGTTACTTCACTAAGCCAACAAGCTCCCTTCTCGGCAGAGAAAACCTTACATACGTCGCTTACATCATTTTCAGTACTAAGCTAAATACCGAGTTCTAATTTGAGGTTCGAACCAATCAAACGTCGCCTACACTTTTTCCGACACTAAGCTAGATGTCGAGTTCTTTACACGGGTAACCGACCAACTTGGTGTTTTATAACTAAAATACATTGAACCAATAACCCTTATGTTTTGAGGCCCAAACACATAAACCATCTAATCTAGTGTGAAATGAAATGAGTGTTACAAACGTATAGTGATGATCCATGACACAATTGTCTAATAGATATGAGTGACTAATATAAACGAACTTCCATTGATACGAAGCCTTTAATGGATGAAGGTCACAAGTTCCTTGAGCTTGTTGTGATAAATCTTCAAGTATGTATGCTTGTGGTGGATGAGGATGCAAGATCTTTAAGCTTGCTTTGGTGGATCATCAAAGAAGTATGCTTACAAGAAAATGAATGTTAGAAATATTATGATCATGATGATAAGGGTGTGTAATGTATGTTACTAAATTGTTAATGATTGATCTAAATGTATGCAAGAAGGTGGAGAAGATGTGTTTTCAAATGGTGAAGAAATAAGTGAACAATGGGCTTCTATTTATAGGCAAACAAGCTCAGTGACCCGCGGACCCCAAGGTACCAAAAAAAGGATCCGTGGACCTCTGACATAATCTATAAAATCTTGTTCAAATCTTTCCAAAATCTTTTCATATTTTTCCAAAATCTTTCCTATGATCTAACCAAGATATTTGCAGGGATTTGATAGATTGTGATGACATTATGCATTATGTAAAAATACATTTTTCTTTTTGAATTAATGTATTTTGAAAGTTAATTAAAAACGTGACTAGTTAATAAAGTATCCAGTTACCATTTTGTAAATAAAAAATCTAGTTAAGTGCTTGTCAAAATAAAACGTATTTTGTCAAGTATAAGTAAACTTTAATATCTATATGAAAAATATGATTAGTTTACTTGTACAAATAAAAATGTATATTTGTACGTAAACTTTAGTGTAAAAATAAAAGTGATGCATTTGTATAAAAATACTTGTATATGCAAAATATAAAATGAGGTCCGAAATAGAATGGTTAACCTATAAAATACTTAATGACTCTAAAAGTATTTTAAACATTCTAATGGTATGTTAAGGGGTTTGATCATAATGAAACATAACAAACATGTATGACATGTGTTGTATTATACGAGGACACGAGACGTCGAGAGGTTTTGAATGTATGTTGAGACAAAATGTGATTACGAGTAACTTGTAAATTTTACGTTATGTATTACAAGTTACATGTTTATCATCAATCAAAACAAACGAGACTGTATAGATTAAATATCGTAATATTCCCACTAACAAAATGTATAATTCTTAATAAATTAGTGAATTACAAAGTGTTTTGAGGATAAACACTTAATTGAATGCTAATAAGGTTTTTCCCTATGATAAAGCAAACTTAAACAAGAGTTATAGTTTGCAAGTGAACTCTGAGTCTCTGATTGGATCGGGGATACTAACGAGTTGAATGAGAATAAATTCTCTTGTTAAATTCGATATTAAATGTGGAAGAAGTAGCAGTTACTCCGACCAACATTCTTTTTATATAGACAAACGAGGATCTCACGTGTGGTTTGTTGGTAAGTGTCAAACATTTACTATAGAAGTACATCTTCAGGTTATCTTTGATTCCTTGACGATGCGTCTAACATGAACTTTGCTGAGGTTGCTCGCTGATTTCCTTATCAGCGAGTCTTCCTATACTTACTTTTTTTTGAAATACGCATATATTGAAATAAAATACCACAAAGAGCAAAACAACACAACCTTAGATAAAAGGTTGGTATCTTAAAGCAGAAGTTAAGAGTTAAATGGGATAGTGAGGGTGATGAGAACTCCAAGTACTTTCACTCAATACTGGAAAAAAAGAAATAACAAGAGTAACATTCGAGGTCTGATGGTAGACGGGTTATGGTGCGAGGATCCAGAAGCAATTCAAGATCAAATGTATAATTACTATAAGCTAATATTTTCAATGAAATTAGAAAATTACTATAAGCTAATATTCTCAAGGAAAGATGGAAAATGGCCTTTCTTTCGTAATAACAAGGTTGCAAAACTCTCTGAAAAATGATGTAAGTCGCTTCGAGGCAGAGTTTAATGAAAAAGAAATTTGGAGTGCAATATGTGGGTGTTGGAGCGATAAGGCCCCGAGTCCTCATGACTTTAATTTCAGATTCATTAAGAAATTATGGAATATAGTAAAGGGGACCTTGTTAACGTGATCCGATGCTTCTAGACCAGAGGAGAGATTTCGAGGAGGTGTAATGCTTCCTTTCTTACTTTAGTTCCTAACGTAAGTGATCCTATCGGGCTGGGTAACTATCGCCTAATTAGTTTGATTGGATTCTACTATAAAATTATTGCAAAGTTGTTAGCCCAAAGAATTAAAGTGGTTGTAGATAAACTAGTAGGCAAGGTTCAAAAGCGTTTATAAAGGGAAGATGTTTATTGGAGGGCGTGCTGATTGCAAACGAGACAGTGGGGTATATTAAGAAAGCGAAGAAGAAATGTTTGTTATTTAAGGTAGATTTTGAAAAGGCATATGACCGCATAAATTCGGGACTTTCTATTAAATGTGCTTAGCAGTATGATGTTCGAAAATTAATGGTGTAGATGGATTGAAGCGTGCTTATCTTCATCGACTATTTCAGTGTTGGTAAACGGTTTACCTACTTGGGTGAGACAGGGTGATCCATTGTCACCATTTTTGTTTATTCTTGCGGTGGAATGGTTAAATGTAATTATGCAAGACGCACTTGACAAGGGTATCGTCAAAGGTGTTGAGGTTGGTTACGAGGTATTAATATTACGCATCTCCAATATGCTTATGATGTTATATTTTTTGGAGATTGGACTAAACACAATGCAAAGAACCTTATGTGTGTCCTTAATGTCTTTAAGAATGTCTCAAGTTTGTAAGTCAATTTGTGCAAAAGTAACTTGGTGTGTGTCTAGTGGTGTTGTAGAGGAAATGGCTTGAGTTATAAAGTGTATTAGAGGGGAACTCCCCTTAACTTATTTAGGTCTTCCAATCGAGGTAAGTATGAGAAGGGAGTCGGCATTGAGACTGGTGATCGGGAAGTTCAAAAAGCGATTAACATATTGGAAGGCTAAAACAATGGCATTCAGAGGGAGGCTGGCCTTGGTTAAATCTGTGCTCGGAAGTCTGCCATTGTATTACTTCTCAATCTTTTGTCTGCCAACGTGTGTTCTAAATTGTCTTGAGAGAGTGAGGTAGGGATTTCTTTTGGGTTAGGATTGGGGAGTGTAAAAAATGGCTTGGGTTAAATGGGATATTGTTCTTGCTTCTTACTTAGATTAATTTATGTTTAAATCGTCAGATGTCATCGAACACTGAATTGGCCCAATAGTTTTAACGGCTAATATAAAGCCGGAATGACATAATTAGTCAGTAATAAAACTTGGTCGGTATAGAGTGACATATTTTCTTTGAATGAATGAACTACCGAACTTAAGTTAAAAAAAGTTAATAGTAACTACTTTAAAACCGTATCAAATGGCTTGTGTCCTAATTGTACCTTATGTTGTGTGAAGCTCTCCAATCAAATGGTTATTGGTTCAAGGACATGTAAGATAGATTTGTGGTATAAATATTGTAAGATACTTATACGTTCTAAAAAAATAAAATAAAATAAAAAAACTACTTTGAAACCGTATATACATAGCATAACCAATAAATAACTAATTATTTATTAGAAATAAAAAATGTATTTTCAAACGGCAAGACAACAACAACAAACACACATCTTACTATTTCAACAAGATTTCTCCATTCAAAAGTCTCAATCCCTCTTTTCTCCCATTTTCAAAATCAAATCTTTTTTCATTTTCTTGATCTATAAAAAAAACCCATCAAGAAAATGTATCATCAATCTTCACAACAGCAACAACAACACTTTGATTTAGAACAAGATAATGGTGGTTTTGGTGGTGGACAAGCGAGTTCATGGCTTTCAGGCGGTGAAGATCTCCGTCCTTCAACGGGAAATGGGAATGTCACTCGTCTTTTGTATAATGATCTTGTTGAGATTGTTCCCTTTGTTCAGTCCTTAATTGTATGTACTTACTAGTAACTATCTCTGTGTTTTTAGTATTTTGTCCTTTTTTTTTCTTGTTTTTGTTTGTCAAAATTTTCTTCTAATGTTTTTGAGTATTTTGCAATTTTTTTTCCAACAAAAAGTTGGTGGCTTTATGTGTAGTTAGATTGGATTAGGGGATTATTTTGGGATGTATATGTAAAATGGATAAGGGTAGTTTTGAAAGTGTTTGGAATTGGTTTAATGAAGTTTGGTTATTGTGGATAAAGGGTTTTTGGGAGTTTCTGTTATTGCTTATTTAAACGGAATATATGATAAAGTTGCGATTTTGTTTGGTGAAATGAGTAGTTTTCAGAAAGCAGTTTGGGAGTTGTTTGTTCCGAACTGCTTACTTGATATTGATTATTGCCATTCGTATCTTTTAATACGCATAGTTGCCAGAAACTTAAATAAATAGGGTGTCGAATAATTGTGTTGCATTTTGTTACAAATGAGTATGCATAAGCATTTTTAAATAAACAAATCCCAAACACTACTTGGTTGAATTGCTTGTCTGCTAACTGTGTATTGCTATAAGCAGTTTTGAAACTGTCCGGGATTGCTTATTCTAATTGCTTGTATGTTATTTATGAGTGGTGTAAGTTTGGAGTTGATTATTTCTACATGCTTATTTCAAAAAGCAATAAGAAGTTTAGACACAAGCAATCCCAAACACCCCCCTAATTTTGGGATTTGTAATGTCGTTCTTTTCTATACTTGGATACACTTTTCAGTTACGTATTATTAAAATTGGTTTCGGTTTCATCCCCGCCCAATATTTGGTTTCCTAATTTAATTATTGGGTTTGTTATCTTTTTGTAGGATCAGAAGGCGAATAGTTCATACACTCGTAGAGGGTCTATGATCAAAACCAAGACACCTGCAATCACTAAGGTATTTCTTTTCACATTGGAAGTTTGGAATGTATCAACTTGCAGCCTAGTTTAATGTTTTAATTTATGATGAAATTTGTGATTTTGTTTTGCTTGCCTTTGATTGGATTATGAGAATCTTACAAGTTGCAAGTTTTACGCTTCTGCTTCCTAAATGATACTGTTATTTAATTAGTTTCGGGTTGGAGGATAATAATGCAGTAGCGTAGTATTTTTACCTAGATGAATCCCTTGTTTTGTGAATTAATTAATAACATGAGGTGCATAATTTGAAGCATGTTGAGGCTAAGTAAGTATGGTAGATTTTAGCCTAGATGGAATATCATGTATGATGATTTTAGGCTTTTAGCAATAGTCTAGTTGCTTGTTATATGACTATATCCGGAAGAACTTCTTGTTTCTTACTTAATAAAAATACATAAGGTGTTCATCTTATGATCTTGTCAGATGTCTGAAGGAAAAAGTAGGAATGCTCAATCAATTCCCGGAAAGAAACGCAGGGAAAATGATGGCAACGAACAAGAAGGAGGTGGTGACGGGTTATCCCTGTTTTCCAATGCAGTTATGACAAAGGAAAAGGAAGAATTGGCTGAACTAAGGGAAAAAGTGGAGGATCTTCAAAGACAGTTGTTAGAGAAAGATGAAACCTTGAAATCAGCTGAAGCATCAAAACACGAAATCAGTTCCATTCACAGTGTGCTAAATCAAGTGAAACAGCAAGCATCAGAAAAGGAGGCTTTACTTCGGTCTACTCAAGCACAATTAGCCGATGTGAAGGTATCAGTTTAAGAGGGTGTTTGGGACTTGGTTGTGCGTTTGAAACTGTTGTTCAATATATAGAATCACTTACAAAGTTGGTAGAACCTAAAATGAAATTTTAGTAAAAAAGGAGACGTTTTATGAAATGAAATTTAAAGTCTCAAGTTAGGTCAAAAGAAGGGGTAAGTACGTAAATCCAAATACCCATACTATGTCTTTATATGCATTTATGTAAGGCATTTACGCTACCTGATGTAAAATCTGTAGATTATGTTGTTGATGGTCTTATCCGATACAGATTAAACTCGCTGATAAACAAGCAGCTGTAGAGAAGTTACAGTGGGAAACAATGACGTCCAACCAACAGGTGGAAAAACTTCAGCAAGATCTGATTGCCATTCAAGGAGAGATGTCATCATATACATTGTTATTCGCAGGCTTGTCAATTGACAATTCTACCCTTTCAGACCAAGAGCATGATGTCACCCCACACTTTGTTCACCTTCCTGACATAGTAAGCTAAATGGCACCAGTAGCAATCCCATTCGTTAAAAAAATGCAAGATCTGTAGTTTGTCTAATTTGTTGTGTAAAATACAGGATGATATGGATGAGTTGGAAACGAGCAAAATGGAAGAGGCACAAGAAGCTTACATGGCTGCCGTTGCTGCTGCAAAAGAAAAGCAAGATGACGACTCGATCACCGCAGCAGCCAATGCTAGGTTGCATCTGCAGTCTTTTGTTCTAAGAAGTTGACTGGTGTAAAAGTCAAAGTGTCAAGTATGGACTTCATCGTTAGTTCTAACTTCCCTGGTGTAAAAGTCGACAAGTTTGGAGTCCTTAGAGTCTCATATGTTGGAAACCTTTGTGGTGTAATCATACTCTTTTAACTGTTATGTGAATTGGATTAATATCCGCCTGTAACGCTTATCCTTATTCCATCGGTAAAGAATATGAAAAGATGTATTGACATGTGTGTATATGAGTTCTGTGTGAAATGGAGTTTGGTTTGACGTGAACAATGTTCAAATGTTGATTATATTACATAAACTGTACTCGTATCAGATAAGTAGATTGTAGAAGGATGTTTTTCGGATGTCTATACTGTCTGCGTTGATGATAATTTGAGAATTAGTTGTTTGACATGCTGTTTATCTAAGAACTCAAATATAAAGTACTGATTTGCAACTTAAAAATGCAATCATTAATTCATTATTCAAAATCAAGTACGTGACCTAAAATATTCAAATAATCAGATAACTATTCACTATAACTATACATACATACATAAAAATAATAATAATAATAATAAAATTTAAAAAGAAAAAAACTGTTTGGCAACTTTGAAAGTTGAAAATGCAATAATCAGGCGATCACTTTCACAATACCGCACCACCACCTTAAGCCAAATCCAAGTTTCATTTCATATAAGTGATGAGATAAATAAATAGACTAACATGTAAATTCTCTTATTCCCTCTTTGATCGGAAGATTGTAACTCCATAACAAGTCAACAACGATGTAAATAACCTATTTTGACTTTTCATGTATATGTATTTAAATAAAATGACCCCCTATTGCAATTTAATCAATGTGTTACTTAATTGTAACAGTAACAATGGTTGGGTAAAGTACCCAAAGAATAACCATGCAAGTATAACATCACTAAACTGTGATTTCGTGAAGAAATTAGCGAAAATCTGTAGGCTTGCCAACGTTCATATTATGCTCTTTCAAGAAGTCCAGTATAGCATTTTTCTGCCAACTTTTAAAGCTCCTGCATTTAAATTAGTTCAAGTTAGCGAAACATAATAGCTATATGAACTCAGAATATTAAAAATCAATATGACCATTGAGCACACAATAGTTGCATTTCTAGTTGTGACTAATTTACGGGCGAATAATCTTAAGCTAAACAAACATTTATTCTTGCAAAAATGTAATTCTTTGTGCACGTGATGTTCCATTTGTAATTCAGTAGGAAATTTTTGACTTCAAACGCTTGTGATGCTGTATTTAGAGTCAAATGTTGTATTTTAGTGGGACAGGGCCGTGATCTTGTGTATGTTTTAAAACACCTATTCACTATATTTAGAAGTATAATTGTATTTGAATGTAAGCCGTTGATGATTAGTAGAGAGTGGGGGTCAATTAGATTATGTTTTTATGTCTGACAGGTCAAAGTGATCGGTTTAAGAGATTTAACTGCAGAAGAAACACTTTACATAGGTTGTTGAATGAGTCAAAGGGATCAAAAGTTATCCAAAAAGTGTTCAAATGCATAACCTTCCAACTTATTTTTTTCAAATATTGAAAAAAGATTACATTGCTAATGTGATAATATAGAATTAGGCCCATTTATCATTTTTGATATTTAAAACATTAGTTATTTTTAAGTTGTAAAGACTAAAATTCCACGGGTTGGCCCAACCATGCTCATAAGTTTTCCTATACACACTAGGAAAACTGAATGACTAAACATATTATACTTGTCTTTTTTATTTGAGGATTTTACCACCTATAGATTCATGGGAAATACTTACTTCTGATCAAGATGAACAAGAACTTCTCCACCGGGGAACGCTTCTTTAGTAACCTCGTATGCAACTTTGATTGCTTCCCTCCAAGTTCCAGCTACTACTCCATCCCCATTGTCTTCCATTGGCAATGAATACCCCGATAGTAGGTGCCCCACCCAAACATCATTTTTCCTGAAACGGTTCGTTAGTTATACAAGACACAGAATTCAACTTACCGAGTTACTGTTAGGACTAAAGTCTAAAGGGGTGGTTGGATGTGCATTTTGAAAGAAATAAGACGAGTTTTTAATAACATAAATAGGATAACTAACTGTAATACAAAGGGCTGCAGAATGCGTTAATCTGCTTTGTTCTTAAAAATTGTGATGATTAAATGCACTAGTCATATGACACATTTATAGGAATTAATACACAAGTGGATCAAAATGACATTCTAGTAAGAAAGGAGAATTTTTTGTAAAATGAGAGCAGATGTCTCTCAAATTAGTTTTAAAATGGGTAAATAGGTCATTTTTAGGGATAATGCACGTGAAGGCTACTCAACTATTCAAAATTTTCATGCAGACCACTAAATTTATGTATCCGATTTCATTTATTCCAAATCTCATTTCAAATTTCGTAGGAAACACATGCTGGATGACAAAAATAACTTTTAAATACTTTGAAAATACAAACATCTACTCAAATAATATATTTATCGTCATATTTACAAAACAATATATCCTTTAACTGAAATCACTCTTGCTGCAAGAATCATCGCTTCATTTTTTACCAGCTCAAGTTACACGAGTATAACATTATAAGATACAGTAATTGTAGGGAAAACAGAGAAGGTGTTGAAACCTAACTCAAACGTGGGAAAAGAAATCTGTTTCAAGTCAAGTGACCAGCGGACATTAAGTGTTTGTGATCAAAACTTATTTAGTTAAAAAGAATTAACAATTAAAACCATTTATTGATCTTTGCTGTTTTTCACTAATCAGATACTTATAAATGATAGGTTTTTAGGACCAAAGTTTGATACAGAAGTAGGTTAGAACCCAAAGGCTTTTATATCAGGATAACACTCTTTGGTACTTTCCGATGCTTATCACGATGTGGACAAATAAAAAACACCCAAAGGCTTAATACTCAAGAAAGCAAATGATATGCCTCCACTATCAAATACCGGACATGAAAACTTATTAAGCATAGCTCATTAAACATGATACCTTTCACTCTTAAGCACTCAATATCCCCAACTTCTTGATTAATACAATATTATAACTAAGTTAGATAATGATTTTATCTTTCGAACAAAACCTTGTTATTAGGATGAACATTTCAAAACTTTGTGAAGAGGTTATACTTAAATGTTAAACAACCTTAATATCTATGTGAACAAAAACGGAAATGTTATACACATGAACTTGTAACCTCTTTATCTAATAAACTTGGGTTTTTTTTATTTTTTATTTTTTATTTTTTTTTTTGAAAGGCAATAAACTTGAGTTTTAGCACCACAATATTGCATTGTGCTACCTCGAGAATCATGAACACTTGCAAAGGAGGTAGTAGCACAAGACGTAAGGCCATACTAAGTTTAGGTGCACAACACTTACGATTTTGTATACTAAATACATGCGTATATGCTTACGATTTTGTCTCATCACAATAACTTTGCTTTCATATTTAAATATAACCTTAATTTCAACAAAGCTTTTAAATGTTGTAGTAATAGCAACGTTTAGTTGTAAAGAATTTATCTATATGCATAAACTTAATATATTAGTTAACCTGATGCATTGTTATGAATAGTGATTGAGACTAAAGGATCATACTTAAGGACCTAAACATAACATGTTTTCATATCCGGAAAAAGATAATGGAGAAAAGTTATAAATGCTTTAGTGAGCACGGGAAAGACCATAGAGCATTGTTGTTGTATAAACCCTTTAAAGCTTGTATTTTCAGGCAACTTGTTCATAGAATTTTCATCGGATTAAACTTATCTAATACAGCCATTTTTTTAGTGAAAAATAGGATGAGATTCATCAATGGTTGTGATTGTACTTGTAATTTGTTTAACTAACTACGTACTTGTCAAAGTTTTATGAGTCATGAGTTGACTTACTAGAGTCAAATTACCCTTAGAACAAGGTGACTCGGTCCTTAGACTCTTATATGACCTTGACACTTGAGAGTTAAAAAAAAAAAAAAAAAATGACATTTTTTTATGTAGGAAACTACATTTGTTGTTCGCTATCTGCTCCTCTTGAGAACAAAAACTTTAAAGGATGATTTTGTCCGTTTGAGTATAATCTTTAAGAAACGTAGAGACTAGGAGAGGTTGTGGTTGAGTTGGAAGTTAAGTTTTTACCACGCACGCCAAATCCCAAGTTCCAACTTATTATATGTTTGATTACAATATAAATACAAAATTTTCTTATTACTTTATGATACATTATATTTACCTAAACTTTATGTATTTTATTTTCAATTTGGGATTTTAAAATTTATAAACTTTTACTTTCAAGAATTAGGATCTATAAGATATTTTACTACTTACAAGTGTCTTCTTTAATATCGTGACTCTTATGAGTCGAGTCACGGGTCAAATCGTGAGTTAAGGACTTACAGGATGCTAAACCCCACAAAAAAAACTCATAAAAATATTATCATATGATTAAAATATTGTTGCTAAATCCTTATTGGTTTGTATCCTTGAGATTATTACCATTTAACCCAAACACCTAGTAGGGCCCTAGTTTACTTAGGGTTAGGGACATGGTCACTGATAATTTGATTATACATCACATGCAAAAACCTATTATTTTCTTACACATCTCTGATCTCTGTAATGCGATCTATTGTCGTTATCAATCTTGGTTTATAATGGTCAGTTAAAACACCTTGTCTATAAAACTACTTGGTTATAACACGTTGAGCAAATGTGGAGTATTATGATTGTAAATTTGATTGGATCAAGGTACCCACGATGCCTTTAAACGTGAGCCGAAAGATATGACTATAGATTAAAAAGAAATTACAAAAGCAGTATAACTTACAAAACAATATCCATATGTCTTGGAACATAGTGACCACCACCAACGCCTAGAAGAATTTTGTTTTTTCCAGTATTCCTACACCGTCATATTTAACCAAATAGTAAGGAAAGTTGCAAACTTTCTGTCAACATCTCCACAATAGACAATTTGTATGGCATACAACTTGCTCCATTTAGTGGCAGATACACAGTTTTTGACGAGTGTAAACACTACTATAACAAAACATGACCCAAATTTTTATCACCATTAGGATGATTTCTTTTACAGCCCAAAAATTTACAAAATCATTTTTGGCTATATACATGTGCAAACCCTAACCCCACTGAGAATTTGTACTACAAAAATAATGAGTTTTGAACAATGACCTTTACCTGTGCCAGTCTCCAATAGGTACTCCTCCATCAAGCCCTAGTCCTTTCCAAACTAACTTCAAAGTAAGATTAGTAAGAAAGTGTTATTTAATATGCTTTGTTAAGCTCAGGCATTGGAAACAATGTCATTGAACTTCAAAGAACTCAAATGAAACAGAAAATGTTTCCGTTATGTTTTATTCTTCATAAGGGATATTTTTCATGGCTGAAAGAGGTAAAACACTATTTTATGGTACAGTTAAGATTATGCTGAAAAGAGATACCGAACTAAAGCAATTGCTTGTGCTGCATCCTGCCTCTTCCAATACTCTTCTGTACTGCCTAAGATGATATGAAATTAAAATGAAAGAATTAATGCTTTCCTATTGGTTTTATCAACTTTTCTTTGGCATAAAGAGCAAATGAGCAAATGGTGTCCTTTTGGAGATTATATGGAAACTGTAAAACCGAGTGTTCCGTTATAATACATACCAATTTCTACAAACATTGTGGGAGAATCAGTTATAGGTCCATGATGTGTGGCTTCCAATGTAACCTATATCCCGTAACAGAGTAAGATAATCAATTATAATGTACAAAACATAGATTCAGGCTAAGGAGTCTTCAATTTTGCATATTAAAAAAGAAATTTGTGCCAGATAGCAAGATTTGCTACCTACATGAATTTCAGGCATGTTTGGATGTGCGTTAAGAAATTGATTATGTAACATTCAATATCAGAACTAATTAAAAATTGTAATTACAGAGCATACAATTTGAATGTTCTTTTGTTGTTCAAAATTGCTATAATCATCTTGCAGATATTTTAGTGCTTAGAATATACTAAATTTTTATAAATTAATTGATTAAATGACCAAAGAGAACAGTTTTATGAAATTAAAAAGAAATGTTTAATGAAATGATAGTAAAAGTCACTCAAATATATTACAATAAGGGGTTAATAGACAATTATATTTTGCCCTTGGATATCACCACTGGTATGAAACCAATTCTTTGACCCGTTAAAATATAAAATTTATATATACCTCAAATTCAGGAGTTAGATTATGTGATTCCGCAATGGCCTTTAACAGTTGCAACCATGGCCCCATTCGGGGATTTGGAGGTGCAGCCCATCCTGGTTTGCCACCCGCTGGTGGGACCTCGTCGTCTCGTAAATGAGGAACACCTAAGAGAATAATTAATATTCCATAGTTACCACCCGTGCGCAAGTGCAACAAATATAACACATCACACAATTCTTGATCATTAAATCATATAACCATATACCGATTGGGTGAATGGTTAACGCAGGACGTTTGGATGCAGCTGTGTGTCTGCTAAGAAATATGACCTCATCCACAACTTCTCCTGTTGCAGCCTCCCATCGTTTATCCAAGTGATCTTCTCTAACATTTGAGTAATCATGCTTTAATAGTCGTACATCTTTGTTCATAAAACTAGCCATCTCCTATACCATATAATTTAACATCAAGATCAGAAATATAGAAAGGGTTAACTCCTCCTAACATGTAACATACATGTATATGTCACCTCGATTGGTAAAACAATATAAGTATGTCGCATTTTACTGAAATTGTTTTACTTAAAAGTGCATCAACATGTAACTGTTATCACTTAATGCATTTTATCAATATGAAAATAGATTAAGCACAACCATTTTGCCAAACTTAAATTAATCATTTTGTATGAACACCAAGGTAGTGTTTGGGATTCCTTATTAAAACTTATCTTCTTATTCCTATTTTAAAATAAAAATAAGCTACTTCAAAATGCTTTTCCAAACAGCTTATTTCACTGGCATATGGGGGGTGTTAGAATTGTTTAACTTTGGCTTATGCTCATGACTTATAAGCACTTTCAAATAAGCATCTCCCCTTGTGGTTATTTTCTCACAAAAGAAGCAATTACTAATTGTTGGTGATTTTGCATCACCAATATGATTTAAGCGTAATGGATTGACTTAGTTGACCAATGTGTAATTGTGATAAATGTTCAACAAGTCGGGGGTTGTGCGGAGTGCACACTTGTATGACGTTATTATGGCAGTTACAACCGAAAATCAGTTTTGTTGGTCATATGTATATGTTATCCATCTGGTTCGGTTTCATAACTTACAAAACATATTCTCGTTTCTAATCTGAGTTTTATCCGATTTAAGATTTCGATAGAACCATGGAAATACTTCAATCTGAAAGTGTTTACACGACTCTCAGATTTTTGTGATCCTATTTTCTAACACTAATCTCAAAACTTTTAAAGTGCTTCAACTGCTCTTATATTATGTTATATTATATGGCTATGTTTTTTATAATATCGTTTGATAACATTGCAATATATGTAATTATAAAGTGTAAAATGACGTAAATGCTAAACACTAACTTTAACCCTTCATATATTAGCATTTCTAATAAGAGCGTTTAAACAAAATAAAAAAATAATAAAAAAACTACGGGTGTGTTTAGTTGGTGAAAAATACTCAATTTTTCCAAGAAATTTTTCATTAGAAACTAGGGGTGAGCATGGTTCGGTTTGGCTCGGTTTTTGGCTAAAACCGAAACCGAACCAAAATATTCGGTTTTGCTTTTTAGAAACCATTCGGTTTCGGTTTATTCTAGGTTCGGTTTTTCGGTTTATTTTCGGTTTGGGCTTTCGGTTTTTTCGGTTTTTATTTCGTTTATTGCAGTTTCGTCTTTCATTGGTTTTTCAATCGGTTTCGGTTTTCTGGTTTCGGTTTCTCGGTTTTTTTTGGTTTAGGTTCGGTTTTTCGGTTTTTTGCACGCCCCTATTAGAAACTGAAAAAACCGAAAATCCGTTTAGTCACACAATTTTGAGAATTTTTTCTGAAAGAATGAAAATCTCATTTTTCAAAATATAACTAGAATTTAGTCTTTACTCTTTCATATATTTTTCCTTCTATTGTTTTACATCCCTTGCATTTTTCAATTTTCTAAAAAATATCATCTAAACGCGTTCTCTAAATTTATAGCACCTTTCTATAGATAAAAAAACCCTTCCCTGTTTCTAAAAAGATTGAGATAAAAAATTAAAGAAATTTTTCTACAACTAAACGCACCCTAAACTTTCATTGCCAAATAAGCATTAACATGTTTGTTTCTCATCATCATATATACATGTTTTTTTTTTTTTTTTTTTTTTTTATGTTGATTTTAACCTAATAATAATAATGTTTTAGATACAGAGGTAAAAAAGGTTAAAATCAATGAACCTGTAGAAAAGGACCGGGGTGCCAGCCTGGCATAGACAAAAGAGCAGAGGCTGGGCCTATGGAGGCAGGGTCAAGGGTGGTGGCAACCACTAGAGTCACCATTGGTCGAACCTTGGTCCGAGAGAATGTCAGGATATTGGTTAGGCTCAGGCGTCTGGTTAAATGATATGAAGACATTTTGTCGAACAGTTGGTGGTTGGTATTTGAAGCCCTGCTGCCTTAAACTAATGCGACCAATAGGGAGGAGGACCATATTCATTTCGAACCTTTGCTTTATAATGATTGCAAGGTTAGTCCCTCAACTAATTCATTAGGCCCTAGAAAGTACCATTATCATTTTTGTGACCGGTTCATTTTAAAAACAGTTATTACTATGACTATATATATCGATTACGGTGACGAACGACGACTATATATATCGATTACGGTGACGAACGACGTCGGGCAAGGCCCAAAACGCCTTTTTACTCCCTTTTTTGTCTCTCCTTATGCGACATCGTATCGTTTTTGTGAGTATTTTTGTTATTATGAAACTGTGTTGTTTCATCACTGCCCCATTTATACAAGGCGTAGAAAGAAAGAAAGAAAGAAAAAAAAAAAAAAAAAAAAACGGTTACAAAGCAACCCTTCAAACTATGCAACGAGTTGTGAAAACTATCTTGATATTCTTGCTATTTATGACTTTTTTATATAATAAAGTTTATTTATCAAATATATAACAAATATTTAACGATTTCTTTAATAAAAAATATACCAACGAAAAGGCCTTTGGAATACGCATAAACGAGCCGAAATTGATATGCTTTTGATATGTACGTACGATTTTATAAAAAATGTTGAATTTTAATATATGATTAAAAAAAATCAAAACAACAGCATAACCTATTAAATAATTCTAAAAAACTACCCTTTGTTTAAAATAAATTTAATAAAAATTTTACGACAACTACCCTATATTTTAAGCTCCTTACGGTTTTTTTAATAACAAACTTTGTTTATATCTAACGAATATTTAACTGTTTCTTTATAAAAAAAATACACCGTTGGCATTCAAATTGCGGAAAAAAATGGGCCAAATGTTGCAATACTTTTGACTTGCGTACAGTTTTATATAAAATGTTGAACTCTGATTTATTTTATTATGTTTATTATGTTTTATATATTTTTTTAAATTATTGCAAAACACACCCTTAACTTATCTAATAACTTTAAAAATTATTCTAAACTTTGTTCAGAAATAAATTTATTGACAAAAATTCACAACATACCCCTGAATTATGTAATACATTACAAAAACTATTGTAAACTTTTAACTTTTTTACAAATTTTAATATAATAACCTTTATTCATCAATTTTCAAATAAATATTCAGAACATTCATTGTACCAATTTAAAGACGTCAAATTTCGAAGTCTTTTGAATTACGTACAATCTTAGAATTTACTATCATTTACCATGATAAAGGTTTGTAAGCCAATAATGATGTAGGTTATATAGATTGGGATGAGATGTGTGAACAACTGCAATTAGTCCAAGTGATAAAAAACTTGGTTAATAACCATAAATTCTTTTGCTAAAAAAAACCATAAATTCTAAGTATTAAAATCGTGCAAGCTTATATTTTATTGATATTTTTACAACTCCATTAAATAACTTATACTTTTAAATATGCTTTATACACTTTGACTAACTAATTTTTAATTTTAGCATATAAAACATTCTTTTGATATATGTAAACATGATATTTACTTAGAATTACTAATATCATACAAATAAGTTAGTTGTACTAGCCATTCTCATGCCGGAGCATCTCAAAGTAGATAACACGGAGTGAGTAAATTAACGAATTAGGATTCACTGATGATTTGAAAAACAGTCGCATATTGCTAAATAAAGAGTTTTTTGCAATACGAAGAATATTTTATGAGCAAAATCAAGTATCAATCATAAATACTTTTGTTTGAAAATTTATGCGCAGTCGATGTGCTTAAAAACAATTGTGTAGCACACCGAAGGGTTTTCCAAAAGTATCCGTCAATTCATTTACTGGAACAAGGTTGATTCAAATGTGAATCGCCCCATCGTTGTTTTTCAGTTGTCACAAGTTTGATCCATGAAGGATCTCACATGTCACCTACAAGAGCTTGTTTGATGTTAGCTCTAGAAGTATTTCCATCTTCATTGTGAATACTTTGCGTATCACTCGGATGTTCTTGTAATACTAAAAGGATAATGCGTAGGACTCTTAGTGCATATTTTCTTACTTTTCACTGTGTATGAAACAGTAAGCATATTGAAAGTGTGTCCTAATGAGATTTATGGATGATCACTTGGCTCTAGACTCAATTGTGCACTTTGGTTTTCCTATGCGAAGACTAGGGAGGGGTCTCCTGCTTCAATATCAACCATCTCTAAGAGAAAGGTCAATAGATTACATCGGTTCCCCGTGAGAATGAAACAAGTCCTTTTAAGAGAACTTAAGTGGCTGGAAGGTTTAGTGTAGTGCGTCACTGGGTCTATGACGTCTTGTCTTCAATACCAGTGTTACCTTAGTGTTAGGAATTAGAAATTCCATGTATTAAAAAGTCGGTCACCTCAAGTATATGTAATCGTTAGAAAGCTCGTAGTCATAGTACTTTTATGTTAAGTAGTATTTAGTTTTGTAACACCGTGGAGGACGGATGGGTCTTTACCCACTGTATGCCTGATCCACAGCCCGTTGTGTGGCGTTTTATTGTAAGACTATAAATACTCTCTACCTTCCAAGGTAGAGAGTTGGAGCTCATAATAAGATTTTTCTTTCTCTCACTAAGTTCCCTAAACCTCTAACTTTCTTTCTCTAAAACCTCCTTGTACGCCTCTTGTGATTATGGTTTAGTGTGTTTGTGAAATCCAATATCTTACAATTGGTATCAAGAGCCATGGTTAGATCATATCTTGCACATCTTTGGATTTCTAGTGGTTTTTAGGTGGTTTTTGAGTTTGAAAAAGTTTAGTGGTTTGTGCATCATTTGGTTAATCTCTTGTGTTAAAGCTTGGATTTTGTTAGTACTTTTTTGTTTAGAATCATCACAAGTGTTTAGGTTTTCATTTGGTAAGCTTGAATCATCTTGGTTGGGTTGTTTTTGGATTGAAAAGTGATGTTTGTGAAGTTTTCTTGCTAGCGACTTGACCTACGTATTACTTTTCTTGCTAGCGACTTGCTTTACATTTTTGTAGCGAGTTGCAGTTTGTGGAGTTAGCGACTTAGACTTAGCGACTAACAGTACAAGTAGTGGATTCTCCACTACGGGTAGCGACTTGGTGTTAGCGACTTGGTAAGTAGCGAGTTGCTATTTAGCGACTTGATTCTTTAACGACTTGTATCTTAGCGAATTGCTGCCAAAATTTTGCTAGCGACTAGAGGCTTAGCGAGTTGCTATTTAGCGACTTGTCTTTTGTTTAGCGACTTGGGACTTTAGCGACTTGGTGGAATAGCGAATTAGTAGTTAGCGACTTGGTGCATAATTTTCTAGCGACTTGGGTGATTTTTTACGGTTTTCGTCTTGATTTTAGTAAAATCCCGCGAAAGAATCTATTTCTCGGTTTAAATCATTGACTTGTAAAATCCCGTGTATACTACAACATCATGTCTTACTCTACTGACCCAGTGATTTCAGAAGTGCTTAAATTGTATGATGCTGTGGACAACAATGATAATGAATACTACACTGAACGATTAAAGATGCTTGAATTAATCAATGAGGATGTGAGATCTTCGTGTTTAGAGTCTGAAGAGAGAGAATTGCACCTGTTTAAACTACAGAATGACATGCATAAGGAAAGTTGCATTGAACCTTATCATCAACTTCACTCACATCTCATGTTACTCACACCGATAGGAATGGAACGAACATGCAATGCCCTTTTTCGTCAAGATTTATCCACATTAACGGGAACATTACTATTGAACTTAGAACAATTGGAACAACAAATTGATAAAGAAAAGGTTCAAAATGATTGTTCCAGTGCTGCTCTTTAAGTAATCTACAAACAATTTCAGCCATTCATCAGTGAGGAATATTTAGCTGATTACGATCAATACTTGACTGGAATTTCTTTCAAAAAACATACTGGAATGGAAATTCAGGAGTTCATTGATACATTTATCCGTCTTGTGAACAATGTGGAGAAGTACATTGAGGAAGCTGTACAAAAGGATGAAAACTTGAATGAATGTCAGATGCAATTGAGAGATAGTTGTGATAAGTCGGTTAATGTATCAGATAATAGGTCGGGTGTTGCTGAATGCAAAATATCAGAGACAACAATGAATGATGTAACTAGCTGCTCGGTAACTCCTGTCACAAAAGAAGTGGATGTTGTGAACAGTAAAATGAATGAATGTGGGGTGCAATCAAGTGATAGTATGGTTGATTCGGGTAATGCATCAGATGTTGTATCAGTTGTCACTGAATGCAGCAGTACAAAGATAGACAATCTTGATACAAGCAACCGCTCAGTGACTCGTGCTAAAAAGAATGCGAAGCAGATTTCAAAAACAAATGAACACGTGTCATTTGCTGAGGTACCTTTAATTTAACAACAAAATGAATCATAATGTTCTTAAACAAACTGATCACGATGTTGAACATGATTCTAACAAATGTTCTTTGACTGAAGCCGAGTCGAAACTAGTGTTTTCAAAACTAACAATATGGTTGATAAGAAAAAGTACGATGAACTTTCAAACAGATTTTCACAACTTGAAAAACATTGCATTTCACTTGAAATCGCAATACAAAGTCAAAAGGAAAGTTTACAATCTCATAAACCGTGCAAAAATCCAGAATTTCCTGAATTCTGTGAATTTTTTGAAATAAACACTTTGAAAGCTCAGCTTCAGGACAAACACTTGACAATCAACAATTTGAAGAAACATATTTCTGATATGCATGTGAAAAGTAATTTGGTTACAAGTAATTCTGATGTTAATGCTATTGATGATATTCAAATGAGAAATGATGAATTAGCGGTTTGTGTGGCCAAATTACTAAAGGAAAACGAGTTTTTGAGAAAGCATCATATAGAACTAAGTGACTCTGTCAAAGAAGCTAGAACAAAGTCATTGGAACAAACAAACTCTTTGATAGAAAAAATTGATGAACTCAAAGCTCAACTTCAGGATAAGAGTTTCACAATAGTTGCCTTAAAGAATGAGCTCATAAAAACAACAAGGAATAGTGTGAACACTAAGTTTGCAAAACCATCAATCTTGGGAAAACCAGTTGTTAGACAACCGACTGCATTTAAGTCTGAACGAACAAATTTTTCGAAAACACGGTTTGCCTCCCAAGTTGATGAGAAACAAGTTTTGTCAAAACCATTCACTTCACTTTATTTGCCTAAGAATTCACATGATATGAATGACTTGTTCAAGAACTATGATCTAGAAGAAGCTAGGAAAAAGGCACAGATTCAAAAAGATGGAATTTTAGGTGCTAGACCTAGGGTGATGAATTCAACGAGATTTCAAGGCACTGCTAGTAGTTTTAAACCATTACCTAGGAACACTCAACTAAAGACTAGGGATTGGCTTGTATCTAAGAGTAGTTGCATTTCGAATAGAGCTATTCCCATAGCAGATCACTCTAAGAACTCTAGATCATTTTCTGAATCCAAACAAGCTGTTTGCTCAAATTGTCTGAAATGCATCTTTAAGGCAAATCATGATAATTGTTTTTCGAAATCCCTAAAGAAAGTAAATGCTCATACAAAGGTTCAACATGTCATGAAGCATAACAAACCGAAAACTTCGCCTAGATGGATACTAACTACTAGATATTTGGAAACTAGGAATAACGATAAGTCTTCCACTATGCATAAGAAGCCTAATAATCCTAGACCTTGCCATAAGTGGATACCGTCTGGTAGAATGTTTAAGGATGCTGGACTTAGGTGGATACCTACTGGAAAGCTGTTTACCGATAGCAAAATCAAGGTTGACCATGAAACCCCAAAGGGTTTGGATACTAACGTAACTAACCCATATATATGCAATCAAGCTTGTAATGTTAGTGCAGGTAGTCCTTACTCAGTTGCAGATACTTCGATCCTTCAATACATGGACTGGCTTAAAGTATGGATAACAAAAGGATTGATATCTCATAACTCACGGGTTCAAGTTACTCAACATTGATATTCAACCGGCTATGACGTCTGTTCACTTCAGTTCAGGCCTCGTACTTCATCATAATGGTGTCTGCAGATAACACTTCAGGCCCCGTTCTTTAAAGAAAAGAAAAGTGTACGCTCTTCTGTGCGCTTTATCTTCAGCTAAAGAGAAATTCTCTCATGAATGGCCATACTCATCTACATTCTTCATCAACAAGCTTCATGTTTTTCCACGCTCATTCAGTCATCAAGTGGATCTACGTTCATTGATGTATTCTCTTATTATCTTGTTAAATCAAAAATGGCAACTTCGGATGCAATTTTTGAGGGGGAGAAGAGTGAATATACTACATGATGATGGATGTTTGAATAATGAAATGCTCCTCCAATCTGCTTACTATCAAAGGAACTTCAGATCAGACTCAACAAAAAAGTTTGAATCGTCCGAACTGACAATGGAACTGAGTTTGTCAATAAAGTACTCAATGAATTTTATAAAAATATTGGAATTAGTCCTCAAAGAAGTGTTCCTCGAACTCCTCAACAGAACGGTGTAGTTGAAAGACGAAACCGAACTCTTGTAGAAGCTGCAAGGACAATGCTGATCTACTCAAAGGTTCCAATGTTTCTATGGGCTGAAGCTATTGCCACTGCTTGTTACACTCAAAATAGATCTCTAATTCACACATCTCACGGAAAGACTCCATACGAACTTGTCCACAATCGAAAACATGATCTATCATACCTTCGTGTGTTTGGTGCTTTATGTTATCCAACTAATGATGGTCAAGATTTAGGAAAACTGAGAGCCAAAGCAGACATTGGAGTATTTGTAGGCTATGCACCGAACAGAAAAGGTTACCGAATCTACAACAAAAGAACCCGAAATATCATGGAAACAATTCACGTTACGTTTGATGAGCTGACCGGTCAAATGGCTCCTGGACAATCCAGTTCAGAACCCGCACTTCAACACAGTCCCATTGGTTCATCCCTTGTTCCAAACTTTTCTCAAGAAACTCCATATGTACCTCCATCTGAAGATGATTTAAAGAAATTGTTTGATCCTATGTTTGATGAACTTTATGATCCAAGTACTAATGAGGTGTCAATTCCTACAATAGAGGCTGTTCATATTCCTGTGAATGAAGTCAATCCCTCAGTCTCAATATCATTAAGTCGAGAAGCGCCTGCTGCTGATCCTTCAGTCTCATCAACAAATCATCATTCTTCAAATGTACATCATGGAACTGTTTCTGGCATCAATGATGAAGTTAATCCCTTTGCTACTCCTGAAGATGCTCCGTTTGAAAACATATTTGCTCCTGAATCTTCATCAGAACCATCTTCTTCAGGAGACATCAACTCTGCTACTTCAGTCCCACAACAACTACCACATGAACACCTCAGAAAATGGACTCACGATCATCCATTAGACAACATCATTGGAAATCCTTCTCGTCCAGTATCAACACGGAAACAACTTGCAACCGATGCCTTGTGGTGCTTCTTCAACTCCGTAATGAAGATATCTGGTTCAATGCCATGCAAGAAGAAATTCATGAGTTTGATCGACTTGATGTATGGGAGTTAGTACCTGCTCCAGAGTGTGCTATGATTATTTCTCTAAAATGGATCTTCAAAGTGAAACTTGATGAGCATGGTGATGTGTTGAAGAACAAGGCTCGATTAGTTGCTAAAGGATACCGTCAAGAGGAGGGTATAGACTTTGAAGAATCTTTTGCTCTTGTTGCTTGAATCGAGGCAATTAGAATCTTTTTGGCTAATGCTGCAAGTAAGAACATGGTAGTCTATCAAATGGACGTGAAGACGGCATTCCTGAACGGAGATCTTAAAGAAGTCGTCTATGTCAGCCAACCTGAAGGCTTTGTGAATCCAGAACATCCTACCCACGTTTATCGTTTGAAGAAGGATCTGTATGGTTTAAAGCAAGCTCCAAGGGCATGGTATGATAGGCTATCAAAGTTTCTTCTATCTACCGGATTCAGCAAAGGAGCAGTTGATCCAACATTGTTCACCGAGAAAGTCGGCAAACATTTAATTCATGTTCAAATTTATGTTGATGATATCATTTTTGCCTCGACTGACCCCAATGAGTGTGACCGTTTTCAAATGAAATGAGTTCAAAATTTCAAATGTCAATGATGGGACAAATGTCATTTTCTTGGGACTACAAATTTCACAAAGTCCCGGAGGCATTTTCATAAATCAATCTAAATATGCAACTGAGATCTTAAAGAAATTTGGATTTGATTCAAGTGACCCTGTTGACACTCCCATGATTGATCGAACCAAACTAGATGAGGACCACTCAGGGATCTTGATTGACCAAACGAAATATCATAGTATGATTGGATCCCTGATGTATCTCACTGCTAGTAGACCAGACATATTGTTCGTTGTTTGCATGTGTGCTAGATACCGTGCTAAGCCTACTAAAAGCACCTTGAAGCGGTTAAACGGGTCTTTCGGTATCTTCAAGGAACCATCAATATGGGTCTTTGGTACCCGAAGGACACCGGTATGTCACTAACAGCCTATGCAGATGCTGATCATGCAGGATGTCAAGATACACGTCGAAGTACGTCTGGAGGTGCTCAGTTTTTGGGTGATAAGCTTGTGAGCTGGTCTTCAAAGAATCAAATGAGTACTTCTATTTCCTCTACAGAGGCTGAATACATAGCCATGTCATCTTGTTGTGCTCAAATCTTATGGATGAGATATCAATTATCTGACTATGGCTTTGAATTCAACAAAATCCCTCTGTACTGTGATAATAAAAGTGCTATTGCTCTCTCATGCAACAACGTTCAACACTAAAGAGCAAAGCATATCGACATTCGACATCATTTCATCAGGGAACAAGTGGAAAAAGGTGTGGTGGAACTCTATTTTGTAAGGTCTGAATACCAGTTAGCAGACATCTTCACCAAAGCTCTTTCAAGAGAACGTTTTGAGTTCATACTTCCACGACTAGGCTTGAAAAGCCTTCAACCAGAAACTCTTAAACGTCTTCAGGAGGAAGACGAGGAGTAAAAGGTTTCCTTCATCTATCTCTTGTAAATATTTATTCGAAAAACAAAATAGAAAATTATAAAACTTTTAAAATCCATAAAAATCTGGAAATATATATATATATATATATATATATATATATATATATATTGTCAATTTGTCATGTTTTTCTCAGTTTGATTATATCTACGGTCTTTGTGCTGTCATTCAAAGAATGACACGGGACTTTAGATGTTGTTCGAATTTAAAATATATATATATATATATATTTTGGGAGAAAGAGAAAAAATGGTTTATTGTCATTTCAGGCAGTAACCCGCTTTTCAAAGAAAGAACAGAGCCATAATTTATCATGTTTTTCAAAATTCCATGCTCTGATTCTTTAAACATTTATCTGCTGAAAACTAACTGTTTTTGAAAAATAACTCGGACTCTATTTTTGATAATCATCTAGACTTATTTGTCAAAATATCTATCTCTCAAACAACAACCTATGTCATTGTTTGAGGGGGAGAATGATTTAAATTAAATTAAAAAGTTATTTGTCATTCAATTGTTTTCAAAAAAAAAAAAAAAAAAGATATTCATGCATATTTTATCAATGGAGTTTAAAGTCTTAAAAACCGATCCTTATCAGTTAAAACGCTTTCATAATCAAGTCACAATTCTCCTTAAAAGCTTTCAAAATCAATGTAAATCTATAAGAGATCACAAATCTCAAATGATTTGATAATTGTGATCGGGGGAGAATGTGTGATTTAAATTGTATTTAAACTGATAATTCGGTAAATGGTTTTATAAGGTTATACAAGCTCTCCTTCCCACATGTGCCAAACGATTTCAAATTTTCCATGCACATGTTGAGGGGGAGCATCTATCTTAAACCACAATGATTTGAAACGTGATCATTTATCTCAATGTGCAGGTTCCCTCTAGTATGTGCAAAACTCTTTTCAAACCTCGAGGCACATATTGAGGGGGAGCATAACTTTGAAAATCTCATCCTTCCCCAAAAATTGCTTAATCTTCTTGATTTGATTAGGGAAGTGATGTTGATATCTTTTAGAAAATGGAATTCAAAGAAGTTAATTCTTTCTCTTGCCTCCGTGTGCAAAACGATTTCAAACACTTGATGCACATGTTGAGGGGGAGCTCTTATTCTAAAAATATCAAAAACAATTCAGGTACAAAATGCTTTGATAATATATCACAAGTATCTGGATTGATTTTTCAAATGGTTCTCAATTGGTTCTAAATGGCAGATGAACAATATCAAATAGACCGACCAACTTTACTTTATGTACGGTGATATAAGGATGATAAGGTTAGGTATTTGTTCCCATGATCCGCCAGAACCGGAGGGATCTACCCAGGGACTATCCACTAGTTAGTGTAGAGTTCTTAGGTATGATGATAAAAGGAGAAAAATGAGATATGGGAAGAGTGCGGACTGAGACAGAGTAAGTACTGGAATAAACCCAACAAGGTTCTTGCTATGAAGTCTCGGTAAGCACTGAAGGGGTTGAAGAATGAAAAAGAATTGAACGAGAAAAGGGTGAAAAGAAATAGCCCTCCATTTATTCAACCATAGGGCAGAAACCGGGTACAATTCATATGCTACTGATGGTAACATCGGTATTGAAGACAAGACGTCATGGACCCAGTGACGCTCTGCACTACAACTTCCCAAACCACTCAAGTTCCTCTTAAAAGGACTTGTTTCATTCTCACGGGGACCGACATTATCTATCGACTTTCTCTTAGAGATTGTTGATATTGAAGAAGGAGACCCTCTCCTAGTCTCCGGCACAGGAACCAAATATGCACATATTGAGTCTAGAGCCACGAGATCATCTATAAATCTCATTAGGACACTCTCATTGAAGACTCTCTGTTTCACACAATGTGGAAAGAGAGATTTTATCTTGAGTCCTACGCATTATCCTTGTGGTATTGCCAGAACATCCGAGTGATATGCTAACATACTCACAATGAAGATGGAAAGCCTTCTGGAGCCAACATCAAACAAGCTTCTGGTGGGTGGCATGTGAGATCTATCAAATAGATCAACCATGTGACAACTGAACAGAAACAATGGGGCGGTACAATCTTTTGAATCAATCCTGGTTCAGGTTATGGATTGACGGATACCTTTGAAAAACCGGTATTTGTGCTTTAAAACTCTTTTCATTAGCACGTCGACCGTGTACTAGTTTTTCAAATCAAAAAGTGTTTTATGATTGATAATTGTTTTTCATTAAAACCTTCGTTATATTGCAAAAACAATTTCTATTGAGCAATACACGATTTTTTTCAAATCTCTTTTCATCAATCAGTGGACTTAAATTACCGGTTCACTCACTCCGTGTTGTCTTCTTTGAGACGTTCGGTTTGAGAACAGCTAGAGCAGCTGCGAAACCCTGTCAAGGAAATTCTTCAGAATTATACCGGATCACAGGCAGTACTTGTACTAATCAACGGGAACCGTGGGCCGTGTACCTCAATTCATCGAAAGTGATCAAAGACACTTTCGTGCGCTTTATTGCTAACTGTCTTATGCAGGAACACCCCGACGTTTGCGCTGATCGAGAATGGAGCGGTCAATCCATAGCCGCATGCTCACACAACACATTCATATCGAAAGAAATCATGATTGGTGCATCAATGACTCTGATATTCTAACTCCATGCTTCCGCTACGCTGCTGCCAATATCATGAATCAACGAAAGCTTCCGCTACTCTGATGAGAAGATATCATGATCCCGAATGTGAGCATGTCGGTCCGAAAGTCACAACATCACATAATACCAACACCACAATGGATGTATCAGAGATTTTCTATTAGCTGATGATCTCAAAAGGTGGCTCAACATTATTATCACGTGGATCAGTAAAAGACCTCCACTTGGATTAACCAAACATGCAATGAGTGGAATCAATGACTACGAGCTTCGGAGCAAAGTACTACATCAAGAATGCAAGATCAATTGTTAATGTAATATCTGATTGTATTCAATGTCTTTTTAGTATATGTTTGAGGTGACCTCCCTTAGGGGGAGATTGTTAGGAATTAGAAATTCCAGGTATTAAAGAGTCGGTCACCTCAAGTATATGTAATCGTTAGAAAGCTCGTAGTCATAGTACTTTTATGTCAAGTAGTATTTAGTTTTGTAACACCGTGGAGGACGGACGGGTCTTTACCCACTGTATGCCTGATCCACAGCCCGTTGTGTGGCGTTTTATTGTAAGACTATAAATACTCTCTACCTTCCAAGGTAGAGAGTTGGAGCTCATAATAAGATTTTTCTTTCTCTCACTAAGTTCCCTAAACCTCTAAATTTCTCTCTCTAAAACCTCCTTGTACGCCTCTTGTGATTATGGTTTAGTGTGTTTGTGAAATCCAATATCTTACACTTAGTAACCGCTAGTAGCATATGATTTGAACCGGGTTTCTGCCCTATGGTTGAATATTTGGAGGGCTATTTCTTTTCACCCTTTATCTTTATATTTCTTTTTCATTCTTCAACCCCTTCAGCGCTTACCGAGACTTCATTACTAGAACCTTGTTGGGTTTGTTCCAGTCCTAGCTCCATCTCAGTCGGCACTCTTCCCTTATTCTCACTTTTCTCCTTTTTTAATCATACCTAAGGAATTCTACACTAACTAATGGAGTGTCCCTGGGTAGATCCCTCCAGCTCTGGCGAGATCGTGGGAACCAATACCTAACCTTACCATCCTTATAACTCCAATAAAGTAAATGTAAGGTCAGTCATGTGGTACTATTCTCTCCGCCTTAAAACCACTTGAAAATAAATCAAGGTACTTGTGATAAAATATCAAAGCATTTGTACCTCAATTTTTTTTTATTTTTTTGAAATGCTCCCCTTCAACATGTGCATCGGTACTTGAAATTGTTCAGCACATGGAGGGAGGAGTGCCTGGTTGAGTCTTAAACAATCACATTTTTATCAGATTTAATATTTAAATCACCTTCTCTCCCCCGATAAAAAATTTTAAACCTTTTGAGATTTGTAATCTCAAATGATTTAAATAAGTTAGAAACTTTGGAAGAAAATATGGCCTGGTTTAATATATACTGATAAAGGAACATTACAACACTCCCTCTCAATCTATGAGGGAGAATGTTAGTGTCAGGTATGATAATTTTGAGAGATATTTGAATAGACAAGAGAGTAGAGGCTGGGCCTATGGAGGCAGGGTCAAGGGTGGTTGCAACCGCTAGAGTCACAATTGGTCGAACCTTCGTCCGAGAGAATGTCAGGATATTACGGGTTAGGCTCAGGCGTCTGGTTAAATAATATGTGTAACATATTGGATTTCACATACACATCATAACACAAACATACTTGGGCGTATAGATGATTTTAGAGAGAGAAAGTGGGATATTCTAGAAAGAGAAACTCATGTAAGGTTAGATTACCAAAGAACATCCAACCCTCTACCTTGCAAGGTAGAGGGTATTTATAGGTTACAAACTAAACGACCTCCTGACGGCCTGTGGATCAGGTATACAGTGGGTAAAGACCCGTCCTTCCTCCACGGTGTTACACTAGACTAAAACTAAGCTAATCACTTACTTAACAACTAACATAATATACGATATGTCTACGAGCTAACTCAAGCTAGATTATACTTGGGGTGACCGATGCTTTACAATAGAATTTCCAATTCCTAACAATCTCCCCCTAAGGGAGGTCACCCCATGAATTACATTGTGAATCCTAGCATTCTAATAAATCTTCAGTCTTGAGCTCGCAGACTTCTCTTCATCAAAGTATTCAAACTATGTGCTTCTGTGGTGATTTCATCATTGTTTCACTACAATGAATGTTTTGTGGAGGTTGTTGATCTGATCCACCTTGATGACCTTTGAGCAAAACTAGAGATCATCAGCCATAGCAAAACTTAGCATCACCCATTGATGCGTTGCTAGCATATGATGTTGTGACATTTGGACCGACATGCTCACATTCTGGATCATGATTTATTCTTATCAGAGTAGCGGAAGCTTTCGTTGATTCATGATATTGGCAGCAGCGTAGCAGAAGCATGGAGTGAAAATATCAGAGTCATTGATGCACCAATCATGATTTCTTTAGATATGAATGTGTTGTGTGAGCATGCGGCTACGGATTGACCGCTCCATTCTGATCAGCTGCAAACGTCGGGGCGTACCTGCATAAGACAGTTAGCAATAAAGCATACGAAAGTGTCTTTGATCACTTTCGATGAATTGAGGTACACGACCCACGGTTCCCCGTTGATCAGTACAAGTACTGCCTGTGATCAGGTATAATTCCGAAGAATTTCCTTGACAGGGTTTCGCAGCTGCTCTAGCTGTTCTCAAACCGGAACGTCTCAAAGAAGACAACACGGAGTGAGTGAACCAGCGAAATGAGATTCACTGATTGATGAAAAGAGATTTGAAAAACAATCGTGTATTGCTCAATAGAAATTGTTTTTGCAATACAACGAAGGTTTTAATGAAAATCAATTATCAATCATAAACACCTTTTATTTTGAGAAATAAGTACACAGTCGATGTGCTAAAGAAAAGAGTTTTTAAGCACAACGACTGGTTTTTCAAAGGTATCCGTCAATCCATAACCTGAACCAGGATTGATTCAAAAGATTGAATCGCTCCATTGTTTCTGTTCAGTTGTCACATGGTTGATCTATTGGATAGATCTCACATGCCACCTACCAGGAGCTTGTTTGATGTTGGCTCCAGAAGGCTTTCCATCTTCATCGTGAATATGCATGCATATCACTTAGATGTTCTGGCAATACTACAAGGATAATGCATAGGACTCATAGGATATACTCTCTCTTTCCACATTATGTGAAACAGAGAGTCTTCATTGAAAGTGTCCTAATGAGATTTATTGATGATCTCGTGGCTCTAGACTCAATTTTGCATATTTGGTTCCTATGCCGGAGACTAGGGAGAGGGTCTCCTACTTCAATATCAGCAATCTCTAAGAGAAAGTCGATAGATTATGTCGGTTCCCTGTGAGAATGAAACAAGTCCTTTTAAGAGGAACTTGAGTGGTTTGGAAAGTTGAAGTGCAGTGCGTCACTGGGTCCATGACGTCTTGTCTTCAATACCGATGTTACCTTGGTAACCACCAGTAGTATATGAATTGAACCCGGTTTCTGCCCTAAGGTTGAATAAATGGAGGGCTATTTCTTTTCACCCTTTTTCACATTCAATTCTTTTTCATTCTTCAACCCCTTCAGTGCTTACCGAGACTTCATTACTAGAACCTTGTTGGGTTTATTCCAGTACTAGCTCTGTCTCAGTCCGCACTCTTCCCTTATCTCACTTTTCTCCTTTTTTCATCATACCTAAGGACTTCTACACTATCTAGTGGATTGTCCCTGGGTAGATCCCTCCGGCTCTGGCGGGATAGTGGGAACGAATACCTAACCTAACCATCCTTATAACACCATACATAAAGTAAATTGGTCGGTCTTTTGGTATTGTTCTTTTCTTCTTGAAACCAATTGAAAAATCATTTGGAAAAACAATCAAGGTACTTGTGATACGAAATCAAAACATTTTGTACCTTAATAGTTTTGATCATTTTGAAATGCTCCCCCTCAACATGTGCATATGAATTGAAATTGTTTAGCACATGGAGGAAAGAGATCTTTGAAATAATTTCTTGATCACAATTTCCTTAGAAAAAAGGCATTTTGATTTTCTTTGGCAACTTCTCCCCCTCAAAATGTGCTTAGAAAATTTGAAATCATTTTGACACATAGAGGAAGAAGACTTTTTGAAGTACTACCACGATTACCAAACATTTAGAAACCATTTAACACACAATCAAGGTACCTTATATAAAAGCATGGAAAACCTTGTACCTTGAAGGTTTGAATTTGTTTTGAAATGCTCCCCCTTAATATGTGCTTCGAGATTCGAAAATAGTTTAGCACATATTAGAGAGTAGTATGCACTTTGAGACAAAAATTGGTCATTTTTTTATCATCTTTCATATTTATATCACATTTTCTCCCCCGATCAAAAATTTCAAATCCTTTGAGATTTTGGATCTCAAGTGATTTAAATATGTATGAGACAAAACATTTGTTGGAGAAAAATGTGTCCAATTTTATATGATCGAAAAATGTGTCCAATTTTATATGATCAGAAGTGGACAACACTGAAGTTTCCCTTTTAGACACAAGGGAAACCACAGTACATAACCTAACACTATTACATGCATTATAGTTGTTCATAGTTTGTACACCACATATTACACATAAATAATACAAAACAGAAACTACTTCCGGAAGATGTCTTCATTCAGTTCTTTGAAGTAGTTTGTAATGACCTTCACGAAGTCTACCACCAACAAAGCTTTCAAGGCTACGGAAGATCATTCGAGTCTTAAGTCTTCGCTTGATTGCAGCAATGAAATCTTCACACCTCTTTAAGTCCTCATCAGTCCAAATTTTTTTTTGTTCCACGGCTTCATATCAACTCTGATTTCTTTCACTCTGGAGTTCAGTTCTTCTTCGACCATCTTGAGAGTACCATCACTGAATTTGTAGAGCTCGCACAATCTCATCAGCATGCGAGTCCCGTATCTGTCATGGAAGAGGACGGCTCAGGGGGTGTCAAGCACTCTATAGTCGTGACGAAATTCATGTCCTTCGGCATTCCATTGTGGCCTTGTTAAATTGACCCGAGTCTGGTAGCTTTCCATCCCAAGCTGAAAGTCCTCAACCCGTTTTCGGATGACTAATCCTCTGATCCAAAGATTGACAGCGGCAGATAGAGCTTTCTTTTCACGAACAGGTAGGTGATCAAGGTGTCCTTGAAGGTTCAGAAGGTAGAGGTCTTCAAAATCATTGGGCATCAAGTGCTTGAAGTCGTTCTCTTCAATCACATGATCTTTTGGTCTGCTCTTCTAAGAACGATCTTCTTCAGATACTCATAGCCATGGATTGGGAAGATCTCTACACTGATAACACTTAGAATTCGTAGCTTGGATCTAACACCTTTTCGTCTTTTCTCAGCTCCATGTCTCTCGATGTAGAAATTCTTCTTTTTGTACCACCAGTGAGAAATACCATATGAAGCGGCAATGTCGTACTTTTGTTCTTCGTCAGCCCAGAATTGATCAGGAACCATCTGTTCAAGTCCCTGATCAGAGTATGTAGTAGCTTTCATCTTTGAGATCGATAAGGCGGGTCTTCTTTCAGTAGTATGAGCACAAAGATAGTCTAGGTCATGGTTGAAGAAGAACTCAGACTGAATGGTCATTTGTCTAGGTTCACCACCGAGAGGAAGAGGCTTGTTCACATTGAAGCGACTGATCTGCTCACTGACTTGATCATTCAGCATCCTATGACATTCTTCCATCTGGTATTGTAGTTGATTGGCATCCGAGTGAAAGACCTTGACAATTTCAAAAGCTTGTCCTTCAAGATCCTTTGGAGTGATTGACGCGATTCCCCTCTGTTCACAAAACCACTTAATGAAGTTGCCCATATCTCCAGTGGCATGAAGTAGAGAGTCTTCATCTGGAGTTTCATAGTTAGTAGAAATTGTGGAAGCCCAGTTGTTGTCAGGGATCATCGTGTCGGTCTCTGGGATAGACCATGAGGGTTCTGGTGAATGAGGTCTCTCTTCGGGTAGCCAACTTCGAATTGTGTCCTTTGAAGGTGCCACTCTAGATGTGTTAGAGCGTTCTCCTGACACGTATGTATCAAACCATTCATCTTCAGACGGCTTGGGAATATGCTTGGTGGATGCATCATCTTCATCGGATTCCGACTCTGCCATGACATACGACTCTTCATGAACCATTTGATCTTCAGGAATTGAAGAGATTGTGGGTGTGAACCTTGAATCAACCGTTGTCCAAGCTGCAGATTCCTTCTGAGTTCCCTTTTCTCCGGAAGGACTAGATTGCTTGGAAGGTTTTGATGGTGATGATGGTGGTTGTGGTGAAGGTGTAGTAGTTGTGCCTGAAGTTCCACCAGTACCAGAAGCTCCAGCTCCTCCAGTTGGAGGTGGTGGCTTGGGACCTCCAGACTTATCAGTAGTTTTCTCTGGAACAGTCTTTCTTTTTTGCTTCAGGGTTGTGGTGTCAGTAGGTTGTGACCTTTTAAGTCCCTTTTTAGGAAGAGCAGCATATGAAGATTTTGATTCTGAGGTAGACTTGGCAGCTTTGGTTTGTGGTGGAGTGGGATAGACATCATCATTAACACCAGATCTGGAAGCCCTTTTCTTGTATAGTTTGAAGTAATCCGTCTTCTTAATATCGTCAGTGAGAAGACTATCAGGAATTGCCAGACCATAGATCTCCTTATCCATACCTTTAGGAACATATTTAAGGTTACCCAGAACAAATTCATCCTTAGCATTATGTAGGGCTGATTCACTCCTAGGGTTGAAGTTGTGAGTCTGTTGCAAGTATTGGATGACAACTTCGAGAATCTGATGCTAGGAATCACAAGTTTGTTTACTTTCTTTCGTCCCTGAGCTTTATTCTGAAAGTTTGTTCTGTCGGAGATAAATGTGTTCATAGAAAACGAGAATTCTTCCCAGATACGTTCTGATACATTCACATTCACTCCATTGACGATACCCCATAGGATTTGCAAGATGGGAATCCTTACTTTATCAAACCCTGATGTTTTGCCTGACAAGCATAGGTTGAGAACTGTAGTCATTGCTCTCCAGGGTTGATACATGTGTCCTGTGATGATATCAGAAGCCCTTAATATGCTAACTTGATAACCCAACCCAATCAGAAAGACTATTAGCTCTTCTGCACTAGGTGGAGGTTCAGTTCGTATGGTGGGGTTACAGGGTGTGATTCCAAGGGCCTTACTGAGGATGTCTGAGTTGATCACAAATTCCTTATCATCCAGCTTGCAGGTATATTGAGTTGTGATTTTGTCCCATTCAATGGTGTTCCAGAATTGTTGTATGTAAATGGTGGGAATTGTGCATTGCTTGGTTAGTGCACTGAAGAAGTTTGTGTTTTTGAGGATATCAATTGATACTTTGAGAATTGGATTTTGTTGCAACTTTTGCATGTCCACATAGCAGTTACTTTTCCCAATCTCTACCCATTTATCTTGAGGAAAGATTTCGTTGTCAGTAAGCACTTTGGGTAGAGCAGAGGCAGACAGGTTCTCAGAAGAGGTTGTGTTTGCCATTGAGGATCTAAAGATAGACACATACAACAACAATGATTGAACGCATGTTAGTTTAGATATGGTTAGTTAAGCAACATTGGATCCAACCTCATGACATAGACACAACAAGTAGCAAACGTGACAGAGTTCCCATAAGTAGATTGAAATAGATTGAGTGGCAAAGGAAAGTTTTCAAGGTAACTGTTATAAATGACACAGTTTTCAAGAGACAAGTTGATTTTTGAATCAAATTATTTAAAAGCACAGTTACTAGGAAATAATATCATGTGACAAGATACTATTATGGAGATGTTATAGCAGGTTGTATGAACCAAGTTGTGATACCAAGTTGTCACAGGAGAAACCAAGTACACATTTGCTCAAACAATATATGTTACAACAAGTCGCTAAGAGTATGTGGTCAATACAAGTCGCTACAGGAAAACCTGAGACAAGTCGCTAACATGAAATTATACTAGCAAGTCACCTTAAACTAATTTAATAAACCAAGTCGCCACTTGAAAATTGAACCAGCAAGTCGCTAAGCTTATAAAGACAAGTCGCTATATAAAAAAAATGACAAGGCCAAGTCGCTACATGAAAGATTACTAAGTCGCTAACTTGTAAAGACAAGTCGCTATCACAGATAATAAGGCCAAGTCGCTAACTTGTAAAGACAAGTCTCTATCATTAGTATCACAGCTAAGTCGCTACACCTCAGTTTACTAAGTCGCCACGATGAACTTTTTCACCAACTCGCTACCAAGAATATTGGTAAGTCGCCACCAAGAACACACAGACTAACTCGCTACTAAGAACACATATGAGACGCTATCAAGAACATTTCATCAAAACCACACAACAAAGTCCAATCAATATCTTACCACGCTCAGATCGCTATCTAAAGCAAATACAATCCACGACAAACACAAACAAGTACATACGACGCTATCACAACATATTCAAAAGCAAGTACAATTTAACTCGAATCCATTAACACAATACATAAAGTCTCAAGCCATTCCTAAAGAGCCTAAACATACAATATAAGCCTGTTAAGTGATTCCATTAGCGTGAGTCCATTTACCAACCTAATAGAGGGGATCAAATGATGATGTACGGTTGCGCGGTGGGAAACTGTAATGGAAGCAGAGTTAGTATAGCATCTAAACAATACGTTTGGAAGTAAAAGAAAGTATTCTACACGTACCAAATCGCTAGGATGAATAAGATGCACGAGAGAGAGGAGAGAAAAAATACTTTTTGATATTTTGAAAATGAAGAAGAAGCAGTAAGTCGCTAGGGTAAGGGATAACCATTTACAAGAATATCAACATGACAATTTCGGTCCCTGTAGTTTTAAGACTAGTTAAGTAAGTCGCTAGCAAAAGAAACAACCATGTCGCTAGGGGTTTACAAAGCAAGTCGCTAACACAGACTTGGTAAGTTGCAATCTATTATAACAAAAGCAAGTCGCTATCATATCACATTATGTATAATAGACATTTATAGTTCATGAACTTATTAGATAGCAAACTAGCACATAGCATAATTAAGATGACATAATAGAATGAGCAACCATTTTGCATGTATGAACGAGATAACTTGTAAAATTCTCCCCCTCAATCAATGTCACCAAAGAACATTGATTGAATAAACCCCACCCGTTGTAAAACAAGAATATATCATTTGTTCGAACTTCATCTATGATCCCGTGTCATTATTGAATGACATTTTTAGGATCGTAGATGTTATCGATAACAGAAGATATATCCTTTATTAGTTTGAGGAAAATGACAAAAAAAATTATGAATCAAAAGAATGATAATTAATTTTTTTTTAGAAATGATTTGTACACAGATATGTAAGAGCGAGTCCTGATTCAAGTTGAATAGGAGTCAAAGCACAAGGTACGTCAGTTCTGGCAAGCAACCATTCCAGAGTGAGCACTATTCATTTCAGATGGAAACCAAGTCATGAAGTTCCTGAATGAGTTGAGCATTGTACCTGAAAAAGACTGAGAACACATTGCACTAGAAGCACATGTAGTATTGCAAATAGATGAGTTAGTGACATGAGTAGTCTCACTATTGGATGTTGTACTGTTTGATCTAGGCATATCATTGGTGGAGATCCCTTTAGGTTCACTATTCTTGAAGAGTTTTCCTGTGGGCATCCACTTAAGGCAAGATCTAGGTATATAAGTTAGTTTGGATCCTGTAAACTTAAATAGTCTGCCAGTGGGAATCCATTTGAAACAGCTGCTAGTAGATTTGGGTGTAGGCACATTCCTCTTTTGAATATTGGTCCTTTTGTAATCATTGGGTTTCTTAGGGGATTGATCTGCCATTTGATGCTTCTTATGAGAACTAGATGAACTCCTAGTATTCCTGATCTTAGAACTTTGAACATTAACCTAAGGTTTGTTATTCATCATATCGGAACGAGGTAGTGAAGTGACTGGTTTTGACACAATAGTATTCACATCAACTTGGGAGGCAAGCCTAGATTTCGATGGTTTAAATCTTTCAGTTCTAAAAGCATTCGGCTGCCTAACTACGTTATGTTTTGAGTTGTTCTAAACAGTTGAATTTCCCAAGGTCGATGGTTTTGCAAACTTAGTGTTCACCCTATTTCCAATAGATTTTCTAAGCTCATTTTTTAAGGCAACAATATTGAAGCTCTTATCCCGAATTTGGGCTTTGAGGGCATCAATGTCAGCCAAAAAGGAATTTGTTTGATCTATCAACTTGGAATCGTTCTCTAATAAGTTCTTTCTTAAGGACTCATTTTCTCTTAATAAGTTGGATACACATAAAGCTAATTCATCATTCCTAGATTTAAGCTCACTACTCATCTCATGGTTAGGATTGCTCATCCTAAGATTGCATTTCTTATGCAGATCTGAGAGTTGACATTTCAAATTGCATATGGTTGAATCTTTGTCCTGAATCTGGGTTTTTAAGTGATTAATTTCAAAGAATTCTTGAAATTCTGGAAATTCCGGATTAATGCAAGATTTTGTAGCACGAAAACTTTCTTCCTTTTGTTGTATTGAAATTTCCAGGGAAATACAATGTTTTTCAAGAATTGAGTATTTGTTTTGTGGAAAACTAGAAGGGGGGGTTGAATAGTTTTGCCGATTTTAAGTTGATTTCAAAAACTTTAGATTCGATATTATGTGAAATCGTATGGATGTTGAGAACGTATAGATCTAATGATAATGCAAGCAAATAAATAAAGTTAAGGGATAGAAAAGACACAACTGATTTATAGTGGTTCGGCTACAAGGTCACCTTCCTTGCCCTACTCCACTCCCCGAGTCACCTACTCGAGAGTTCAAGCACTATGTCAACAAACTCATTCACTTGGCGGAGAAGCCTTCACAACGTTGCTTACACTTTTTCTGGTACAAAGCTAGATACCGAGTCCGTAGCACGGTGGACCAAACCAACACAACTATTACACAACAAATATGTGAAATATCAAATACAAGATCTTCGCTACAGAAATCTTGTGGAGTAACAAATCAATCAAGGACCCCTTGCTTGGATGACTTGTAGAATGCTCGTGATCTCGCCTTAGAGAAGGACCTATATGAGGATCACAAATAGAAAGAAAGAAGAACAACTCTCTAGATCAAGTGATCTATATGTTAGAAGAGAATGAGAGTGTATGAGAGATTTAGTAAGAAGAGGGGTGAGTTAGAATGAAGAAATGGCTCTCTATTTATTGGCAAATTTCTTCTCTGTTCCACGGATCCCACGGATCCCTTCCACTTGGGATCCGGCTAGTGTAATCCTAGGGATCCGTGGTACGCTCCTCTTTGCCCATGGGTTTTTTGGTTATGGGTCATGGGTTATGGGTTGGTCCATGGGTTTTCTTTAGATTCAATGTATCTAAGTATACATTGTATCAAGTCTTCTTTGGTATGGGTTTAAGAACCATGGGTTATGGTCCATGGGTTATGGTTTTTACCCATCCTAATAAAATATTACAACAAATGCTTAATTATTACATTTTTGTATTTAAATGGCTATATGTAAATGCTTTACAAAAATAACATGTATCCTTATAATTATACTTAAGATAACATTACATTTGTTATCAACAAAACACAAAGAGATCGCAAAATATTAATAAACGTTTTTACGGTTTATTTGTATTAACAATCTCCCCCTTTTTGTTGATGACAAAACATAATGTTATGATGAGTAAAACTTAAGAATAGATGCAAGTTTTGAAAGCCCCTAAGTTTTACTTCTTCTCCCCTTTTTGTCGAAACAAAAAGTTAACCCTTGGAAGAAATAAACAAAAAAGTTAACTCCCCCTTGACGGTAGCTCCCCCTTGTTTGGGGAGTCAAAAGAAGAAAAAAAATAAAAATCCTACAAAAAGAAAGGTTAGTAACATGCTTATATAATCTTGTGATTGTCGAGAATCAAGATTAGGAGCCAAGGTATGTAAACAAGGCCTTGTAATAAAAACAACAAATTGTAGTGGTATGTATGCCACTTACAAGCATGTAAAAATAAGAACAAGACTTGTTCTTGAAAATGGCTTCAAAAGAAAAATAATACTAAAAGAAGAAAATAGTAGTAGTGATTCCTTCCATGCTTGCATAAGGTTATGGATGGAGGTTTTGATGAGTAATGGTATTGATGCGATCAAGGATGAGGTTGAGTATGAAACGCATTTCTTCCCTAACTTCTATTGCAATTTCCCTAGTGGATTGGCAATGTTCACAATGTAAATGATGTGGGTAAAGAGTGCGGAAGTTTTCCGGGTTGTTTTGATTTGAGTTATGCGAAAGTTGTGGTGGAAAAATAGGAAAATATGGATCAATATCCGGAATGTTTGTAAATGGTGGTGGAAAGGAACCTAAATGTTCTTGTAATGTGATGGGAGCTAATGGTGGTGATGTTTCAAGATCTTGAAATATAGTATTTGGAGATGTGGGGGGTGTTGAAAAGACTAATTCTTTTACTTTAAGTTGGTTAGATCTTGTTGGAGTCTTAAGGAGTTCCAAAAGAGTTATTTTAGGTGGTGATGAAGTTGGTGTACTTGTTGGTGATGAGGGAGGTGCTATAATGGAAGCATCTTGTGGTGAGTTATTTGTTGAGGATGAACCATTTGAGGTTGGTTTAGCTAAACAACAAGATCGGATACTAATCCGTGCGGATATCCTAGCATTTGATTGTGGTATTCTGGATGGTGGAAGTACAAAGGTTTGGATATCATGATTGTTTGTACTAGATGATTCTCCTAAAGGGTTTTTGGATGACATGATGAAGTGTGTTTGTGAGAAGGAGATGGAGTATGCAAGCATTTTGGGAATTATATATATATAGAAAAACAAAGCATTGTAATGAATGCTTGACCCAAAATGTGGATTAAAATCTAATGATTAGATATGAATTCAAGGCATGTGATCATGAGAACACAAGCATCAAAGAGCATACTCCCAAAAATGAAACAAATGTGAATTTTTCATCCAAAGTGAAAAAATAGAAGTTGAAAACAACTTCTGTTGCACGGATTACATGGATCCTTCCCTTGAGGGATCCGTCCAGCATAAAGGCTGGGATCCGTGGGTCAGTGTTTGAGCAGCACAAAATTTTCTTTTTGGAAACATTTTTTCCTAGTGTGTGCCTATATGCAAACTATTTGGAGTTTCGGTTATCTTGACTCCTAAAAGAATTAAAAAATAAACTAGAAGTATAAAACCATCCTATTGAGATAACCCGAAAACACATATTTAGTACATGAGTACGTAATTTTGTGTTATCAATGCTCCTATTTCATTGTTGCTTAAATGAATGTACCCGAAAACACATATTAGTTATGTGTCCCCTTTAGCATTCAAAAGACATGAGATGCAATGAAAACGGGTTTTTTACTTTGTATTAATAATGAAAAAGCGATTTGTCCTAGACGTGAGAAATTGCTTTTGTGAAATTGATATGGGAAGGTATCATCTTTTTAGAAAACATTGTGAAAGTAGGTTTTCTTTGAAAATGTAAAAAGAAATTATAAGAAAGCTATAAGTGGAAAACTCATCTTGGGTTTTGAAAATTCCCGTATTGTTTGTGAGTTGTGCATGAAATAGAAATCCTAGACTCAGAAAGAAGAAGGCTAGTGTTTACATACCTTGTAGAGTCAATTAAGTTACGACGTTTGTTCCATTAGACCAAGACCAAGACGAAGTAGGTTGAATTGTTCCCGCTTCAACGGTTTGGTGAGGACGTCGGCTATGTTGTCTTCGGATGCTACCTTCTCAATAGAGATGTTCCCCTTTTGAACATTGTCTCTTAAGAAGTGATGACGAATCTCTATATGCTTTGTGCGAGAATGCAATACCGGATTCTTGCTTAAGTCGATGGCACCTTTGTTGTCACATAGGATGGCTATGTCGCTTAGATGGATGTCGTAGTCTACTAACGCTTGTTTCATCCATAGTGCTTGTTGGCATGCTTTGCCGGCGGAGACATACTCGGCTTCGGTTGTTGATATTGCAAGTGCCGTTTGTTTCTTAGAGAACCATGATGTTAAACAACATCCCATAAAAGTACATACCCCACTTGTACTTTTTCTATCAACGTAATCACCTGCATGGTCAGAATCTGCATATACAATTGTTTCTACTCCCATGCCCTTAGGATACCATAATCCTAATTGTGTTGTACCCTTAATATATCTAAATATCCTCTTTACGGCTTCTAGGTGTGATGTTTTAGGGTCTTCTTGAAACCTAGCACATAAGCAAACACTAAACATGATATCCGGCCTACTTGCCGTGAGGTAGAGAAGGCTACCTATCATGCAACGATATTTAGTATTATCTACGGATTCTCCGTCTTCATCTTTTGTGAGTTTGGTGTTGGATGACATTGGAGTCCTAATTGGTTTTGACTCTTCTAGACCGAATTTCTTTAACATCTCCTTGATGTATTTAGATTGATTGAAGAAGATACCATCTTCTACTTGTTTTATTTGTAGACCAAGAAAGAAACTAAGTTCTCCCATCATACTCATTTCGAACTCGTCATGCATGATTCTAGAGAAATCATCACACATGTCTTGACAAGTGGATCCTAATATAATATCATCTACATATATTTGTACTATGATTATATGTGACTCTCTTTTCTTAGTAAAAAGTGTGTTGTCAACTAACCCCATGGTGTAGTTGTGTTTAACTAGAAATGACTTGAGTCTAGCATACCAAGCTTTTGGAGCTTGTTTAAGACCGTAAAGGGCTTTCTTTAATTTATACACATGTTTGGGTTTTTCAAAATCAATGAAGCCCGGAGGTTGAGCTACATATACTTCTTCATTTATGACACCATTTAGAAAAGCACTTTTGACATCCATTTGATAAAGCTTTAGATCATTAGCACAAGCATACGCAAGAAGTATTCTTATAGACTCTAATCTAGCCACGGGGCGTAGGTCTCATCAAAGTCTATTCCCTCTTGTTGGTTATACCCTTGAGCAACGAGTCTAGCCTTGTTCCTAGACACTACTCCGTTTGCATCTAATTTGTTTTATAAACCCATTTGGTTCCTATTATGGTTTGATTACTAGGTGGAGGGACAAGTGTCCAAACATCATTAGAAACAAATTGATTTAGTTCTTCTTGCATAGCCATTACCCAACTTTCATCTTTTATGGCTTCTTGTGTATTCTTAGGTTCTAAGGTTGAAACGAAACAAAACAAGCTACTTTGGTTTTGAACTTGAGACCTTAATGTTCGTTCGTTTAGTTTTCCTATGACTTTATCTACGGGGTGATCTTTGGACTCTTTAATGTTTATTATTTCATCACTTAGAGGTTCTTCTTCTTCACTTATCTTTTTCTTTATTACTATGGCTTCACTTTCTATAATCTCGTCATCGACAAGAGGTGGAGAGGGTTTGGGTGGACTTTCATCAAATTTTATATTTAATGACTCTTCTACCTTCATTGTTTCTTTGTTTAATATGATGTAAGCTTTGCTATTTGGCGAATAACCTAAAAAGATACATTCGGTTGATTTAGGATCAAATTTTGTAAGGTAATCTTTAGTGTTAAGAATAAAACATTTACTACCAAAGACTCTAAAGTGATTTAACGTAGGCTTTTTGCCTCGAAGTAACTCATACGGAGTTTTTCCTAAGATTGGTCTAATCAAGACTCGATTGAGTATATACGTTGAAGTATCAATGGCATTACACCAAAATTTTTGAGGTATGGATTGTTCATTAAGCATGGTTCGACTCATTTCTTGTAGAGTTCTATTCTTTCTTTCTACTACCCCATTCGATTGTGGAGTGCGTGGAGCCGAGAAGTTGTGAGTAATACCATTAGCGTCACAAAAGCTCCGAATTGCACTTCATTATCGAATTCCCTACCATTATCCGTCCTAATAGACACTATGGGACTTCCTAGTTGTCTTTGGATCTTTTTGCTTAATATTTCAAAATAGTTAAAGGTTTCCGTTTTGTTCTTTAAAATTTTTGTCCATGTATACCTAGAGTAGTCATCCACTATTTACCAAAGTGTAGTAGTTGCCTCCATAACTTTGGATAGCGGATGGACCAAATAAATCCATATGTAGTAATTCTAGACACCTAGTTGTGGACACCATGTTTTTAGCTTTATGACTCGAATGAGCTTGTTTTCCAACATTACAAGCATCACAAAAATGATGTTCATATTTTAACTTAGGTAGATCTCTTACTAGATCTTTGGATGATAGCGATTGAAGAAGTCGCATGTTGGCGTGACCCAATCTTCGATGCCATAAGGTCCAAGTATCATCCATAGAGGTAAGACATAGTTTGTCTTTAGGTTCATTACCGATTTTAATGACATAGACTCCATGTTTCCTAATTCCTCTTCCTATGGTTATGCCATATTTAAGTATCTTACTACGGTTTCGGTAAAAAGTACATTGCACTTTTTATCACATATTTGTCCTATACTTAGGAGATTAAAGTTTAGGTTTTCTACGTGACACACATCGTTAATGGTTAGAGATTTGTTAGAAATTGTACCTTTACCGATGATTCTACTTTTGCTATTTCCAAACACCACATTACCTCCATTTATGGATTCATATGTAGAGAATAGATCCCTATTGCCGGTCATGTGCCTCGTGCACCCGCTATCCTTGACCCATTCATCAGGGTCTAGGTCGACCTTTAAGCACACCTAAAACAATAATAAACTCAAAAGTTTGGTCCCCATTTGTTCATGGGTCCATTAGTGTTAAACATTCCATTCATGTTAGACATGTATGGATAAGATGAGTATGCATTCCATCGAGCAAAGTTTTGAAAAGGAAAACCGTTTTGCATGTTTTGATTCCATCCCATTTGATGGTTACTTTTCGGGTAAACGTTATTAGGTCTCCTAAATGAGTTAGGTTTTGAAAAAGATGGAGCTTTGTTTCTTGCAAAAGTAGGATTATATTTTGGAGGTGGTTGTCTAGTGATGACATGATTTGGTTTCTTCCTATTAACTATAACAAACTCAGTTCTAGATGAAGAAGCTACGTTATTGCTACTGTTTGCTACAGCAGATCCACGGATCCCTTTCTGTACAATAGCCGATTCCCTTTTTAGGGGATCCGTGGGATCCGCCATAACAGTGGCTGGTTTTTCTAGTTCCTTGACAAATTTTGTTTCTTTACTTTCACTAGTTGATGGATCAAGTTGTTGACTACCTAGACCCTTTTGATTGTTACCGGTTTTAACACTATCTAGTATTGTATCTAAAGTGTTTGTGCTCATTCTAGCAATTTTAGAATCTAAGTGATCCACTAGTGTTTGAAGTTGAACGCAAGGTTCACATTCACCACTTGCTATTTTACCCTTTTCTAAACGTTTTAGTTTAGCTTTCAATTCTATGACTTCTTTATCTAAACGTTGACTTTGACTCTTTAAAAGCTTGTTTTTGTTAATTAGTTTTAAGCTAATATTGCATAGTTTGTCATATTCATTATGCAATGAGGCGTCATCAAGTGATGAACTACTATAGTATTCGTGACATACCTCGTCATTTGCCATGAGACAAATTTCTTCGTCTTCTTCGTCGCTCATTCCCCATGTGCCGCTTACGAACGCCTTTTGATCATCCCGTTTGGGACACTTACTAATAAAGTGGTTTGGGTCCCCACACTTAAAGCAAGTACGATCATCCTTCGGCTTCTCGTCCTTTTTGCTTTTCCGAAAGCCTTTCTTATCGTCATACGGTTGTTTGACGTATCTTCCCTTTCTTCTAAAGAACTTTTTAAAGTCCCTTACCGCCATAGCGTACTCTTCGTCGTCACTACTCAAAGATGAGTTCTCCTCATCGCTTGAAGCCTTTTTGGCTTTAAGGGCAAGAGATTTGTATTTCTCTTTCACCTTTGAGGCTTCGGAATCTTTAGCAAAGACAAGCTCGTAGACTTTTAGGTTGCCTATGAGTTCATCTAGGGTGAGGATTGTCAAATCTTTTGACTCTTCGATTGCCGTCACCTTGGGTCTCCACTTCGATGGAAGTGCCCTTAGATATCTCCTAACATGGTTACGGCTAGAAAAAGATTCATCAAGTGCTTGTAAAGATGTAATAATAGTATTAAAGTTAGCAAATGAATGATCTATAGTTTCCTCATCCGATATTGAAAATTGTTCATATTGTTGAACAAATAAATCAATTTTATTATTTTTAACTTGTTGGTTGCCTTGATGAGTTACAACTAAAGAATTCCAAATCTCTTTAGAAGTTTTAAGCATAGAAATTCTTTCGAATTCCTTTTTCGGTAAAGCATTATATAAAACCATTTTTGCTTCACTATTTTTAGAAAGCTTTTTCTTCATTTCATCGTTTAGTTTATCATGAGGTATGTGAACTAAATTTCCTTTATCATCATTTGAGGTAGCCTCAAAATTACCTTCAACAATAATGTACCAAAGATCAATATCTTTAGACTTCACATATGTTTCGAATCTATTTTTCCAATATATAAAACCATTAGTTTCAAGTAGTGGTGGTCGTTGCATAGATTGCCCTTCCTTATAATTTTCAGAACCCATAGTGATCGAAAAGTTTTTAAAATACAATTTTATTTTAAAACTTTTATAAACTTAGCTCTTGATGCCAATTGTGGAAAACTAGAAGGGGGTTGAATAGTTTTGCCGATTTTAAGTTGATTTCAAAAACTTTAGATTCGATATTATGTGAAATCGTATGGATGTTGATAACGTATAGATCTAATGATAATGCAAGCAAATAAATAAAGTTAAAGGATAGAAAAGACACAACTGATTTATAGTGGTTCGGCTACAAGGTCACCTTCCTTGCCCTACTCCACTCCCCGAGTCACCTACTCGAGAGTTCAAGCACTATGTCAACAAACTCCTTCACTTGGCGGAGAAGCCTTCACAACGTTGCTTACACTTTTTCTGGTACAAAGCTAGATACCGAGTCCGTAGCACGGTGGACCAAACCAACACAACTATTACACAACAAATATGTGAAATATCAAATACAAGATCTTCGCTACAGAAATCTTGTGGAGTAACAAATCAATCAAGGACCCCTTGCTTGGATGACTTGTAGAATGCTCGTGATCTCGCCTTAGAGAAGGACCTATATGAGGATCACAAATAGAAAGAAAGAAGAACAACTCTCTAGATCAAGTGATCTATATGTTAGAAGAGAATGAGAGTGTATGAGAGATTTAGTAAGAAGAGGGGTGAGTTAGAATGAAGAAATGGCTTTCTATTTATAGGAAAATTTCTTCTCTGTTCCACGGATCCCTTCCACTTGGGATCCGGCTAGTGTAATCCTAGGGATCCGTGGTACGCTCCTCTTTGCCCATGGGTTTTTTGGTTATGGGTCATGGGTTATGGGTTGGTCCATGGGTTTTCTTTAGATTCAATGTATCTAAGTATACATTGTATCAAGTCTTCTTTGGTATGGGTTTAAGAACCATGGGTTATGGTCCATGAGTTATGGTTTTTACCTATCCTAATAAACTATTACAACAAATGCTTAATTATTACATTTTTGTATTTAAATGGCTATATGTAAATGCTTTACAAAAATAACATGTATCCTTATAAAGTTATAATTATACTTAAGATAACATTACATTTGTTATCAACAAAACACAAAGAGATCGCAAAATATTAATAAACGTTTTTACGGTTTATTTGTATTAACATGTTTGAAAGTTCATCATAAACCCCTTTTGTTACCATGTCAATTGTTTCAAAGATTTTAGATTCAGATTCAACCAAGACACATTTTCAAGGATAGGGTCAGTAAAGGGTACATAAATACATGACCCGTGTTCACCTGTTGGTCTGGCATATGTAATCACCTCATGCACAACAGGACTTACTGACATGCACGCAATTTCAAGTTTTACGGACTCTGAGCCTTTGTGTTCAGTGCAACCAATTACATCATTCATTTTAGTTTCTGAAATTCCGCAGTCATCATCAGCATCATCCGTTCTTTCAACTGATCCATTACCCAAAATATCACAGCTTTCCTTTAATTTTTCATGACACTCATTCATCTCATTCAAACAATCATTCCTTTGAGCAGCATCCTTAATGTACACTTCCACATTATTCATGAGCTGGATATATGTGTTGATGAACTCATGAATTTCCATTCCAGTGTGTTTCTTGAATGAAATTCGGTCAAGGTGTTGATCAAAGTCGAATATTCCCTTTGATAAATGGCTGAAATTGGTTGTAGATAACTTGAAGTGCAACATTAGAGTCATCAATTAATACCTTCTCCTTGGTAATTTGAAGCTTCAATTGTTCTAAGTTCAGCAACATAGCCTTTTTCAATGTAGGTAAGTCTTGGCGGAAGAGAGCACCGCATGGAGTGGATAACAGTTGTGTGAGGTGCTGATGAAGTAATCGAAACGGCTCAATGTTGTAATCAGAATGCTTTGCATCATGGGTCATTGACAGGTGTGATTCGTTGAAGTTTGAGTCGGAAGATGAAGAGTTTTGATCATGGTTAGTAGAATAAATCAAGGTAGGACATTCAGAAGGGCAACCAGTTTCATTGTTCTGTGAGGTATCATAGAGTTCAAGCACTTTGGAGATAAAAGGGTCAGTGACGTAAGACATTATGGGTGGATGAGTATTTGCTGCATGAACGTCCTCAGCTATAGTAGATATGATTGTAGGCATGTTGGTAGACATGTTGACAGATTATACGGGATTTTATAACTCAATGATTAAACCGGGAAATAGATTCTTTCACGGGATTTTACTAAATCAAGAGAAAACCGTATTACACACAAAAGTCAACCAAGTCGCTATGAATCTTTGAACTAAGTTGCTAGGCACCAAGTTGCTAAGTAACTTAAAGAACAAGTCGCTAAGTTACCAAATCGCTATGAATTTTGACAGCAAGTCGCTATGCACCAAGTCGCTAAGATGTCAAGTCGCTAAATAGCAACTCGCTAAGGACCAAATCGCTACCACCAAGTCGCTACGAAACTTAAAGAGCAAGTCGCTATCAAAATTGAAAGCAAGTCACTACCTTCACCAAGTCGCTACCCGTAGTGGAGAATCCACTAACTGTACTGTTTGTTGGCTTGTCTCAATAGACAAGTCGTTAAGCACCAAGTCGCTACCACAATACACTACAACTCGCTACAGACTTACAAAGCAAGTCGCTACCAAGAAAAGAACACCGTGACTCAAGTCGCTAGCATGAAAAACTCAAAAACACCACTTTTCAATCCAAAACAACCCAACCACGATGATTCAAGCCTTCCAAATCAAAACCTAAACACTTATGATGATCCTAAACACAAAAGTACAATCAAAATCCAAACTTTAACACTAGAAATCAACCAAATGATGCAAAAACCACTAAACTTTCTCAAACTCAAAAACCACCTAAAAACCACTAGAAATCCAAAGATATGTAAGAGATGATCTAACCATGGCTCTTGATACCATTTGTAACATATTGGATTTCACATACACATTATAACACAAACATACTTGGGCGTATAGATGATTTTAGAGAGAGAAACTGGGATATTCTAGAAAGAGAAACTCATGTAAGGTTAGATTACCAAAGAACATCCAACCCTCTACCTTGCAAGGTAGAGGGTATTTATAGGTTACAAACTAAACGACCTCCTGACGGCCTGTGGATCAGGTATACAGTGGGTAAAGACCTGTCTTTCCTCCACGGTGTTACACTAGACTAAAACTAAGCTAATCACTTACTTAACAACTAACATAATATACGATATGTCTACGAGCTAACTCAAGCTAGATTATACTTGGGGTGACCGATGCTTTACAATAAAATTTCCAATTCCTAACAATCTCCCCCTAAGGGAGGTCACCCCATGAATTACACTGTGAATCCTAGCATTCTAATAAATCTTCAGTCTTGAGCTTGCAGACTTCTCTTCATCAAAGTATTCAAACTATGTGCTTCTGTGGTGATTTCATCATTGTTTCACTACAATGAATGTTTTGTGGAGGTTGTTGATCTGATCCACCTTGATGACCTTTGAGCAAAACTAGAGATCATCAGCCATAGCAAAACTTAGCATCACCCATTGATGCATTGCTAGCATATGATGTTGTGACATTTGGACCGACATGCTCACATTCTGGATCATGATTTATTCTTATCAGAGTAGCGGAAGCTTTCGTTGATTCATGATATTGGCAGCAGCGTAGCAGAAGCATGGAGTGAAAATATCAGAGTCATGTTATGTTGGAGGCGGAGGAAACTTTATTAGCCTCATGTTATGTTGCCGTTTCCGAGGATGGCTAAGTCAAAAATGACCAAAAGGACGGTTCGTTTTGTAAAAGGGTTCTTGTCAAGTTCAACGAAACATCTCATCACAAACGTACCAAGGATATATTGACGGGAAATGGGCAACTTTGAACCCTAATTGTCAAAGGTTCAACGCTATTTACAAACGTTTAAGACGTGTGGGTAAAAGTAAGCAAAACGAGGGTCATCTTATGAGGCATGCTAGTCAAACATATCGTGATGAGTCCCAATCGGGAAATAAAAAAGTTTACTCAAGACGGGGCTTGGGCAGTATTGAAAGAACACTACTAGTGGGATTCGCCGGAACCCGTCGACCCGGTTGATCTCACCGGACATGTCGAGCTATTCGACGATGATCCGAGACCACGTCCCCCCGGGCAAGCAACGTGCCTCGAAAAAAATAAAATCGGAAAGCTCGTCGAGCACCATAGGAAGTAGCCCGCCAAAATTCGCGAGTATGATGCAAAATGAGTTGCGACTTAAACGAGAATCCGCTCAAGCGGCGTATGAGACGACAAGGAAGAAAGACGAGGTCACAATGAAAATAGAAGAATTGAAGTTTCTCAATACAACAATCGACTTCAATTTGCCACATGAGCAAGCAAGGTTCATCGAAATGCAAAAAGATTAAATAATGAGGAAATATCAACAAAAACAAAATTACCCCAATTAGTATTGTATTTTTTAAAGTTTTGTATATGTTTTTAATTTTCGGAACTTTTTTTTAGTTTCGTATTGTATTTTTTTCTTTTCGTATTGTTATTTTTTTATATCCTATTGTATTTTTATTTTATGAATGAATACTTAACTTGTTTGAAAATTAAAAAATGATGTGTGGCCAAAAAATTATGAAACGACGCGCAACAGCATGCGATATGGTGGAGGGGGGTATTTCTGATGTATGAATGTGAAATGTAAAAAACTGATGTGACGCTGATTTGACACAAACGGCATGCCATAATACCCCTCTTTTTAAAGGTATAATAATCATTTGATACAACACCACTTATATAAGCACATGCACATCTATCATCAAATAAGCCATAAATTTAGTTTATATAAAATTATTAGCCTACCTCTATAAGATTAATCATACATATAATTCAGCTTATTATAATTAAATAAGCTAATAAACACATAAGCCATCTTAATAAGTTTAAACAAATGTACCTTAGAGCAATGGGTGCAGACGGCCATAACCCTTGTTATAGTGCCAATATGTGGTCACCCCACCAACCACCACTGCATCATTTCACTTGTGTCATCGTCATTGTGGTATCAGGTGTTAGCCGATTATTTATTTATTGTTATTTTAGTGTAAAAGCAGAGTTAGTGGCTTTCTGTGGTTGTGTGTTATAGAGATATTATTAGGTCAATGCTAATGGCAACCGTAAATATTGTGGTTACCCTTACCATATCAGGTTTCTCTCTTCAAGACTACACCTAACCACTTTTTACTAATAAGGCGACAAAAAAAAAAAAAAAAAAAAACGTATCACACATAAAAATAAAATAAAATAAAGAATACCCCACACACAAACATTTGAATGTTTCGATTGGCTGACAAACCGATTAAATGAAAAGGTTGAGGAGTCAACCGGTTGCCTAAGGTTGAGCTAATGAGTATAATGCGGTCATGAACTCGCTTAAGGGGCAATTAATCCAGCAATCAACCTCCATTAGCATTAGCCTTAGGAACACTTTTTTTTTTTTGTTAAAAAATGTTATAAGGAAAATAATTATCAAAAAAGACATCACTAGATTCATTGCATATACAGTGAATATTCTATAAAACTAACCCGGTGTCAAACATATTTTAAATTTAAAAAATTTACGTCATTACTTTTATTATTATCTCATTTATCTATTTCTTTAAAAACTAACCCTGTATCAACCGTCTCTAAGATAGTGATAATATAAAATAACAAATCTATGCACTAAAGTCAATACCTCTGCTAAAAAAAGTACCATATAAAAAGTTGTTTAGTGTATGCAGTTGTAGTGAGAAGGAAGACGTAAGCATGGGATGGGCGATCGCTTTACACGGCGGAGCTGGTGATATTCCGAAGAACATGCCAGCCGAACGCCGTGAGCCACGTGAAGCCGCCCTCCGTCGTATCCTTGACATCGGTGTCGCTGCTCTTAATGCCAAACGCCCTCCTTTAGATGTTGTTCAACTCGTGGTGTGTATTCACATTTCTATGATTTATCCACCAACAACTTACATACACTTTCATATGAGTGTCATCGTACTGCACTGTCTCTTTAATCTGATTCATTGTTGACTGTGACACATGAGATCCATAGTTTTTGAGTACCCTATCTGTTTTTATTCGTATCAAAAAACTTTTTTTGAGAATCTTTGCTTGCTAATCATGAACTGAAATTAGCATATTAGCTTTAGTTTTTTTTTGTTCGAATGATGGGATAGTGGGATCACTTTTGGTACGGGTTCGCCAAATGCCTCTTGGTATGAAAATTCTTGGACCGACTTGAAAAAGATATTATAAAGCAATGAGTGAAACAAGTTTATCTATTCTTGATCTATGGCTGAGAATTTTGTAATAATATAACTTGACACACATCATAATTCATTAAAGATTTGTAATAAGGGATTCAGTTATTTCTTTGCTTGTTCTTTCTTTCATAATGCACATATGCCGGTTTCAATAATAGAAAGTTTTAGGCTAGTTCACTGCTTATGACAATTGATGGCCTTTTGTTCGCTTATGACACATAATAAATCTCCTAAAACCATTGTCTCTAGGTATGTGAATTGGAAAATTCACCGCACTTCAATGCTGGTAAAGGTTCTGTTCTGACCACCAATGGAACCGTTGAAATGGAAGCTTGCATCATGGATGGGAATACAAAGAGATGTGGTGCGGTTTCTGGTGTCACCACAGTTGTCAATCCCATCTCTTTAGCAAGACAGATCATGGAAAAAACTCCCCATATTTACCTTGCGTTTGATGGTGCAGAAGCCTTTGCAAGAGAACAGGCAAGGGATATATTCTTGCTTAATGTATACAGATTTTATGTATTATCTGTCATGAAAAAACTTTTATTGTGTAGGGACTTGAAACAGCAGATAGAAGTCATTTCATTACTCCTGAAAACGTTGAGAGATTAAAGCAAGCAAAAGAAGCAAATAGAGTTCAGGTATGCTCATTCTGTTTCAGTCTCATCATCACCAAAAGAAGCAAATAGAGTTCAGGTCAACTGGGTCGAACGGGTTATAAGTCCCACAAAGTTTATAGAATAATGCATACAACTTCTGTTAGTTGTATTACTCAAAATGTTAAATTATTATTGAAAATCTTATTTTTCTTAAATCATAAACTGGACCAAATTACCAAAAGGTGTTAATGCGTCAACCTAACCTGTTCTAATTGATCCTTTAGTATGTTTTGAATCTTTTTGATCTGTAACCCAACCCGCACCACTCATCAATTTTCTACTTCTAGTAACAATATTAGTAGTTCATATATATTTCTTTTTCACGTGTCTTTTTTACTACATCTATTATTTAACATGTAGCAAGATTATACACAACCTGTAAAAGCCGAAGAACAAAAAGAACCACCAATTCCTGATGGAATTAGCAAACTTGGCACTGTTGGATGTGTGGCTGTAGACAGTCTCGGGAATCTAGCAGCTGCAACATCCACAGGTGGTCTAGTCAACAAGATGGTTGGAAGGATTGGAGACACACCCATCATTGGTGCAGGCACTTATGCCAATAAGTTTTGTGCCATCTCTGCAACAGGCAGAGGTGAAGCCATAATCCGCGAAACCGTGGCTCGAGATGTGGCTGCAGTTATGGAATATAAAGGTTTGTGTCTAAAAGAAGCGGCTGATTATATTGTACATGAAGTTGCACCAAAGGGAACAACAGGCTTGATTGCTGTGTCTCCTAAAGGTGAAGTTGCTATGCCCTTTAACACAACTGGTATGTTTAGAGCTTGTGCTACTGAAGATGGGTTTACGGAGGTTGCCATCTGGCACTCTGAATGATTTTCAGTGGCGTTTGGTTAATAGTCATATACCCCCTTGGTTAGATTTAGTTGATTCCAATGCCTGTGAATCAAAATACCTTATTATCATTATCATTTTCTTATTAATGTTCATGAGCATTATGACTTGAAAGTCAACATTAAAAACTTTACTATCAGTATTGTCTTGTGTTTGGTTGGTCAGACTATAATGAAATGGAGATTAAGTTTAATTTAGGGTTTGGTTTTCAATTCCCTCATATTGTCATATGATCTTTTGGTTTCAGTGAGTGCCTACTTGGTGGAAACTCCTAAATATCAAACCTAAATTGTTTTAAGATCAAATACCTATAAATGGATAGGAGTTGTCATGGGGCAGTTTGGCTTAGATAGGTACAATTTTCTGAACCAATCTTGGCGGGACGGGTACCACCAATTACGAACCGTAAGGGGCGACATAGGCACATAGCTTGTGGCAAGTCTTTCATTTCTGAAATAATATGAAATCATACAACATTCGAAAGTACATATGAAAAATGGATTATTCGGCTCGTAAAAGTAAAATCATACTAGCTTCAAACTTGTCAAAATTTTCAAGCTTTTCCTCGATATCAAAATGAACATCTTTGGACCTTAGCCAATTCTAAGAGCATATTAACGCCTCAACCAATGTGGGCATTATTGAGCTTCAGAAGGCATCATGAACATGCCTTCTGGTTATGAAAGCTGATTCAGAGGCTACGGTTCAGGCAGGAATTGCCAAAGATATCTCCGTTGCTGCAGTTACAGAAAACCTTGATTCATTTCTTTTTCCACCAACCTTATATATCAAATTTGCTATTCATATGCTCACATGAATATCTTTGTAACTCATTTTGTAAACCTGTGGAACTTGAGGCCTCTTCCAATTGTATTGTGTAATGGCTATTCAAATAGGCTGATGGGTTATCATCAACAGCTATGGCAGAATCAACCTCAGAAACTTGAGAAATGGTCCCGTTGCTTTCATTCACCACACTCCAACTACAGCTGAATAAATGCTTAAATAAGTCATCCAGTAACTTGGCTATTTTCTCACACAAAGCTTCAGCCTTATCTTGTTTATAGCTTTGCCCAACAGTGAAGAACACGTAACCTTTTCAAGAGGTTTTTATACTTCCTACTTTGCGCATCTCAAGCAACAGTCACTTCGATGAACTTTTTGGCATTTGAGCAATGATAAAAGAGAAAGTGCTTGTTGATGATGAAAGTTTCGAAAGATGGCTACCAAAATGATGCAGAAGTTTGATAAATACAAGAACAATATTTCAACTTATGAACATGTTTTTGTTCATTGCACCTGCTCAAATAAGTCATCCAATAACTTGTCTATTTTCTCACACAAAGCTTCAGCCTCATCTTGTTCATAGCTTTGCCCAATAGTGAAGAACATGTAACCATTTTTTGTGCGTGTTCTTCACTGTTGGGCAAAGCGATGAACAAGATAAGGCTGAAGCTTTGTGTGATAAAAATTAAAATAGACAAGTTATTGGATGACTTATTTGAGCAGGTGCAATGAACAAAAACATGTTCATAAGTTGAAATATTGTTCCTGTATTTATCAAACTTCATCATTTTGGTAGTCATCTTTCGAAACTTTCATCCTCAACAAACATTTTCTCTTTTATCATTACTCGAATGCCAAAAAGTTCATCAAAGTAACTTTTGCTAGTGACATATATAGTCATATAGAGCCAGAGATGCACAAAGTAGGAAGTATAAAAACCACCTGGAAAAGGCAATAAACACCTAGCATACTCCCAATCTTCTTCTGTGGGCATGCCTTTCGAAAATAAGTTCGGTTCCATACTTGCTATCTTGTTCCTCCAACATATTAAAAGCAGCTTGATACTGTAGCACTTTCTAGAATCAGGTAGTTGAATTATACCTTGTTTCAACATCAGGGCAAACAAGACTTATACTATTAATTTTCACTTTCTCAACACATGCCTTGAAACATATAGAAGTAAGGGTTTTCAAAAAATCCAAGGAACGGGCAAACCGAGCCTATCCGTTTATCCGAGACCGAAAAGAACCGATAACCAAAAAAGTCGTAAAAAAAAAAGAAAAAGAAAAACGAAACCGGAAAAACCAAGTTACCATGGGCAGTTTTGGTTTATGTGTTCTGGTAACCGCGGATAACCGACCCGAACCGAGTATTTAATGTATATAGTAAATTAGTAAAATCATTTGGTGTCATTCTTTTTTCTAAAAGGCACTCCCTACATGTATCTTTGGCATTTGATCATCATTTCTCTACACAATTCAGAAACACTAGCCGACTAGACAATATTTTCTTGTGTCCTAACTAAGATCATGTAAACTGCATCATCTATTCTATTAATATTTGTTTGTTTGGCTCACTTGAATCTCTTTATGTGACATATTTCTTCTTTGAGTTTTCTGGATTAATGTGATTAGTATATAAATGGCATGGTGTGCAACTTATGACATGCATGGCTAATATATACTACTCCGTACTACATAGCATATGTAGTGTCTGTTTATTATGTCGTGTTCATCGGTTCGGTTATCGGTTTGTTCGGTTTATTCGGTTCGGTTTGTTCGGTTAATTTTTTTTGGGTATAACCGAAAACCGAACCGAACCGAACTTAAATTTAACTAAACCGAACCGAAAACCGAACCGAACCGAACTTAAATTTAACTAAACCGAACCGAAAACCGAAAACCGATCCGAATAACCCGAATTACCTAACTTTAATAATTTATTCATTTATTTATATATTTTTTGAAAAAAAAAAATAATTTTCAAAGCTTAAAAATATTATATATATATTATAAAAGAGTTTTAATATATTTTTTTAATATAAATATATAAAAAAAAATATATATTTATTTAATTTCGGTTTTCGGTTTGGATTGCTAAAACCATAACCGAACCGAAAACCGAACTTTTATTTCGGTTCGGTTCGGTTTTAGCAATTTCGGTTCGGTTACGAGTTCGGTTCGGTTATTTTCGGTTCGGTTCGGTTTCGGTTTTCGGTTTATTCGGATATTACCCGACCCATGAACACCCCTAATGTCAACTATCCAATGGACCTTTTCGATTTATTATGACACTAATTGGTCTCTGCATTGATGGTTAGTCTCTAGTCTCTATGACAATTGTGTAAATGTTGAACACTTTTGTGATATCGTTATATATACATCACATTATCACAATGAATCCTACCGTTGGCACTACTTCCCCACTTATTTCACCTAGCTAGTTTAAGTGAAACGAGAATCTTTCTGCTGAAAATGGTTTGCAGCGGAAGAAAAGTTTTTGGGATGCTACTCAGTTGGATCATAACACAAGTGAAAGATTAATAGCTTTTTCGTAAGATATTTTATTTATGGTAGTAAAACAGAGTTTACAAGGTTGAATTGTTGCGGAAAAATGGCCCATTAATAAAATGTGGTCATCAACGTCATCATCGAGTAAATACATGGCAATGCTTGTCTTAAATCTTGCAGCGTACTCCGAGTTAGCTATAGCACTAAATCCAACCATGCTAAAAAGTCAACACAATGGTTAGTGAATTCATAGGTTTAGTAATAAAAGCGAGTTGATCAATTTTCAGTTTAAAAGATAAGTCATGAAATACGTTGTTATCTGTTTATAAAAGATAGTTGATATTATTATTACTAAGCTCATGACACCAAACTAACTGCATATACCTAAATTACTGGTGTAAGTAAATAAAATTGCCCCTCAGAGATGTAATAGCCAATTACATAGAGATACCAAATATAGATGCGCCCGGTTATTTAGATAAACTTGAGGTGAGTCGTCAATTCCATAGTACTATCCACGATATTTAACGTTCACTCCTTGAAGTGATTAATGGTTCATGATGTAGGGGACTTTTGGCAAACAGCTTAGGCAGAGTCATAATATCAAGAGTCACGACCTGCGGTTTTCAAGCAATTGTGATCATAAAAGCGATAGTAGCATGTATTCTCCCCGAGGAGTTTATAAAGCAGGTTAAAAGAGTAAAAGTGGGATATGAACTCACCTTAGTCCGAAACAGCAAAGAAATCACAACTAACAAGTGGCATCAAGAGCAAGCACAACCAAATCATGAAGAAAGACGCGTCGATATCAAAGGGTACAAGTACAAATGTACTATATCGTCATGACCTAATAGTATCGTATTATCTCAAAATCGTCTCAAAGTAAAATAATATAATATCCGAAAGACAATGTGTTTTAGTTTAGGTGGAATACTCGTATCAAAGATTTCAAAAATCCATTATCAATATCTCAAAAAGTTTAGTTTTAACGTTTAGTTGTGGTGGTAAGAAACAAGGCTTCGACATACAACTCGCCAAGTATACTAAAAGGTAACTCACACCAAAGATGTAACTCACGTCAAACATAACTCACGCTAAGGCATAATGTATATCCCAATACATTATAAGGAGTAGTCAATAAGAATTGACCAAGACTCAACTCGCGTAGACAACGACCAGGAAAAAGTCGGGGAACTAAGACACGTAACTATGACAAGCAAGTAAGTCAATTGATAAGTTTCGGCATTTACCCATTTTCTTCCAAAATAGGCGATATATCGTCAAAAGCATTATAAGTTTTGAAAGCGTTTAGGATATTTAAAGAAATCATAAATGATTTATATATAAAAAATTTATTGACATGGAGTGCCCATTTACAAGACATTTCCAAGTCATGACTCTTGAATATACAAAATTTATTTAAGTTTCTCAATTAGTCCAAATGTTACAATTTGTAATATCACGATTGAACATATCATTAGCGTATATATTAGTTGTTTAGATTTATCGGCCGTTAGTATAGTTCGGGTTCGGATATGTTAAGCTCTTATGAGTCTAACATACCCTTCCGTCACGTGTACTAAAGGGTCCATAATGTCCAAATAACTAATACGTAAATCAATACGTCCAATCCTTGTCCAACAATATAATAATGTCATAATGCTTGTAAACGAGTCCAATAAATCAAAGCCTCAAGTGTTGCAATATATTCCCTTAACTATGTTTATCTTTTGGTTATTTATCATTTTTCCCTTTTCAATTAACTTTAGCCGAAACCATCACGAAACATAAATAAATAAATGACACAACTTAACCAAACAAAATAAACCTACTTGTGACTCCGTGAGTCACGACTACATTTCAATTAGAACACATGTAGCTTTTAAAACCCAACGAACCAGCGCCAAGTCCATTCATCCAAACCCAACTCAACCAGAATTAAATCCAACGAATCCTTACACTTTGGAAAATGCTAGCCTGGCATTTCGCCGTGAGTCACGGTGCTTGAAATAAACCAACAAAAGGGTATCAAGACCAACCCGAATCCAACAAGCTCCTTAAAAACCACGACAAAAATCATATCAAGCATCAAATACTCACTTACTCAATTGAACAAGGACATTAGTTAGACAACCGGACAAATACCCACAACATTAACCACGCCATAATGCACGTTGACCCGAGAACAACAATAAATTACCCAAGACTTGAACCAAGTCACGTGACTCGTAGTCACAATCCGATTCCTAACAGGTTCAAATTCAATTGACACCAATATTTATAACATCTTGAACAATGATGCTGGAAATAAAACTATAACAACTAAAATAACATCTAACGAGTACAAATCCAAATCAAAACCGTGATATGAACGGGTATAAACCGACTAGAATCCAAAATAAATCAACAAGCCCTCGCCTACGAAGTTCTTACCACACGAAGATATATCACCTGCGAAACCGGTGACCAAAAGCAATGCAACAAAACATCCCAAACGATCCAGAGACCTACTTAGGATGTGGGCCCGACCGACCACGATTTAAGTTAAACAGGCTAATTTACCACCGAAACTATTAACGTCATTTTGTTTGTTTAACACTCAATTTCATCCAAAATCGTTTCCAAAACTTGTTTTAGTTTTAAATTCCACGAAAGTTTTAACACAAGATTAAGATAAAACAAATGTGGGTCTTGGCTTACCATCGAAACCGAAGAAAGAGGCGAAAAGAGATGGTGTGACCGTAGTATTTGTGGTGGCGAGATAGCGTCGGGTTGTGGTGCCTTATCCGAACAACGAGCCTCAATCATCCTTCTTGTACCGGGGTCATAAACGGTGGGTGGAGATAGTGGTGGCTCGAGTGATGATGATTAGGGTGTAGTAAACGAGCCGATTTGCTTTCGTGGCTTCGGGATCGGATCGATTAAAACCGAGACAATGAGGCAAAGCAATTTCGAGCCAGGCTCGAGCCTAATTTTGGGCTCATTTAATAATCGAGCTCGAGCGAGGCTCGTACAACTTCGGTAGGCTCGCGAGCCTAAGCGAGCCTAAATTATATCACGTGTATATATCGTCTATACGTATAAACGAGCTTCAAAGTAGTAAACGAGCTCGAGCTTTATGTAATCGCAATGAGCTCAAAACATCATAAAATTAGTGAGCGAGCGAGCTCGAGCTGGTGAAAATTTTCACGCGAGCCGGCTCCGAGCAAAGTATAAGGCTCGAAGCGAGCTCGAGCCCGACTCGACTTTATAAACGAGCGATTTCGAGCCTTATGAGCTCGAGCTCGGCAAACTTCGTTCCACCTAATGATGATGGTGGTACATTTTTAAGTGGCAATTTGAAGCGGAAGGAGGAGAGGAGAGATATTTAGGTCTAGGGTTAGGGTAAAAGTGAGGAATGTGTGTTTAGGTTAGTCTTTTATATAAATGAGAAATTACAACTTGCAACCTTTAAAGATTTTGAGTGTGTCGAGTGGGGAACTTCAAGTCCAGGGACCGTACACGAAATTTTGTCAAACTTTTATGAATTAACACTCGGAACATTCATTCATGCTAAATAAAAATTTCGAGACTTTTAACTTACTTGCTTGAGATATTTTAGAATTATTTTTCCGTTAAAATCACCATCAATTAAGCATATCTTTAATAAAATGATAGAAATCATGATAAAAGTATATTAGGTTTATACTAGTGCGGTCCAGCGTTGTGCTAAATTCTCACGTATCCGAGATAACTTTCTCGTTTTTGATCAAAAGAGCTGTGAAAGTTAAGTAAAATGAAAAAGCAGTGAATTTTATCAGCGAATATCCGAAGAAATCACAGTGGTTCGAGACTTCCTCATATGAATCAGCGTCACGCTGATTCAATTCAAGTATCCGTTAGATGTGAAAAGAGATAAGGATATTTTCTCAAGATTTCGTTTTCCGTTCCCGTGGATTCGGGACATTTCTTAAAGTTTCATTGATCATAAAGATAGGAAAACGACTGCTCCAAGTCGCGATTTAGCGATTCACGATTTCGATAGGTTTCGATCTTGCCTAGGCGTTCGTCGATATGGATATCTTCGGCAAGGACAACAATTTCCTTCAACCGCGGGCATTACCTCAAATTAGCACGTAGCGGCATGAATAGCTAAGTTCTAGCGGTAGCTCAAGTCTCTAAGCCACTAGTCTAACTCTAGCAAGAGTCTTAACAATGATTAACACAACAAAGATTAAACTTTCCACGTTTACTAAACGTATCACACAATCCATGGTGAGATTTTAAGCATAGCTTCGTCTCCAATCATGGAATCTCCAAGATTTCTATCATTTTCAATCACAAATCCTTACGGCGACCAAGCAATTTGCATTGCTTTTGATCTGAACAAATTCAGGATAGAAATTTGGGTATATGCGTTTGAGAAGTTTTAAAAGTTTATGGGCATGATTAGGTTGTTAAGTTATGCTTCTCGAATGTGGGGGTATATATAAAAATATAGAGCCTTTAAAATTTTAAAAGAGAACTTGATGTATGTGTAAAAATTGCTAAATTTAAACTTTTGTGATGAAAACTTGTTAAATAAGGTCTTAGGCGACAACATAGAATCGGTTCCAGGTTGAAGGTTTTTATGTCAATTCAAAAGTTGTTTCTCAAATTCAAATAATTTCAAATACCTTAGCCTTTGTAGATGATGGATGAGTTTGTTCCTTAGCAATTAAAATATTTATTGTTTTCAAAACAAAGCGCGTATTTTCACTCCGAAAATTTGGTTTATTTACAAAAGAAAATATCGGTTATCCTTAGGATTTTTTTTTGGAGTAAATAGTTTGTAAGAAAATTGCAGTAAAGTTTATGAAAATGTTTGTAACACCACTTTATTGAGTAAGAAAGAAACATTTTATCATTCTGATTTAATAATAAATCTTAGTTGTGGCTTGGTGTTAAAGCAACAACTTAGTAAGGTGATTTTAAAACAGCTTATATAGTGATAGAAAACGGCTTAACAATGGTAGTGAAATATTTTGGTAAGACACAATTGAGGATTATAACATAACTCGTGAAATGATTTGTAAAATAGTTTACAAGAAAACAATTTAACGTTTGTCAAATAATAGAATTTAAGTAGTTCAATTAATATCAAGATGGTTTATAGGTTGGTGATATAATAGTCAGTAAAGTAAAGGCGAATAGTCTGTGAGGTAAGCGTACCAAGCATTATGATTTTAAATCGGACAATTGGCTAAAATAGCTCACCAAAAGGGTAGAATAGTTTATAAGACCGTGATATAACTTGCAGAAAAAATTTTGTAATATAGTTTACAAATTGCTATCGCAATTGTTTGTTGTTTCATAGTAAGGTAATTTATCGGTTTATCACTCTATAGAGAATAGTTTGCAAAGCATTAATAAGGTCATTGTTTATGAAGTATGAGTAAGGTTGTGAATTTTTTTGTTTAATGGCACAATAGTAAGACTTTTTGGGAAAATGACCGTGAAGTGATCGGAAAAATAGTTGAAAGTAGTTTGCGACAATGTTTACTATTTCATAAGAGGGTAGTAGGACAGACAGTTGGTATTTAAAAGAGAAGAGTGGAAAATTAGGGATTCGTTCTCAGAAAAAGTGGCTCAAGTTGCAAGCTAACTCCTGGTATGCTTTTAGATCGTTTTAGTCGTTCGTTTATTATTTATGTTTAGCGAAGGGTTCCCTTTGTAGATGTCGAGGTGTGTGGTTCCTAGAATGGCTAGAGATGTAATCTGGTTCATCGCTTGAGTACGAGTTTTAGGGTAGATGTGACATTGTTATCGCAATAGATGACGAGATTACTTCAATCTCAACGTATGAGAGAATAATGATAGGGTGGGGTTATGAAGACGTGGGTTGCAATGGTCCCGTAATAAAGGTTTAATGATCCATGCTTGAAGACGATAAGTCGATGGGGCGAGGAAAAGCGAAGACATGGCAATGTAGCAACCCAAATAAGATCTAAACCTAGAGTAACGTCGTGTAGTAATTAAAATTTAGTTAGTCGTAGCGTAATGTGCTAAGTAAGTCTAAATGGTAATTAGAATCATTAACTTCGCATCATGCAATGTTTTCTTTGGTTATGTATTATCTGCTAAGCAAATCTCATGCATAACAGGCAGCGCGAGGGCGTGAAGTGGTGGCGTAAAGTGGTCCATTTCAACATGGATCAATGTGGTGTCCTTGTGCGAAGTGGTAGTGTGCATCATCTGCCAGGAAAATCTCCATGCACGTTGCTAGTAAGATGTAGACGCGAAGGCGTAAGGTAGTAGTGTAAAATGGTTGGTTTAGAGGGCGTAGTAATGAGAAAGGCGTTCCACTTAGGAGAAAAAGTATCGTAGTGAGAGAATGTTGCGACATCCGTGTGTGATACGTAGAAGTAAACATTTATAACTCTTATGATGAACACACATGAAGATTTAACCACTTTTATAAATCAATCAGGAGGTCAAGTGGACATACCACCATTATAACTACTTTCATGTGCAACATTACCTCCGAGTCGGACATAGGTGATCAAGCTATGTCCCACTGTCCCTGGTTGAATATAGGTGATCAAGCTATATTCACTCGAGGTTCAATGAATCTTGCAATGCCTAGCTTAGTTATACTAGTAACATGTCCTACTGCCTTTAAAGTTTATTATGAAAGGATGAACAATTATTTAATTTATGTGGGGGAGAAGGCGTAGCGCAGTGATACGTAAACATACGTATAAGTAAAGCAATCATAGCTAATAGTGAGACTAAGTTGTCGGTAATAAAACACATATCTTATCAAATATGACTTCAACGAGTCATAAGTGAGGCATTCACTTGGCGGGCATGCATGTGTCGTCATAGGGTTAAGTTTTGTAAAAGTGGTTATAGTCTAGGTTTGAAAAATACCTAGTTCTCTATAATTGCACTCTGATGCCAAGCTGTAACACCCCAAAATGGTTTGCTTATGGAAGAAAAGTTTTTGGGATGCTACTCAGTTGGATCATAACACAAGTGAAAGATTAATAGCCTTTTCGTAAGATATTTCATTTATGGTAGTAAAACAGAGTTTACAAGGTTGAATTGTTTGGAAAAATGGCCCATTAATAAAATGTGGTCCTCATAACGTAAATCGAGTCATCTATGACCATGCCAATGCCTGGCCTCGAGTTAGCTATAAGCCTTTTCATCCTGAAAATACATGCTAAAAAGTCAACACAATGGTTGAGTGAATTCATAGGTTTAGTAATAAAACAGTTGATCACAAGATTTTCAAGTTTAAGATAAGTCATGGGCTACGTTGTTTATCGCCCATAAAATATAGTTGATATTATTGCACTAAGCTCATGACACCAAACTAACTGCATACACCTAAATTACCGGTGTAAGTAAATAAAATTGCCCTCACGAGATGTAATAGCCAATTACATAGAGATACCAAATATATGCGCCCGGTTATTTCCGATAACGAGTCGGGTCGTCAATTCCATATAGTACTATCCACGATATTTGCGTTCACTGCAAGTGATTAATGGTTCATGATGTAGGGACTTTTGGCAAACAACTTAGGCGAGAGTCATAATATCAAGAGTCTGGCCTACAGTTTTCAAGCAATTGTGATCATAAAGCAGTAGTAGCATGTATTCTCCCCCAAGGAGTTTATAAAACAGTTAAAAGAGTAAAAGTGGGGCTATGAACTCACCTTAGTCCGAAGCAACGCAAGAATCACAACTAACAAGACTGGCATCAAAGAGCAAGCACAACCAAATCATGAAGAAAGGCACGTCGATATCCAAAGGGTACAAGTACAAATGTACTATATCGTCATGACCTAATAGTATACGTATTATCTCAAAATACGTCTCAAAGAGTAAAATAATATAATATCCGAAAGACAATGTGTTTTAGTTTTCGTGGAATACTCGTATCAAAGATTTCAAAAATCCATTATCAATATCTCAAAAGTTTAGTTTTAACGTTTAGGTGGTGGTAAGAAGACAAAGACTCGACATACAACTCACGCCAAAAGTATACTAAAAGGTAACTCACACCAAAGATGTAACTCACGTCAAACATAACTCACGCTAAGGCATAATGTATATCCCAATACATTATAAGGAGTAGTCAATAAGAATTGACCAAGACTCAACTCGCGTAGACAACGACCAGGAAAAAGTCGGGGAACTAAGACACGTAACTATGACAAGCAAGTAAGTCAATTGATAAGTTTCGGCATTTACCCATTTTCTTCCAAAATAGCTGATATATCGTCAAAACGTATAAGTTTTGAAAACGTTTAGGATATTTAAAGAAATCATAAATGATTTATATATAAAAAAAAAATTTATTCGGCATGGAGTGCCCATTTACAAGACATTTCCAAGTCATGACTCTTGAATAATACAAAATTTATCGTTAAGTTTCTCAATTACCAAATGTTACAATTTGTAATATACGATTGAACATATCATTCGCGTATATATTAGTTGTTTAGTTTTATCGACCGTTAGATATAGTGGGTTCGGATATGTTAAGCTCTTATGAGTCTAACATACCCTTCCGTCGCGTGTACTAAAGGGTCCATAATGTCCAAATAACTATCACGAAGTAAATAATCGTCCAATCCTTGTCCAACAATATAATAATGTCATAATGCTTGTAAGTCCAATAAATCAAAGCCTCAAGTGTTGCAATATATTCCCTTAACTATGTTTATCTTTTTAGTTATTGTTATCATTTTCCCTTTTCAATTAACTTTAGCCGAAACCATCACGAAACATAAATAAATAAATGACACAAATTAACCAAACAAAATAAACCTAGCCGTGACTCCCGTGAGTCACGACGACTAATTAGAAACATGTAGCTTTCGGCAACCAAACCCACAAAGTCCATTCATCAAAACCAACTCCAACGAAATTAAATCCAACGAATCCTTACACTTTGGAAAATGCTAGCCTTGACGTGACTCTAGTGAGTCACGGTGCCGAAATAAACCAACAAAAAGGGTATCAAGACCAACCCGAATCCAACAAGCTCCTTAAAAACCACGACAAAAATCATATCAAGCATCAAATACTCACCTTACTCAATTCGGAAAACAAGGACATTAGTTAGACAACCCGGACAAATACCCACAACATTAACCACGCCATGTACATTGACGAGAACAACAATAAATTACCCAAGACTTGAACCAAGTCTGTGACTCGTAGTCACAATCCGATTCCTAACAGGGTTCAAATTCAATTCGACACCAATATTTATAACATCTTGAACAATGATGCTGGAAATAAAACTATAACAACTAAAATAACATCTAACGAGTACAAATCCAAATCAAAACCGTGATATGAACCGGTATAAAGCTGACTAGAATCCAAAATAAATCAACAAGCCCTCGCCTCGAAGTTCTTACCACGAAGATATATCACACGAAACGGTGACCAAAAGCAATGCAACAAAACAGTCCCAACTGATCCGAGACCTAATCGGGTCGTACAGCCCGACGAACCGATTTCGTTAAACCACTCGTTTACCACACGAAACTATTAACCGTCATTTTGTTTTGTTTAACACTCAATTTCATCCGAGAAAATCGTTTCCAAAACTTGTTTTAGTTTTAAATTCCACGAAAGTTTTAACACAAGATTAAGATAAAACAAATGTGGGTCTTGGCTTCCCGAAACGAGAAGAAAGAGATGGTGGCAGTAGTGGCGGTAGTGGTGGCGAGATACAACGTCGGGTTGTGGTGCCTTATCCGAACCAAACGAGCCTCAATCATCCTTCTTGTACCAGGGGTCATAAACACGAGGGTGGTGGAGATAGTGGTGGCTCGAAGTGATGATGGTGGTGGCTGTTTTAAAGGTGACGGCTGAAGCAGGAAGGAGAGGAGAGATATTTAGGTCTAGGGTTAGGGTAAAAGTGAGGAATGTGTGTTTAGGTTAGTCTTTTATATAAATGAGAAATTACAACTTGCAACCTTTAAAGATTTTGAGTGTGTCGAGTGGGGAACTTCAAGTCGAGGGGACATTACCTAAATTTTGTCAAACTTTTATGAATTAACACTCGGAACATTCATTTGTGCTAAATAAAATTCTCGAGAGACTTTTAACTTGCATGATATTTTAGAATTATTTTTCGTTAAAATCACCATCAATTCGCATATCTTTAATAAAAATGATTGAAATCATGATAAAAAGTATATTAGGTTTATACTAGTGCCAGTCCGCGTTGTGCTAAATTCTCACGTATCCCGAGATAACTTTCTCGTTTTTCAGTCAAAAGAGCTCAGGAAAGTTAAATAAATGAAAATGGTAATTTTATCAACGAATATCTGAAAATGCAGTGGTTACACTTTCTGCTGAAAACACTTAAACTACGCAACAAGGGGAAGAGCATGGAACCAATCACTATCAATGAAGTGAGTTGTCAAATACCATGTAACTGAGATTTTGCCTAGAAGAACACAAATTTGTTGCGAGGGAAACTCTTTAATTGCTCGGTCTTTGCGAACCCTTGTTGGTTCCTTGCTCCTGCCCTTGCTGTTTGCTTGCTCCTAAGCTACCGTAACTGAGATGTAAGCCAACACGGAACCAACAAATGATGCTTAGAAAAACACTATGTTCACAAATGATGGTAAAAATCTCAGTTACGGTAGGAGCAAGGAACCAACAAGGGTAAAAGCAAACAGTTTCCCTCACAACAGATTTGTGGTATTTTAGGCAAAATCTAAGTTACATGTGTCTGACATGCAGCTCACTTCATTGATAGTAATTTACCCTAGTTGCGTGCGTGGTTGGAATGTTTTAGACAGAAGGATTCTGTTTTCACTTGAACTAGGTGAAATATATGTTTAATTCAATTTATAAGCATGCTTGCATTAGGTATTGAAGTAAATTGCTTAATGTAACACTTGAACAGGACATAAATGGGTAAACACAAATGTTTTAATTCACATACATACCTGAGTTCCACTACTTTGGCTGCTGGGATCTAATTACGATAGCTATTAATCCTAAGACAAGATTATATTGTCAGTTTACTACCAGCAAAAAAATCACAATCGCTACTTTTTACTATCTATTCATGAACGCCAACTGCATTTTACTACCAACTGCGTATAAAAGAACAGATGATATAACAAAAGCACTAGATACATACTACATAGGTACATGACAAATGTCACTTGTTTCATTTTAAGGTATTCAATTAGCAATAGATTCGAGAGAGGTCCATTGGATAGTCGACATAATACACAGAGAGTTTACATGTCATACATAGCACGTTCATAGTGAAATCACCATATATAATTATATCACATTAATGAAAAAAACTCAAAGAAAGAATATGTTATAAAGAGATATACAAGTGAGCTAAACAACAAATTAATATATTAGAATAGATGATGTAGTTACATGAGCTTAGTAGGACTCAAGAAAAATGTTGTCTGCTCCATGTTGGGTATAATCTTGATGGGCCAAGTATGTGGGTCAATGGATCAGTATTTGGGTTGCTCCATTTGGTATCTGAATAAAGAGTGGGTTGTTCTTAGTTGACCGAGTATTATGGTGTATAAGAAGGAGTACGTGGAATAGTTGCATGTTGGGTTTAAGAGTGCATGTACCAATTATCTAGGAGAGAATAAGGAGATCATGGGTCAGTTACCACTACCTGTAGTTTAGGAGTAGTTTATTAGTAGTGCATGTTGCATGGTTAGTTTAAGTATAAATAGAGTAGGGGTATCTCTATTGTAAGTTGTATCAGTTTTCCATATTTACAGCAAGTAATATACCATATTAGCAAGTAATACATGAGAGTCGATTTATGGTATTGGCTATGAGTATGTTTGTCGTATGTCAAAGGAAGGCTGATTCCTTCAATTGGTATCAGAGAGCTGAGTTCGAGAGCCACGGGGGCTCATACCTGTTGGCTGTTGTGTGGCAAGAAAGAAAGGACCGAATGCCTTCTATGCACTTAGGCAGCGAAAGACGAAAGCAAGAAGCAAGGTTTTTGGTCACAGCGGGTGACCACAAGAACGCAGCAGCAAGGATTGTTTTATAGCAGAAAAACAAGAAAGAAAGAAAGCAAGCAAGAAGGTTGTCGTATAGTCTCTAGCAAGTAGCAGGCAAGACAATCATAACAAGTAGAATGTTACGGTTTGTAGCAAGTAGCAAGCAAGAAACAAAGCATGTAGCAAGGTTGATAACGTGATGATCAAAAGAAAGAAAGCAGCAAGTTATCGCAAGTAAGTTAGCAAGTTAGAAAGCAAGAAACAAAACGCAAGTAGCAAGAATCACAAGCAAGAAAGCAACAGCAAGAGAAGAAAGAATGTTCGTTGCTGGAAAGTGAGTTCCGACGTGAGACCGAGCAAGTAGTATGTGACCGAGACCGTGTTCATTAGTATGTTCGTGGAGCCAAGACCGTGATAGGCATCAAGATTACGGGGGTGAATGTTGGGTATAATCTTGATGGGCCAAGTATGTGGGTCAATGGATCAGTATTTGGGTTGCTCCATTTGGTATCTGAATAAAGAGTGGGTTGTTCTTAGTTGACCGAGTATTATGGTGTATAAGAAGGAGTACGTGGAATAGTTGCATGTTTGGTTTAAGAGTGCATGTACCAATTATCTAGGAGAGAATAAGGAGATCATGGGTCAGTTACCACTACCTGTAGTTTAGGAGTAGTTTATTAGTTGTGCATGTTGCATGGTTAGTTTAAGTATAAATAGAGTAGGGGTATCTCTATTGTAAGTTGTATCAGTTTTCCATATTTACAGCAAGTAATATACCATATTAGCAAGTAATACATGAGAGTCGATTTATGGTATTGGCTATGAGTATGTTTGTCGTATGTCAAAGGAAGGCTGATTCCTTCACTCCAATGGAGTCGGCTAGGGTTTGTGAATTGTGTAGAGAAATGATTATCAAATGGGAGATATATAGTGGACTCACTAACCAAATTCTAGGGATTGTTTTTGAAAAAGAGGAATGACACCAAATGATTTACTAACTTACTATAATTACGTCAATATATAACATACAATATATGTGCTATAAATAAATAGTTGAATACATTACATACCCGGTCCGCCGTTACCAGAAAACCTAAACCGAAACCGTTCCGTGGTATCTCGGATTTCCGCCGCTTTCGGTTTCTTTTTTGTTTTGTATCAAACGGATCGGTTTGGTTTCTCGGATTTTTTGAACACCCCTGTAAATCGTCAAGAAGAGAAAAATTCAATATAGATCTCATATTTGTCATAGAACCAATCAACTAATCATAGCCACTCATTTCTTTTATTAAAATATATTCACTCTTTTTAAAAAAATTAAATATCTCACAAACCGTTAATCGTTACGTCAAAAAAATCATACTATCTCGACGAGAATTAAATTATCTTTCTATAGAAATGCATTGTTATATACTTTCGACGAACTTTTTTTTTTTAAATTTCGTCCAAAAAAATCACATGTGATTTGTAAAAATCACATGCGATTTGATTTTTACGAATCACATGTGATTTTTACGAATCACACGTGATTTTTACGAATCACATGTGATTTTCTGGGCGAAATTAAAAAAAAAAAAAACTTCGTCGAAAGTATATAACAATGCATATCTATAGAAAGATAATTTAATTCTCGTCACGATGTTGTATTTTTTGTAGCTTGAAGATTTATCGTTTGCAAGATATGTTGTTTTAAAAAAAAGGTGAAAAATGATTTTTTATTAATTTGGATAAAAAATGAATAGCTATGATTGGTTCATTGGTTCTATAACAAATATGAGTTCTACATGGATCTCAACTCTCGTCAAGAAAATGAAATGCTTTATAATATCCATTACATTTATGTAGTAACTACATAGATTGTGATTCAAGAAAACCATTCATTCAATCATCTCTACTACTTATAATGCACAAATGAATCTCTCTCCTATTAAATTTTCAGACTTGTAACAACTTAAGCATGAAGTACAACACTTGAAAGCACATAAATTTTAGACTTACAACCAAATAAGCATAGTGTACAACTTAGTAATGCACATATTAAAAAAAGAAAACACCACATTAATGCACATATTAATGTACATCCAGTCCACAAAAGGAGTTACGTTTATGAATTGAAAGCTTTTCCCAGAAGTCCTAGAAAACCGAGTCTTGTAAGCAAAGTGACCAGGAATATGAATTTTATTGAACAACCCGTCTTTTTTGCATCCTGAACAGTATATGAGAAGCTTCCCAAGTGAGCTCCAGTTCCCATCGACACTGTGGCTACCACTAGATTGCAGATCCTGCTTCATTTTCCTTAACATCTTCGATGATTGGTTGTTTATCGAGATGAAGATCATCGATCTTTTGTTGGGTTTCGGTGATTTCTTCAACGACGGCGCCTGGCATGTTTGGTTTGGATGAGGATGAGATTACTGCGTTCTAAAAGATAATCTTTGTAAATAATGTTGTGTGCGGTGTGTATTTACTTTTTAGGGTTGTGTTATATTGGTTTGGGCTGAGTTTTGGCCTAACTCTTTTTTCTGTTTTCATCTGAGTCTAGCACTTTGGTTTTGGTTTGCTTTTGATTAAAATAAATTTTTTGTTATTAGTTATAAGTCTTGTATATGTATCGAGATTTAAATATGAATTAAATTTAATTTAGAATTTTGGTTTAATGTACAGGATTTATAACAGTTTTGCGGTGAATCGGTGAATCAAAACTGGGTGAGACTTCCTTTCATTGAATCAAAACTGGTTTTAGATAGGGGTGAGTCAAAAAACGGAAATGATCGCATAAATCAAAAACCGAAACTGAACCGAACCGAAAACAACCGAATCAATTTGAGTTTGTTAAAACCGAACCAAACCGAACTACTAATTCGATTCTCGGGTTGGATATAGGTTTGGCAATCTAAACAAAAAACCGAACCGAAAACGGAATTCATATAAAAATATGTATATTTTTATATATTTATATATATATGTATACATTTTTTCATATATTTGTATATATGAATACTATTAAAATGTTATCTTAATATATAAAAACACTTTTTATGCTTGAAATATATATATATTTATATATATATATATATATATATATTGCTAAATATCTATGTAATTATTAATTTTTTAAAAATAAATAATGAAATTCGGGTTATTCTGGTCAACCCAAGAACCGAACCGAATTCAAATTCGGTTTTTACATATCAAACCGTGTATTAAAAGTGGACTGGATCGGGCTATTATTTGATTGGATCGGTATTTTTTTGTGTTGGGCTTAATGAGTAATCACTTTAAGTTGGGCTGAGATTGAGTTACTAATGCTTGATTAGATTATCAATGTTCTTATCTGAATTTTAGTTTTTGGATATAAATGTTTTGATAATAGTTGATAATAGAGTGATATTTTGGCATTACGAATTTTCACGGAGGATACTACGTTCACGGGTAGAATCGATATTTGATCAAAAAATGAATGGGGTTTTTGTACGATATTATTGATTTGAAGTTGAAGTTGAAGTGACCTTATCGGAACGAAGTGGCAAAATGTACCATTTCGATGATATAGACATGAAGTAATGTAAATTTATATCATCGGACAGGACATTATAACTTGCAGAGATAGCTGCCGGCCAACACGCCTGTGGAAAGAGAGTCTCCGTGCCTAGAATTCCGTTATGTCCGTCCGAAAGTGACATGTTCGCGTTTAAGCTGAAAAGAAATCAGTTCCCTGTCCGCCTTAGCTTTGCCATGACTATAAATAAGGCGCAAGGACAGACGATTCCAAACGTGGGTGTTTATCTACCAGATTCAGTATTCTCTCATGGTCAGCTTTATGTGGCGTTGTCGAGAGGGATTTCACGTGAAACTACAAAGGTGTTAGTAAAACCCGCCAAAAAATCGCTAACGACGGAGTGTACACGTCAAACGTTGTGTATCGAGAAGTCCTACGTGAAGAGTAGAATGCACATGTGTATTTGATATGTGACACTGTTTGGGCACGCTACTAGATATTTTACGCCGATAAAATTTATTTTAGGGTACCCACCGCCGCATCGCGCGGGTACCCTGCTAGTTCCATTTAATAAGTATCTATTGCTAGAAAACTTATTCATTAAGAAGACCCAATGGATGTATCATGATCATTAGCTTACTTTCTCCAAATCTTCTTCTATTGGGCATTTATACAGGACTTGGCATTTATACAGGACTATAGGTACTCGATCATGTCTAGATATTAATTTGATTCTTGTAGTTATCATTAAAAAATAGGATGCAATAAATAGGTCTTCAATAATGTTATTGTGAATGAAAACTAAGAATGATTACACAGCCTACTATCAAACTCACACCGCAAGCAATTCCTAACCACAAATTAAACCAGCCACCACCGTCATTCAGATGGCCAAGTTGCAACCTCCATAAATCCATCTTCAGTAGCACAAGCTCTAAACATACCAGGTGTATTAAAAGGCATAGCAACTTCACCTGTAGATGACACACCAACCAAACCAGCGGTCCCCTTTGGTGTAACTTCATGTACAACATATACAGCCGCTTCTTTTAGACTTAACCCTTTGTATTCTATAACCGCAGCCACGTCTCTAGCCACCGTCTCACGGATTATGGTCTCACCTATGCCGGTTGCAGATATGGCACATAACTTATTGGCGTAAGTGCCTGCACCGATTATGGGTGTGTCTCCTATCCTTCCCATCATCTTGTTGACCAGACCACCGGTAGATGTTGCAGCAGCTAGGTTCCCGAGACTGTCCACAGCCACACATCCAACGGTCCCACATTTGTTAATTCCGTCAGGAACTTGTGTCTCCTTCTGATCTTCAATTTTTGTAGGTTGTGCATAATCTTGCTACAAGTTAAATAATAGATGCATTAAGCACACACTATTAACCCGTTAATGTCAGTTTACCTTTTAGAATGCACACACTTAAAGGTACTATTACTGTAATCTTCTGTTTGGATAAAATCAAGGTTAGAATAGGATACTTGGTGATAAAGTGGGTGGGGTGTACAGAGTAGAGGCATTAAGCAATATTAGATGTCATAATATCACCATATGGGTGGGTTGTATAATGAGTAACAGGTTTGGGTCGAAATGGGCCATTTTTAATGTGGAAAAGGTTGTATGACTTAGAACAAAAAGTGGTTATAAACTTTTATCATGAAGTCGTAACAATTTTAGATACACCATGGATGGCTTTGGACATGAGAAAGGGTCATCATAAATCACAAGAAAAGATGATATATCTTAATAATGTTTATTTGAGTTGGAGTCAACTTAGACAGAATGAGCATACCTGAACTTGGTTTGCCTCTTTTGCTAGCTTTAGTCTCTCGATGTTTTCAGAAGTGATGAAATGACTAATGTCTACAGTTTCAAGTCCCTAAACAACGGAATTGTGAAAAAGTATTAGCAAAAGGAAACGCATTGGCATCAATATTTAAACCTCAATACTAGGCAATTTTAACATTAGAAGATGATCTTTTCTATTTTTTTAAATGTGTATGATGCATCAAACAAGAAAGTATAACTTGCCTGTTCTCTTGCAAAGGCCTCTGCGCCATCAAATGCAAGAAAAATATGGGGAGTTTTTTCCATGACCTGTCTTGCTAGAGAGATGGGATTGACAACTGTTGTGACACCAGAAACCGCACCACATCTCTTTGTGTTTCCATCCATGATGCAAGCATCCATTTCAACTGTTCCATTCGTGGTCAGAACAGACCCTTTTCCAGCATTAAAGTGCGGACAATTTTCCAGCTCACGTACCTGCAGTACAATGGTGTACACTGATAAGGATAACTACACATAACAAAAAATTACAATGAACCAACAGCCCCTGGACTAGTGGTATTTGAGGTTCAAGTCCCAAATGAACTAAGGTGTGTGAGTTTGCTGATACTAAATACATAAAAAATACCACAAGCTCCACGACGTCTAAGGGAGAGCATTTGGCAGCAAGAGCGGAGTGTTGGGTATTTTTCTTGGCCCATGAGGGTTATTAGCCCAACATATTAAGGCTCATCTTGGGTATTAAGACCCATCTTGGGTATTAAGGTCCATCTTGGGTATCCCATTGAGGCCCATCTTGGGTCCTCTTTAGACTCCTTATTTACTGATTATTTTCAGTAGTTAGGTAGAGAGCAAGAGTGTGAAAGAGAAACAATAATAGAAAGAGAGAGAAAGATCAAAAGAGAGGTTTTCGTTTTTTCCCTGCAGCAGCCCACAAAACTGAAGATCGCCGGAGTTTGAACCGTTGGATTGTAACGATTTTCGGGCTGTAGCTTCCTTACATATAAAGGAAGGTTTTGACCGTTGGGAATCTGATTTTGAGGCCTGGAAGTCCTGTTTCTTGCCCAGGCAGTTTGCATCAGATTTTCTGGTGATGTTGTTCCTCTTTTGTCTTTAGTTTGTTTCCATACATCTTGATGCTTTATTCCAAGTGTATGATGATTGTTGTATGCCTCTAGTATCTAGAGAAGATCTGATTGTATTGCTCTATTATTGGTGGTAGTGGATTTTAAGCGGCACTAGGTGTCCCGTGGTTTTTACCCGTTTTGGGGTTTTCCACGCTAAAAGCTTGGTGTTCTTGTTGTGTGGTTGTTTACTTTTATTACCTGCTGATTTGGGGCTGATTTGATATTGTTTGGGGGCTGATTAGAGTTGTGATTAGTTTGCCTTATTTGTTTGTTAGTTTCCTCATAGGTTCATACGGGTTTGGGTAGGTGTTGTCAAACGAAGGTTTTGCTTCCGCACTTGTGTTTATTCCGTTGTGACCCATTACACCTTTACCCGTCAAATTGGTATCAGAGCTTGGTTCTTGGTTTGGGGACTTAACCTGTTTGAACGATGGAAACTAATACAAGTAGGATGGTTAGTTTGAATGGTTCGAATTATCATGTTTGGAAAGGAAAAATGGAGGATCTCCTTTATGTTAAAGACTACTACTTGCCTGTATTTTCTCGAGAAACCCGATAACAAAACAGATGCGATAATGGACTATTTTGCATAGACAGGTTCTTGGTATATTAGGCAATGGGTTGATGATAATGTTTTGAACCATATTTGTGAGGAGACACATGCTCGTACTCTTTGGAACAAACTTGAACAGTTATATGCTCGAAAAACTGGAAACAACAAGTTGTTCTTAATCAAGCAAATGATGAGATTAAAGTATACTGATGGGTCTCCTATTACTGATCACTTAAATGTCTTCGGGTATTATAAATCAGCTTGCAGGTATGGGTATCAAGTTTGAAGATGAGATTCAAGGCTTGTGGCTTCTTGGTACCTTACCGGATACTTGGGAGACTTTTAGGACATCATTGTCCAACTCTGCACCAGATGGTGTTATCACCATGGAATTGGCTAAAGGCAGTATTTTGAATGAAGAAATGAGAAGAAAGTCACAAGGTTCTTCTTCACAGTCAGATGTCTTGGTCACAGAAAGGCGGGGGAGAAGTCAAAGCAGAGGTCCGAGTAACAGAGGTAATCATCGTAGTAGTTCCAGCAAAGGAAAATTTGCTGATGTTGAATGCTATCATTGCCATAAAAAGGGGCACACGATGAAGTTTTGCGAGCAGTTGAAAAAGGAGAACAAGAAGAAGAACTACAACAACCAGAAGAACAAACTCAAGAAAGATGATGATGGTGATGACAATATCAAGTAAATACCACCACAGATGAGTTCTTTGTTTGTTATGATTATGATATGGTTAACCTTGCTAATGATGATTCGAAGTTGGATTCTTGAGTGGTGCTACATGTCATGTTGCAACACGAAAAGATTATTATTCATCTTACACACCAGGTGACTTCGGTGTTGTTAGGATGGGTAATACTGGGTTATCAAGAATTGCTGGTATTGGAGATATTTGTTTGAAGTTTGACACGGGGATGGAATTGGTTTTGCATAATGTAAAACATGTCCCAGATATGAGACTCAATATTATCTCAACAGGTCTTCTTGATGAAGATGGTTACCACAACAGTTCCGTAATGGTTTGTGGAAAGTAACTCTCGGATCCTTGATTGTGGCAAGAGGGAAAAGGGAATCCAAGTTATACATGACACATCCGAAGATATCCAAGAGCATTGTCAATGCTGTAGACAATGATGATATGGACCGAAGTTATGGCATAAGAGACTTGGTCACATGAGTGAAAAGGGGATGTCTATTCTTTCTAAGAAGAATGTGTTATCTGGTGTGCATGATATCAACTTGAAGAAGTGTTCTCACTGTTTGGCAGGAAAGCAAACTAGGCTTGCTTTTAAGAGTCCTTCTTCGAATGGAGAACATACTTGATCTGGTACATTCCGATGTCTGTGGTCCCATGAAGACTAAAACACTTGGTGGGTGTTCTTATTTTGTCACTTTCATCGATGATCACTCAAGAAAGGTTTGGATATATACCTTGAAGACCAAAGATCAAGTATTGGATGTGTTTAAGCAGTTTCATGCTTTAGTTGAGAGGCAGACAGGGAAGAAACTAAAATGTATTCGAACTGACAATGGAGGTGAATACATTGGCCCCTTTGATGCTTATTGTAGAGAGCATGGAATTCAGCATCAAAAGACTCCACCGAAGACACCGCAGTTGAATGGCTTAGCAGAGCGGATGAATAGAACTTTGGTTGAAAGAGTCAGATACTTGCTTTCACATGCGTGGTTGCCTGCTTCTTTTGGGGTGAGGCTTTGAATACGGCGGTACATGTTATTAATCTAACCCCTTGTGTTCCTTTGCGTTTTGATGTTCCCTGACAGGTTTGGAGCGGCAAAGATGTTTCATACCATCATTTACGAGTTTTTGGATGCAAGGCTTCTGTGCATATTCCCAAAGATGAAAGATCAAAGCTTGATGTGAAGTCTAAGCCATGTGTGTTCCTCGGGTATGGTCAAGATGAATTTGGGTATAGGTTGTATGATCCGGTTCAAAAGAAACTTGTTTGTAGCCGAGATGTAGAGTTTGAGGAAGATCAAACTTTGAAAGATGTTGAGAATGCTGAGAAGAAAACAATTCCTCAACATAATGATGATCTCATTGACTTGGATCCGGTTCCTCCTAAACATGTTGACCCACAGCTTGGAGATGATATTCAGAATGATGAAGAACAGGTGCGATGATGTTGATGATCAAGAGCAACCAAACTTAGATGAAGACGCTCATCCCGAAGTTACCAGTACCTAATATGCCACCATTCATTCCGCTTAGGCGGTCTACTAGAGATCATCATCCTTCCACATGTTATTCTGCACATGAGTATGTTTTACTTATCGATGGGGAGAGCCCGAGTGTTATGCAGAAGCTATGGAAGATGAACACAAAAAGGAATGGGTTGAAGCCATGCAAGATGAGATGAATTCCTTGCATGAGAACGCTACTTTTGATTTGGTAAAGTTGCCTAAGGGTAAGAGAGCTTTGAAAAACAAGTGGTTTTCAAATTGAAGACTGAAGAGCATACTTCTAGACCGAGGTACAAGGCCAGATTGGTGGTTAAAGGTTTCGGTCAAAAAAGAGGCATTGATTTTGATGAGATTTTCTCTCCGGTTGTGAAGATGGGATCTATTCGAGTTGTTCTTGGTTTGGCGGCTAGCCTCGATCTTGAGGTGGAGCAAATGGATGTCAAGACAGCTTTCCTTCATGGTGATCTGGATAAGGAAATCTATATGGAGCAACCTGAAGGCTTTCAGGTTAAGGGGAAGGAAGAATACGTGTGTAAACTTCAGAAAAGTTTGTACGGGTTGAAGCAAGCACCAAGACAGTGGTACAAGAAATTTGAATCGGTCATAGGGAAGCAAGGCTACCGAAAGACTTCTTCAGATCACCGTGTTTTCTTTCAGAGGTTTGGTGATGATGACTTCATCATCTTGTTGCTATATGTTGATGATATGCTGATTGTTGGCAAGAACGTTGGAAGAATTGCCCAACTGAAGCGAGATTTGAGCAAGTCTTTTGCTATGAAAGACTTGGGGCCAGCAAAACAGATCCTTGGCATTCGTATTTTCCGTGATAGAGGTGCCAGGAAGTTGCATATATCACAAGAGCAATACATTGAAAAGGTCTTGTGCAGGTTCAACATGGATAAAGCTAAAGTGGTTAGTTCCCCTCTTACTACCAACTTTAAGCTAACTGATAAAGATTGCCCTTCTTCTAAAAAGAGTATTGAAAAGATGGATAGAGTTCCATATGCCTCAGCGGTTGGTAGCTTGATGTATGCTATGGTGTGTACAAGGCCTGATATAGCTCATGTAGTTGGTGTTGTTAGTCGGTTCCTGTCAAATCCTGGTAAGAAGCATTGGGAAGTCAGTTAAATGGATATTTAGATATCTGCGAGGTACTTCCAAATTGGGTATCACATTTGGAAATGGGAAACCCGTGCTTGTTGGTTACACAGACTCAGATATGGCGGGAAATAAGGACAACATGAAATCCACTTCTGGATATTTGATGACCTTTGCGGGGGAGTCGTTTCATGGCAATCTAGATTGCAAAAGTGTGTGGCCTTGTCTACAACAGAGGTGAGTATGTGGCGCAACAGAAGCGTGCAAAGAACTATTGTGGTTGAAAAGGTTTTTGCAAGAACTTGGTTTCAAGCAACAACGTTATGCGGTTCTTTGTGACAATCAAATTGCTATTCACCTTGCGAAGAATTCTATGTTTCATAAGCGAACAAAACATATTGATGTGAGGTATCATTGGATTAGAGATGCTATTGAAGATGGTATGTTTGAACTTAATAAAGTTCATACCGATGATAATGGTTCCGATATGTTGACCAAGCCGTTAGCAAGGGAGAAGCTCAAGATTTGTTGCTCGATCGCCGGGATGGCGAACTCACCCTCATAGGCAGAAAAAGGGGGAGATTTGTTGGGTATTTTTCTTGGCCCATGAGGGTTATTAGCCCAACATATTAAGGCTCATCTTGGGTATTAAGACCCATCTTGGGTATTAAGGTCCATCTTGGGTATCCCATTGAGGCCCATCTTGGGTCCTCTTTAGACTCCTTATTTACTGATTATTTTCAGTAGTTAGGTAGAGAGCAAGAGTGTGAAAGAGAAACAATAATAGAAAGAGAGAGAAAGATCAAAAGAGAGGTTTTCGTTTTTTCCCTGCAGCAGCCCACAAAACTGAAGATCGCCGGAGTTTGAACCGTTGGATTGTAACGATTTTCGGGCTGTAGCTTCCTTACATATAAAGGAAGGTTTTGACCGTTGGGAATCTGATTTTGAGGCCTGGAAGTCCTGTTTCTTGCCCAGGCAGTTTGCATCAGATTTTCTGGTGATGTTGTTCCTCTTTTGTCTTTAGTTTGTTTCCATACATCTTGATGCTTTATTCCAAGTGTATGATGATTGTTGTATGCCTCTAGTATCTAGAGAAGATCTGATTGTATTGCTCTATTATTGGTGGTAGTGGATTTTAAGCGGCACTAGGTGTCCCGTGGTTTTTACCCGTTTTGGGGTTTTCCACGCTAAAAGCTTGGTGTTCTTGTTGTGTGGTTGTTTACTTTTATTACCTGCTGATTTGGGGCTGATTTGATATTGTTTGGGGGCTGATTAGAGTTGTGATTAGTTTGCCTTATTTGTTTGTTAGTTTCCTCATAGGTTCATACGGGTTTGGGTAGGTGTTGTCAAACGAAGGTTTTGCTTCCGCACTTGTGTTTATTCCGTTGTGACCCATTACACCTTTACCCGTCACGGAGACACCAATCTGAAGGATGCGTTGGAGGGCAGCCTCTCTAGGCACACGGCTTTCAGCAGGTAAATTGACCGGAACACCGGCTCCACCGTGAAAAGCTATAGCCCATCCCATGCTGTTACATTTTCCATCTGATCCAATGCTCTTCCCTTTTTATATTGGGTTTTTTGGACTGTCAATTACAGTGCATGTGCATGATTCATTGTTTATTACTCCAAAGTTTAAAAAGACTAACATCAATTCCGGTGAAGTCTTTTGTATATGATATTAAAAGCATTACATTATCTTTTCAATATAGAAAACAAGAGTTTTTTGTTGAAAATTGTGAGGCCGGTCGGTAGGGGCAGAAGGTCGATTTCCCTAAAATCCAAAGTTTAAAAAGACTAACATAAATCCTTATATACAAATCGGGTGCATACCAAGTCATTACCAACCAATTGATATCACAAAAGCTAAAGGGTGAGTTGAGTTAGTTTTAAAGAATAAATTACTTCAGTTAGTAGGAAATAATCTATACTACATTAAAAAGAAAAATGGTCAATTAGTCAAATGTTGAAAAAGTGAAATAGTGAAATTGTGGAATAGTGGAATCAAGTTAGACAATAAAGGAAAGTATATGGCAATGAAGACTGAAAGTCATGGTACAAGTTAGACTGAAATGTATAGAAGGAAAGTCTGACTTGTTACACGCCATGAAAGTTAATAATGGAAATGAAAGGCTGGACATGGCTTGAATCTTAAAAAACCTTGAAAACTTAATCTATTAATGGAATGTTTTGAAGCATTAAAATGTACAACTGGAAATGAGAATCTATTCAATCATTGCCTATATAAACACACACTACTATCTCTTTTCTTTCTCTCTAAAATCGGCTCCCACCACAAGCCTATACTTCATCTCCCTCACACAAAAAAGTACACATAAACCCTTTTTTTGTTGCCACTGAAACTGCCGCCACCACTGTTATTTTCTCGGTGGTGGACTAGGTGGTTTCGGTAGGTGGCTTTGATGTGTTTATTTGTGCTTTACGTACAGATCTAGACGTGTACTCAAAAATTCAAAAAGGTTTACTTACGTTTGATAAAACTAGACGTGTACTCGTACATAGCAACGAGATTTTATAGCGACATATCGTTTAGTGATAAAAAAAAGTTTATGGGTTATAAACGAAAAATAATAAAAGTTTGAAGATTTGGGGATTAAACATAATGTTTTGAAACCCGGGTCGACCCTTGTGGTTCAACTGGTTGAACCGTTCCGATCGAAAAACGGGTCGATTTAAACCGGGTCAACCCGACGGGTTGGTTTGAACACGGGTGAAATTAAACTGGGTCGCAGATTTGTTGAAAAATCTATATTGTCGGCGCGCCGTGCAACCACGCCATCAGAAAAATAGTTATCAGAAAAGTATTCTTTAGCGCTATAAATAAAGTTTTTCAAAAGAAATATTCGCCGCCGATATTTTGTTGAAACTAGACACCGCTGCCGCTAGGCGCGGGTATTCATCTAGTATTTTTTAAATTTCTTTTGTTAGTGAAAATACTTAAATGAAGACAAAACAATACAGGGAGCAAAGTTATAAATAGCGTGAGGCGTGGCGGGGCGGCATGACCAAACCTCATGCCTTTGCGGCTAAGACGAAGCTTTTGCGTTTATAAGGCGGTAAAAAGTATGAAAATATTTATATATTTATATCATAATTTATATATATCGAGTTTACAAAAACATGTGCCATAAGGCGGCGTGGCGTCATGGCGTGGCGTCATGATCAAGCCTCACGCATTTGAGAGCCTTTTAGAACAGTGATAGGGAGTCCTAATTTATATTAGAGTAATGCTAGATCCACTCTCAAATTCCACACAAAAAACCCACTCGCTGAACATACTTCATAAGTCATCTATTGACACTTTTGTCAATAAGGTATGTATCTCTACTTCTCTCATCCGTGTCTAGGAATTTTATATTGCACAAAACATAAAAATCAAACCTTATGGGTCTCTCAAAACTATATACAAATATATGAACGTAGTAAATATCTATTAATATTTTTCTTAGTTAGGAATTGCATCTTAATATTAATAAATTGATTTTTCGAATTTACACCCCATACCTTTAATCAAAGATTCTCATGACTAGGACACTTATATTTTTCATGCATCGTTAATAAAAGGCAATACTAATTTTTCCATGCCTCATCTCATATGTCTTTTGAATGCTAAAGGGAATACATAACTAATATGTATTTTCGGGTACATTCAAACGTAGCAACATCAAATTAAGGAGTATTTGGGTTATCTCATATAAATAGATACATTTTTTTTTCCATTTTTGAGTCGAGATAACCGCACCTCCACATACTTTTCATATAAACACTCGCTAGATCTTACGATTTCTTTTATGTCTGACTGTCTCAGACAACCGGATCCATGTGATTAGGCAGGGCGAATCCTTTTTACAGGGGATCCGGCAGATCCGGGTATACAAAAGACAGTTTTTGATGATTTTCATTTAAATTTGTTTTACTAAATTATACTCTATAATTACTGAGATTAGGCATTAGGGTTTGACATTTTATCAAGATATGCATTTAATACATATCTAATGGTTAGATCCTTGCTTGTGTTTGTGCTTTTAGCATTTAATGTGATACATGCATTTTATCTATAAATAGTAGCTCTTTGTGATTGCATTCTCATCACCTTCAACTCTTCAAACACTTATAATCTCAGCCCTTTGTGATCATGGCTCCCAAAAGAAACACTTAGAGTTCAAGCATCTCAAGAACAACCACAAACTCGTGTAGACATTGTTCAAGAGATCAATGAACTTCAAGAACTATCCAACCTTATTGAAACTCATATCCAAACAGCCACCAATGCTCAAAACTCAATCTATAGTTTTCCACCTTCAATTGTACCACCACCTCCACAACAAAGAAAAACCGCTAGAATAAGTATTAGACCATGTTGCTTCACCAACCCATTGTCATCAACCAACTCATAACCTCTTAGGAATTTTTCACCACCAAGTGACTTCAATGTTTCTCTTCCCTCAACTCCATTAGAATCACCACCAAACACACCTATGGCTCCACAAGCTACTACTCTAAAAGAGCTACTTTAAACTCCCCAAGTGACACAACCACCACTTTCTACTCCACCACCGACACCAACATAAAACCTATTGAACTAATCTTCTCAACACCTCCTACCTCACTTCATCCATTCTTTGATTAGTTAGAAGATCTACCACCAAGGGTTGACAATCCACTTCCCTTACCATCCATTGCCTCACTTGTAAACTTGGCAAGTCAACCACAACCTATACCTAACATCATGGATGTTGATCCACTATGCCTTCCGCCACTAAATGGACCAACATGGATCAGTGATCCTCTACTTCCTCTTTCACATCATCTCTTTTGTGAACATTGCTAAAGCTCACAAACCTTTGCTCTTGAAGTGCGAGATGAGATGAGCTTCATTCTAAATCACATTCTCGAATGCCTCAACACCATCACCCACCAAAACTACCCTTAATCATTAAAAGAGACATGCAAACACCTAGGACTATAATATTTTCTTATTTACCTTGTATATTTTTATTTCTTCTTTTATTTTCACTTTTTTGTATTCTTTTTTTAAGAACAATTCATTGTTCTTATTTTTACAACTTATATGCGGTTAAAAGACCACTTCAGTTTGTCCCATTTAAACAAGGATTATTGTTCAATTTTTTTTGAATTTTGCATTTGTTGGGTGTGGTTAGATTAGCCTTTTTTTTTTTTTTTTTTTTTTTTTAATATTTTTTACATATTCTTAAGTTATTAATACTCTTCTTGCTAATGAGATTTATTATTGTTTATCACTAACCATATTTTTTGTAGGTTTTTGATTCCCTTAAAACCTAATTGACGTCCTCATTAAAGGAGAGCTATCGTCAAGGGGGAGTATTGCATTTGGGAATTTTTATTCCACAATAATTTCTCTTCGACACTCTTTTTGTTTACAAAAAGGGGGAGAAGAGAGTAAACCTTGAACCTTTTAAACATCTTGAACTTAAGTTTTACTCACAATAATTTTACGTTTTGTTATCAACAAAAAAATAGGGAGATTGTTAATAAAAATAAACCGTAAAAACGTTTACTTATATTTTCCGATTTTTCTATGCTTTGTCAATAGTAATCGTAAAATTATCTCAAGTAGAAATCAAATATCACAAAATTTTAAACTAGTCATCATAATTATTTTGTTACTAGACTACACATTATTTACATATTATTTATACATTTGTTTTTAGTAAATACTTAAGTAAATATATTATTTACCTCATGTATGACATCATATATCATATCTTGCCAAGATACTTGGAGAATTTGCAAGATCACACAAGATTTGTGACCCAAAATCTAGACTGTATGATCCAGATAGTCGAATCCCTTTGATTAGGTTGGTCGGATCCCTTCTGAAAGAGATTCGTTGGGTCATAGAGCTTTTTACTTATAAATGGAAAGTCATTTCTTCATTGTTTCTCACCCCATCTCTTGCATAACTCTTCTTACATTCTTATATCTCTCTAACCTCATATCTCATATCATTCTTGTAGTTTACGTTTTTGTGATTCTCTCTAAGTTCTTCGTAAAAGACGAGATAACGATTTTGCATACAAGACTTACAAGCTTCAAGAGAAGTGTTGTTAGCCTTCATCATTACAAGATCACTGATTTGATACCTGTTTTTCATTCATCACATTGTACCATAAACCTATAGTGTTAGTTTGTGCTGTTGGATTGGTTCTTCCGTTGTAAAGAACTCGGTATTTAGCTTTGTATTAGATAAAGTGTAAGCGATGTTGTGAGGCTTCTCTGCCGGATAAGGAGTTTGTTGACATAGTGTTTACGAACTCTCAAGTTGGGTACTCGGGGAGTGGAGTAAGGCAATGAAGGAGTCCTTGTAGCCAAACCACTATAAATACTTGTGTCATAGTTCTATCTCTTCTTTACTTTACTTTATCGTATTTGAAACTAAAATTTAAATCGGTAATGCTATTCAACAACCCTTCTAGTTTTTCACACTTTTTATTCTATCTAGGCATGAAATGGTTCCTCATTATGGTACACAAATTTTTGGACCTCTTCATAATTGTTTAGACCTATTCTTAAACATCTATAGTGGATGCTTTTAAAACTTTAAAATAGAGAAAATTCAATATATAAACCAAAATTTGAAGCTTGATCAAACCTTTTCTAAAAATAGGTTAGTGTGACTAACCAACTATGCAACTATATTAGTATTTTGACTCGTGTCTCATTTTTTATTCTTAAAGTACTATTGGTTGATGGTGTATGTAAGCTACTGGTATATTGATTTGACTTAATATTTTTAGTGCGACTTACGACTACTTTCTTCGTCTCAAAATAAGTGTACAGTTTGATTTTTTGGAGTCTTATTTGTTCATATTTAATCTTAAATATTTTTATTTGTGTTATATCATATTTGATAAAAAATATACCAAAGAAATTACATTTGAAACCCAGTCGTTTCATATATTTTACAATTATTATATACACACAAATAAAAATATTTAAGGTCGGAGTTAAACAAGAAAGACTCTAAAAAATCAAATTGAACACTTATTTTGAGACGAAGGTAATATTACTTTTTGTGCATCCAATTTTGTCTTTTTCCAAAAAAGAAAAAAAGAAGTTTATAAATAAAAAATTTGATTATTCTTTGTTTTTTTTCGAAAAAAAACAAAATTTGATCGTATACGTCATTCGCAAAAAATATCTCAATCACCGGTACTTTTCAAATTAAGGATATGACACATGTCAAAATATTAATAGAGTCGCATAGACAATTAGCGATCGGTCTAGTTTCAGAAATGGTTTTTCTTTTCTTCTAAAAAAAATTAGGTGTGGCAATTCTCGACACAACACGATAAATGACACGAACACTTCACGGAGTTAAACGGGTTTGGGTTGAGGATAAATAGGTTTGGGTAAAAAAACAGGTCAACCCGTCTAACCCGTTTAATAAACGGGTTGTGTTTGGGTTGAGTAAATATTAAACAGGTCAACCCGTGAACTCGTTTGAGTATACAAGACTCAAAAAATAAAAAATTTAACCTAGTTTTTTATGTTGGATGTGGATTAAATGTATTTTTTTTAATGTACTTAATATGAGTGAATTATGATTATACCTCAAATAACATTGAAATTAACATTTATAACTCTGAAAATTGTCGTATAGTTATTTGTATGTTATTTTTATTATATTTTAGATCCTTACATCATTTTCACATTTAAACTAGTTAAAATAATAAATCACCAAACTTATTCACTGCTTGACTTATCTTTACTATCTAAAATGGAAAAATGGTCAAAGAGGAAAAATGAAAAGTTGAAAATTGAATATTGAAAGTCAAGCTTTTTAAAACCTTGAAATGTCACTTAAAAATATTGAAGCTTACTTCCTACGAAATGGAGTTTTTTAGTTAAGCATAGTATTTTTAAAATTAAGAGTAAACTCCAAAATACATCCCTGTGGTTTACGGGTTTACCCTGTTCTGCGACCATACATCCCTCTCGTTTATACATCACTCCGCTAGTAAAACTTAACCTATATACATCCCTCGTTAAAATAAGGACTAATGCAAATTATATCTCCTAACGATATAAAATATTTACAACGTTAGTCCGGTTAACTGGTTTAGTCCTTTTAATTTTAGTTGTTGTCATTTTTTACTTACATCATTTTTTTTTTTCACATTTAAAACTAGTTAATAACCTTTTCCCCGCTTTAAATGCCCACTCTTTAATATTTTCGTCTTTTTTATGTTTCGCTCACTGTTTTCACTTTTTATTTGTTTTCATACACCTTTATTCGAATAAAACTAAAAGTGTACAGAATAGATAAAAAGTGAAAAAAAGACAAAACGTAAAAACACAGAAAACGTAAAAAATGTCAAAAAAAAGATAGACGAAAATGTAAAAAATGGACTCAAAACGTGAAAAAGATGAATATGCAAAAAACTACTAAAAGGTGAAAAACGTAAAAAAACGTGAAAAAAAAACGGACGATAACTTAAAAATGGACAAACGAAAAAATGCAAATAAGCGGACTAAAACGTGAAAAAAAGGATGAAAACGTTAAGAAAAGCGAAATTTCAAAACGAAAAATAAAACCAATGTAAAAAAATGAAAACGTCTAAAAAAAACGAAAACGTAAAATAAAAACGGAAAACGAAATGTAAAAACGGACAAAAACAAAAAAAAACGAAATGTAAACGGAAAACGTAAAAAACGGGACGTAAAATTTACAAAATATTAAAATGACTAAGCTTAACCAGAGGACTAACGTGTAAATATTTTATATCCTAACGAGAAATAATTTGCACCGTTAGTCCTTATTTTAACCGAGGGATGTATATGGGTTAACTTTTACTAACGGAGTGATGTATCTGTTGAAACTTTTGCGAGAAGGATGTATGGTGCGAAACAGGGTAAACCACAGGGATGTATTTTGGAGTTTACTCTAAAATTAATTTAACAAAGTATGCACTTCTAAATATATTTATAGAAAAGGGCATTTTACTGTCACGCTTATTCACGCATCCAAACATACGCATCCAAGCGTTATCAAATGTTTACCACAATACTAAACTTAAATAGACCTTTGAAACTTTAATAATTAATAAATTTGATGGAAGTTAAATTTGCAACACAATTTTGAATACCACCAATTGCTTTCGCTTAATTTTCTTTATTAATTAATCTGAACATGCTATTTTCCATTTTAATATCAGGGCAATTGCTTCAAATTCCAATCACTAATTATATGTGCGGAAGAACATTTCACTGGATGTTTCATGTTTGTCATGGAGTAAGTAAAGGACAGGATACAATGAAGAAATTAAAACTATGATCATCCCAGTATCGCCCAGTTCAAACAAAATATTGATTTGTTAAAACTTATAAAAAAATGTGGTGACTGGTGAGGGAAGCTCGAAGTGATCGAACAGAGATTAAAGATCAGTTCCGTACTTCCATGAGTGTCGTGTATCTAATCATGTTTTATGTGTTCTTTTACCTAAGATACTTTGTTCCTTCGGCTATGATGTCGAAAAAGTCATACGTTATATCAAGATGATATTAGAAGTGTAGATTGATTATTGAGTTTTGTTGTATCATAAATGGTGAGGAGGCGGAAAAGATGGTGTAGAAGACATTCGCTGACCAATGGATAATTTCTCCTATTTCATAGACTTTATATTTTGCTAATAAAATAAATGAAATAATATTATATATTAAATATTTTTAGATGTGCATAGTTTGTTAAATAAATTTTGAAAATACAATAGTTAACCAAAAAACTCCTACGAAATGCAAGGCTGGCTAGAAGAAAGGTAATACCATTATCTATGGCAACTACTTTAATATTGTGGCTAGAAGAAAGCTAATACACAGCTGGAAGGTAAACTACAAGGTAGGACACGATTTGATAAAATCTGGGCTTAGTTAAGACATTCGAACCTCAAACCATATATAAACAAGCACAAAACACACCATCTTCATCTTTTTCTCCCTTCCGCCTCTCTAACGCCCAAAAAAGTACACACACACATAACCATCATCAACAGATGATTCCGCTGCTGCTAGGCACACTGGCACCACAAAATACAAACGCATAACTGCCTCTACTATAACAGTGGCTAGGTGGTTTTGGTGGTTGGTTTTAGTGAAAGTTCTTTCTATGATTCGTTTTTGGTATGTTTATTAATGCTTTCGATTCATATCTAGCCGGATCTATTGAGTTTTAGCCATCTGGTGGTGGTGTTTTTGAATTTTTAGTGGTGGTTTTGGTGGCTTTATTTGGTTTTCTTAAACAGCCATGAACAAACACCGTGATAGTGTTGTCAGTTGTTCAGTGTGGTTTGGTTGTTTAGATTTTTTGACATCTCGCAAGGTTGTGTTTTGAATTAATGATTTTAGATCCGGTTAATGAAATAACTTGTTAGACGTGTAAATCTGACCGGTTTTCACTGTTAGTGAAATTGATGGAGGTTTGGTGCAGAGTGAACTTCAAGAACTTGAAAGTTGAAACTTTTATAAACAAAAAAACATTCTTTTATTAGTAGAGTACAACTTTACTTGTAGAGGAATGAAGAAAGTGTTTGAGCCCAATTATAATATTGATAGACTGTGATTTTGTACCTCGAGCTCCCCAACAAGTAAAAAAGTATATACCTCAAGCTTCCCAACAAGTAAAAGAGTATATATTGTTTGGGACATTGCTAAAAACCCGTGGTTATGGAGACAAGAGTACAAAAGCAAACAGTTGCTTTGAAATGAAAAATGCAAATTTGATCAATTACACAAAAGAACATTCCAAAGAAGAAAAAAAATAAAAGCAATTATCACATAACATGGAAGAAAGCAGATAGATCGATGGACACAGAATGGGTTCTTTTCCATTCTTTTAATAACATTTCACATTTAAAAAATTATAATATGGTAGCTTTGTAGACATGATTTGTGTCCCTCATTACAAAAACCAGAATGAAACAAAAATCTATTATAGGAAAATGCATTTAAAAAACTATACTACGGTAGCTTTGTAAAATGTCTAAATAGAAAATATCGAAACTTAAAATCTATTGTAGGAAAAGGCATACATTTCGATTTATGTTTTATAATTTGACTTAAAATTTGAGTTGAACTTTATTTAAGTTAATCAATTAAATAGTCAAAGCTTATAGAAGAAGATACATAAATTTTGGCCCATTATTGTTAAAACATCAATATCGATCTAACATGCGATTTTTTACATTATTTGTTTTCTTTTTAAAGATGGAAGTAGCATTTAAAGAAATGCCAAGAAACGTTTGAAAAACCCGATATTGATCGCTTTCGGAGATACGCAACGAAATTTTTTTCTAATCAATCATTAAAATGATATTAATTCAATGTATTAATATTTTATCTCTTCTAGAAACTATTATAGTTGTATTACATGTGTATAATTCTTGATTAACTTGTATTATTTTATTAGTGTCAACAAACATAAAAGCTTACATGTTTTTTTTTAACAACAAAAAAGCTTACATGTAAACAGATTTGTTGTTGATCAATATTTGAATAGAAACTCTTACTTTTTATTAGAGCACAAGGTATGAGGTGCCATTTGTGAGCCATTGGTATGCCAACCTTACCGGACAACATGCCAAACTTGTGCCAAATGAACTCTTTTGTGTTTTGAGCCACTCCACTAGCTCAAGCCAAATGCACCTTTTGTGTGCGTGTTTTTTTTTTTTTTATTGTGAGTGAGTAGTATATTTGGTAGGGTATTTTGCGGGACCTACAGGTGATGTTAGTGGTATGTTATGAGGGAGGGTTGTTTGAGTTATTGGTGTTTTATTGGGAGGTGTATGATGTGGCGCTGAGGTGGTATACCAATAACGTGTTTTTGGGTCCTTGCATACCTTGTGCTCTTAGTGAATCAGTCAATGAGGAGTCTACACCTCAAATATCGTGTACCAAGAAGTTTTGCGTGATGACTAACGTGCATTGTTACTTATCTCATAATTGATGCATTTTTATTTTATTTTTTTAGTTTCACTACATGTTTTTATATGTTCTTTGATAGATATTAAGAATTATTGTTTGACTTGAATTATCGCATGTTACAACCTTTTGCATTTACATTTTGATATTCTTCACGTGTTATGTTTAAACGTTACACGAAACACTTACCACAATATCACATCTATAGTTGTTTCTGCTAGAAAATCCCGTTGCTATGCACGCATACCTGATGAGATGACGATTCCATACACAGAAGATGCTGCCTCAAAGGATGCATTGATAAATGAAGTGTTTCCTTCCTTCGTCACCATAGCTCATTCACCTACTGATATAGTTTCAAGAGCAATTTTATCCACTAAAAATGAACATGTTGACAACATTAATGATATGTTGATTGACAGATTTCCTGGCGAAGAGAAGGTTTACTATAGTTTTGATGAAGCAGAAGACGACACCCATAACTTCTATCCTTTGGAATTCTTAAACTCGCTCAACGTGAGCGGATTGCCTCCTCATTACTTGCGTTTGAAAATTGGATGCCCGATTATTCTTTTAAGGAATCTCGATCCGGCAAATGGATTATGTAATGGAACGAGGTTGATATGCAAACGTTTTGATCCTAATGTCATCAATGCTGAGATTGTTGTGGGACAGCACGCTGGAGTTAGAGTGCTCTTGCCAAGAATTCCTCTTGCTCCATCTGAAGACGACATGTTCCCTTTCAAACTAAAGAGAACACAATTCCCCGTGCGCCTTAGCTTTGCGATGACTATTAATAAAGCTCAGGGCCAAACAATTCCAAATGTGGGTGTCTATTTGCCAGATTCTGTTTTCTCTCATGGCCAGCTTTATGTGGCATTGTCTAGAGGGATATCTCGTAGAACAACAAAGCTATTGGTTAAACCAGTCAAAGAGTTCCGTCAAGCAGGAATCTATACCTCAAATGTCGTGTATCAAGAAGTTTTACGCGACGAGTAACATGTGTTGTTAGTTAATATTTCATAATTGATGTAATGTTTTATTTTAAGTTTCATTAAATATTTTTATATGTCGTTTGATATATGTTAAGAATTTTTGCTAGAGTTGAATTATCACATGTTACAATCGTTTGTAATTACATATTGATCATTTTTCACGTTCTATTTTGAACGTTATACAAAACACTTACCACAATATCGCATATCGTTAATTGTCTGCCGCTAGGCACGGGTACTCGCCTAGTTTAGTTAAACAAGTTAAACGGGTCATAAACGAGTTACACGTGTTATGCAGGTCTGGGTTAGGGTTGAGTTTCTCGACACGATTAATAAATGGGTTGTGTTTGAGTAGAGGTTATACCAACCCGTCAACACGCAAACCTGAATAGATCAACACGAACACGACTCTATTGCCATCCCTAATAAAAATGGATCAAGCTAATTTGAAATATTTTTCCTTCACTATTCTTTTTATTTCACTAATATTTTTAACCGAAAAACCAAACATCACAAAACTAAAACATCCGTACCATTACCCCAAAATGTCCCCGACAACCACCGGTCATCTCCTACACCTAACCCTCTCCTGCCGCAAAATCTCAGCACATGTCACCATACCCGCAACCAACTCCATCATCGCAATGGCATCCTCCACCGAACAAGAATTCATCCCCCACTACAAATCCAAACTCACCACTTTCCCTCGCTCCCACAAGCTTTGGGACGCCAAAATCGCTACCAGAGTAGGTGAAAAGCTGGCGGCCCGGTTGAATGATGTTGGTGTTATGGATGTTGAGATTGATGTGGAGGAAGAGATGGCACGGTTGGAGTGTTATAGGAAGAGGTTAGGTCCGTTTTTGAGAGCGGTTGAGGAGGCGGGTGTTCGCGTTATTGGTTCCAATAAATTGCAATACTAGAATTACTAAAATGGTTTTTGCGGTTTTCTCAAAATCGTTGAAATCGTCCCTCTTGAAAACTAATTGCGTAAATGGTCGTGAGAGAGAGAGCTGGAAAGTGAGTGTATAAATGGCCGGAGACGCTGGCCATTTATACATTGATATTCTCTCTCATGGACCATTTACGCAGTTAGTTACAAGAGGAATGATTTCAACGATTTTAAGCAAACCGCGAAAACCATTTTAGTAATTTACATATAGTTTAGATACTTATGTACTCCGTAACAGTTTTGTATAACTTATACAGTAATGGTTTTAGTTGAGTTTTTGGAATGATTCAAGTATTATTTCTGTTTTATTGTAGTCCTTCATTTCAATCTTATCAGAAAATGTGATCGTCTGATACAGGATTCACAAGAAAAATGCATTTTAGATGAGATGTACACTGGCAAAAATAAGTAATCCCAAACACCTTGTCACCTCAAAATAAGCATAAGCCATTTGGATAACACATAACTGCTTGTGCTTTAAAATAAGCTGATAAGCACAAGTGCAGAAAAGTTCAACAATCCTAAATACCCCTTAGTCCTCGAGATGTCTTTACATGTCCTTCGATTCTATAAATCTGAAAGAGAAAAAAAATGTAACTGGTCCATTACCATTATGCTTGTGCACAAAAAATTAAGGAGAAACAAAGCACATACTTCAATTACTGTCAACAATATTGGACGGTTTTAACTTTTAAGTTTTTACATTATCACGGATTATTTACAAACTGACATTATGCGATTTACCGATCTCTTCATCTGCTGCATGTGTTTAATATATTCTGTACTAAGATCAAGGCATTATGCGATTTATCCCATATGCTTTGATCGATAATAAATAGTACATTCTCTTATCTACAGTGGTATTCTTTCTTTCAAGATGTTTTTTTAGATGAGGATATTGTTGAACTAAAGCTAGTTTAAGAAAGATATTTGATTCCATTACTTTAGTTATATTAGTTACATTGTAATATCACAGTGCACAGAAAAGCATGTTTTGTCTACTTATAATTTTTGGGAGCTGAAGCAGGGGAACATGATACGCTTGAGTTTTGAGAAATGGGCGAAAATATGTAAAATTGTGACACAAAAGTGTAGTTCTTATATTGCAACATTTCTTTTCTAACATTAAGTTAAGAGTTTTATTTACTCATTGTCATTGTCACAAGTTATTGATATTATTGATTTTTGCTCATAAGATTTTGTTATTTATGCTGGACTTTTGGCTTACATTTTTCTATCGAGAATATGAAACATTGTAATTATCATCTAAGATAACCCTTCTTTAGAATCAATCACATAATCTTCTGCAATCCAAGATTTAAAATTATCTTGTCAGCATTCTAAAACACTTGCACGCTGGGACTCATGAACCTAGCATTATTCAGAACACTTTAGGCTCATGTAGCCTAGGTCCACCAATGCCCAATGTATGTCTGCAAACAATCAAAAATTTGTTGCTGGCAAATTGGGTACCTGTTAAGACCTGTTAAGAGAAAAAATGTACTATGCAATTTTTTTATTTTTTAAAATATTTGTTTTTAGTAGTTTAGAGTTCAATATTTAACTTTTTTGATAAATAAAACGTATATCTGCCATACTCAAACCACCAAAGCTAAGTATTAAACGAGTTGTTTTCATGTTTGAAACTTATGTTATTCGCGCGCACCGGACCTGTTAAGACCTGTTAAGACACGATTTGCCAGCTCTAATTTAGACATGTAGTAAATTGTAGCCTTAGCCTATGCCGCTTGAGCTTGGTAAACCATGATGGAGAAATACATTTCTTCTAAGTTGATTGTTAGATGTCTTATAGATGGAAAGGCTAATTTTTCAGTGAGTGTGACAACACAAACTTAACAAAACAAGACTCAGGAAGGAAAAGAAACACCGTGAGTTGTCCAGAACGTAAATCACACAACAGTTATTACAACTCATATATACAATTGTAACAACATAAAATGTTCTTTACCATCTACTTCTGGAAACACATTAATTGAACCTGTTCCTGACGGAAATCATGTTTGTTCTTATACATCATCTATACATGCATATATAACATATATAGAAATCCATGTAAATCATCTACTGGTTGATGTATTGAAGCATCCAATGTGGCATGTTGGTTAGCGGCTGAGTTTGTCTCCGTGTTTCATCTATTTCCCCATTACCTCGTGCCTGGTACATCTCACTGCGTTGCATACGGATTTCATGAAATGATATTGTTTTTGTAATCCTACTATGCTAGTACAGTTGTTACAAAATGGGGAAAAAGAAGTCTTAGCGGGTCAACCTGGTTGACCTGTAAGTATAAAAGGATTACCAAGGTTGACCAGTTTCAACATGAACCCGTTACCCGACCCACCCATCTCACCCCTCTACTTTTTGAGTAAGGATGCACCCATCATTTTCAGTCAAAATAACAAATTTACAATTATAGTTGTAAGATGCTAATAATAAAATTGAGGGAGGGAGAGGCTAACCCGAGGTTCAACTGAAATGGTGACAAGCTCTCACGAGTTGGCTGCTCCACCGTAGGCGGTTGGTCTAGTTCTAGTTCTTTCTCCTTTCCTTTAATCTGCTCAGTTTTTACATAGAAACATTATTCTATTTCTTAACTAGGTAACGAGTTCTTCAAAAATGTGAACTGAATAATGCAAGGGCAGTCTATGTTACCTCCTTCGAGAGCAAGTTATTTTCATCCTTCAATGCCTTGTCCTGAGTAAATATGATTTTTGGTTCAAAAATCATATGAAAATGTTAGCGTCATTTCAATACAGGCTAGCTGTATCTCCTGAACGAGAATCAGCAATCACTTCTATTCCTACTTGATTATAGATTCCAACAAAGCATTTGTACTTGCAAAGATCCATAAAAATATCATTACTTGACAATTGAACTCTCTTCAACTGAACAGGTACAACTCAACCTACTTACAAGGCAAGCTGGTAACAAAAAAAGCACACGAGAGACTAAGAGACCCCCTTTAGTTCCATGTCAGCAGGTGGGATTTAACGTATTTCCTCAGTCTCTTTAAAGTGTGTACTTAACATTTAAGGTTGGGTAAAAGGTCTAGGGTGTATTTAGTTGGTGAAAAATAATAATTGTCCACTTTGACTTTTTTGAGTCTTTCTTGTTTAACTTTGACCATTAATATTTTTATTTGTGTTATATAATATTTGATGAAAATTATACCAAATGAAAATACATTTAAAACACAATATATTCATATAACTTTCATCAAGTATTATATTACACAAATAAAAATATTTATAGCCAAAGTTGAATAAAAAAGACTTAAAAAAGTAAAAGTGGACAATTATTGTGGGACGGAGGTAGTATATTTTTCTAGGAAATTTTTCATTAGAAACTGAAAAACTAAAAATCCGTTTAGTCACACATTTTTAAGAAATTTTTCTAAAAGAATGAAAATTTCATTTTTCAAAATTTAACTAGAATTTAGGAAAGAGCTTTACTAAAAGAGCAAGGTTTGATTAAGTGGTCAACACCCTTGCCTCTGGAGACAGAGGTCAAGGGTTCGATCTTCACCCCTTGCAAGGCCGGAGGTCCTTTTCTACCTTTGGTAGAACCGGAAGCAGGTATTGGGACCCATAACCCGTGGAAGACGGTATTGGGCGTTACTTTTTTTTTTTTTTTTTTTAGGAAAGAGCTTTACTCTTGCCCATATTTTTCCTTCCATTCTTTTTACATCCCCTTGTATTTTTCAATTTTTAAAAAAATGTTATCTAAGCGTGTTCTCTTAATTTATAGCTCATTTCTAGGGATCAAAACCCTTCCCTTTTCTAAAGAAATTGAAATAGAAAATTGAAGAAATTTTTCTACACCTAAATGCACCCCTAGCTTTTCGGATTCTTTGAATTAACATAGATAATGAAACAATGTATTAAAAAGGATCACCCACAAAAAATAGTTAAAATCAATAGTAAGTTTTGTTCTACTTGATATATCTTTTGACTCCACCACTGCTTACATAGAAACCATGTCTTATTGCCACAAGGAATAACTTTTAAGTTGCTCCTTAGATTCTACATGGCACATGATTTATGATGCAAAGTCCTATAACAAAGTCTTATAACAAAGTCTTCACATCAACCTTGAGGAAGAATCAAGTTTATTCATATTTGGAAAATCGCATACCTTCTTTTGAAGCTCAGAAATTGATTCAAACATCAAATGGTTCTGCAAATAAAGACGGTTGCTTTAAAACACATCATCAAAGTAGTTTTCGAAAACTCGAACAGGGATATCATCATGTGGGTGTTTGAGATTTGCAAATTTAAACTACTTATCTTTTTATGTGTTTTAAAATAAGCTTACCTGTATAAACAATTCCATGCACACTGCTTATTCAAGACAGCTCAAATCATCATAAATAATTTGATAAGCAGGTTGGATAAGCAATCCCAAACATCCTAAATTTAATGCATAATCCCAAACATCACTAAGCGGGTTTGTACCTTTCTCGACCTGAGGCGTCTTAAGGCTGTTTCAAGTTGCTGCTCCAAATTCTGAAGCTCCTTGAGGCTCAAGGAATCAATGTCTTCTCCAACTAAATGCCTAAAATTAGAAAATATATTATTATTATCGTTACTTTACTGTATAAAAGTATAATGGACACCATTCTTGTCACAAGGATGGGCAGAGAAGGTAATGAGTTCAGCTCAAAATGGTTCCCAAACACGTTTGTCCTTCCCTTTGGTTTTATTTTATGGACAAATAAATATTTTATTATTAAATAAACCATAAGTAGGCTGTGATAAGCATAAAATTTTATGCATATGAATTCCGATGTGTTTGACACTTAGACCCCATTGCAGTTTAAACAATTTTAGAATATTTACTCATTTGACAAAGTTAGATATATGATGCGAGCAAGAAACAGGAAGTCAACTTTTGGTCAAAGTCAATGGAAAAGTCAAAACTCTGTTATAACTACTTTTGGCGGGAAATTTAGTTACACTACTCTTTCCTCCCCTATAAATACCAGTCATTGTTTTTATTTTCATTCCATTCACATAGTTGTCAGGATCCCGATCCTGATCTCAGGATCCCGATCCTGATCTTAGGATCTTACGGTTTTACGATACTGCAAAGCAAAAACGATCCGGATCTTACATAGGATCTTTGCAAGCTTAAGATCTTATAGGATCCCGATCTTGACCATACGATCTTACGATCTAATCCGATCCGATCTTACTTTTCTCGGATTACAAACTAAAAAACTACAAATTTATGGGTTGTTTGTTTGTAGAATTCAAAAAACAACGTGTTAATCTTTTTAAACATTTTATAATCATAATTTAGGACAACATTTATATGAAACATTCATAGTATTTTGTGGTTATAATGTATTAGAATTTGTAGATTTGTATAAAATTACATAAACTATTAAGAAATAACATTAGAGTAGGATCTTAAGATCCCGATCCGATCTTACGATCACGATCTTGCAAAGACGAAAACGATCCTGGGTAGGATCCCGATCTTGACAACCTTGCCATTCACAAAATTGTAACAAATCCCCTCTCCTCTCATTATCTCTCTTTCATTTCTCTTTAATTCTCTCATTTCTTGTAATTCAATCATTTCAATAACAAATCACATTTTAGCCAAGTATCTTCTCTTTCTCCATAAGATTTCTGGTTAATTGTGTTTGGATCATATAGTGGTATCAAAGCGTATCTGATAATATTTTCCGGTGAAATTTGTTAGTTTTCCAGCGACTCTGTTAGTTCCGAAGAAATCTGTTAGCTTTCCGCTGAAAATTTGTTCAAGAATCAGAAGTGCTACACTGGTACTCTGATCAAGTGTATGCTATCCGTTCAGAAACATGGCCAAGTGTCAACTATTCATCAATCACGAGAACAACACATTAGTGTTCAAATCCTCTGTTTTCGAACTAATGATCAGTTTTGAATGACTTGAATTGGCAACGAAACAGTTAAAGCTGTTAGTTGTTACTTATTAGAAGACGAAGGAGTAATAATAGCTAATAACAAGAATCACCACTAATACAAGAAAATAGCATACAAGAAAATAGGTGTAGAGCTTGCGTGTTACTACTACGAGAAATTACTCTAGAGCACTACCAACAGTAGTGGAGGCTTTACAAACAACTATGAAGGAAATAATGGCTCAAAATCAAGCTTTAACTGCAGCAGTGATGAGTTTGCTATATGGTGAGGGAACAAATCATCATAGAGGCTCACAATATGGTAGGATGGCTAAGATAGAGTTCCCTAAGTTTAATAGAGATAATGTGAAAGGCTGGATCTTTAGGTGTAGACAGTTTTTCAAGATTGATGGAGTTTTGGATGACATGAAAGTAGAGTTGCTTCAATGCACCTATATGACCGAGCATTGATTGGCACCAACAATATGTTAAAAAGCATGGTGAAGGCACTACTTGGGAGATGTATGAAGAAGAAGTCTGGAGAAGATTTGGAGCAGCATATGAAGATCCAATGGTTGACTTGAAGAACTTAAAGAAAGAAGCTTCAGTATAACAATATCAAGAGTTGTTTGAGGCACTCCTGAATAGGGTGGATTTTTCTGAATCATATGCTGTAAGCCTGTTCATTGGAAGTTTAAAGAAGGAAATCAGTATGCCTTGGAGAATGTTTAAGCTCAGCACTTTAGCTGATTGTATGCTATGGCTAAGTTGCAAGAAGCTACCAATGCTGTTTTCAAACCAAGGTATGCTCCTCCATCACTACCTACCTCAAAGTATGTGCCAAATGCTAGTTATGCAAATAGGAATGTGAATACGCCTTCAAAATCTGCTACTGTAATTGTAATTGGAAGTAATTCAGTAGTTCTAAAAGCTGTTGGAAGTAGACCTTATAGGCTGACTAAAAAAGAAATGGATGAGAAAAGATCAAAGAACCAGTGTTTCTATTGTGATCAAAATTATGCACCTGGTCACAAGTGTAATGGCCAGCTATTTTCTTTGGAAATTGTAGCTGAAAGTGAAGAAGTGGTGTGTTTGAAAAATGAGACAATTGAGGAAAGTCCAGAAGGAGTGTTTGGATATGAGCTTAATGAGAGTGTAGTTGTACCTGAGGAACATAACAACTGTACTAATGAAGGAGCTGTTGGATTCAACCACAAATATCACTCATTGCCTTGTCTGGAATCAATACCTTCCAAACTATGAGGGTTCAAGGTTAACTAAACAACCAAACATTCAATATCTTGATTGAGAGTGGTAGCACTCATAACTTTGTGAACATCTCTACTGCTAAAAGGACGGGCTGTTTAGTAAAACAAACTTATCCCCTACAGGTAGCAGTGGCTGGTGGTAGCTTTCTCACTAGCAATCAAGAGTGCAAATGGTTGGTTTGAAACTGCAAGGGGAGACATTGAGTGCTGATGTAATGCTCATTCCTTTGGGAGGTTGTGAGATGGTCTTGGGAGTGCAGTGGTTGACCACCTTGGGAGACATTGGGTGCAACTTCTTGTAATTAAAGATGGAATTCATGTATAAGGGAAGGAAAGTACCCATAAGAGGGACTACTCAGCCTGTGGTACAATGGATAGAAGGAAAGTATTTGCATAAGTAGATGGCAGGTGGAAATGCTAGTTTGTACTCAATGGCAGTGTGTGTATCCTACCACTGGTGTACAAGTTGAATTGATGAGCACAAGAATTGAGGAGAAAATTTTCACCAACACTCATGCAAGTTTGAATGGCATAATCAGCAAGTATGGACAAGTTTTTGCTGTCCCAAAGAGCATGCCACCATACAGGACACATGATCACAGGATTCCTTTAAAGGAGAACACCTCACCTATTAAACTCAGGCCATACAGACATCCTCCTACTCAGAAGGATGCCATTGAGGAGATGGTTGAAGAGTTGCTTGACAGTGGAGTAATAAGGTGTGGTCACAATCCTTTCTCTTCACCAGTTGTCATGGTAAAAAAAAGGATGGATCATGGAGGATGTGTATTTATTATAGGGAATTAAATAAGCACATTGTGAAGGATAAGTTTCATATACCTATCATAGAAAAGCTTATTGATGAGTTACTTGGAGCTAAAGTGCTCACCGGATTGGACTTCAAATATGGCTATCGTCAAATAGGAATGTGTGAGGAGGATATCGAAAAAAATGCTTTTAGAACTCATCAAGTTCATTATGAGTTCCTAGTAATACCTTTTGGGTTAACAAATGCACCTTTCTCATTTCAAGCCTTAATGAATGAAGTGTTTGCAGAGTACTTAAGGAAGTTTGTTTTAGTCTTTCTTTGATGATATACTGGTGGATTATCTTGGGCAAGGATATGATGGAGCATGAGAAGCATTTGGATCTGGTTTTAAGTACTATGCAGTCTCATTAGTTGTTTCTGAGCAAGTGTGTGTTTGGCACAACACAAGTGGATTATCTTGGGCATGTGATTTCTAGTCAAGGAGTTTCTACTAACCCATCCAAGAATAAAGCAATGAAAAAATGGCCAATACCTGTGAATATCAAGAAGCTAAGAGGTTTTCTAGGTCTTATAGGATACTGATAAGGTTTTAAAATGTACCTTTTTGAGGGGTCGTTTAAGCCCTTATTTGATCACTTTTGTATCCGTTATTACTTAATATCGTTCCTTTTCACTTTTTAGGTCTCTTGAAGGCAAATTGCTGGAATAGCACTTATTTGGACGAAAAGGCGCGGATATACGAAGAAAATGGCCAAAGTCAAGAATCGAGACACTCAAGCTGCTGAAATACAAGGGGACGGCGTCGGGTGTTACATGTGACGCCGTCGCATCACTTTTGTGACGGCTCAGTAGCCAAATTGCTTATTTTCAAGTGACGGTGTCAGGCTTTAAAAGAGTAGGTCGTCGTAACTCAGACGGCCTAGATTTGATCCAGACGGCGTCAGAGACTGAATGGGACGGCGTCACAAGCATAAGGTGACGTCGTCGCAAGACTAACGTGGCCAAGACGAAACCCTAATGATGGCGACCCGACGGCGTCACAATTCATAAGGGTACGCCGTCGCGATTGTAATCTTATATATAGAATCCGAATTTTTCAGTTTTAGTGTGTAGTCTTTTGGAGTAAAAACCTAAACCGAACCAAGGCTGTCTTGTACAGTATTTTAGGGTTCCAAACCCTATCTTACATCAAGATAAGTGTTTTACTTCATTAATTCAATTATGTCTTCAATTACTTGTGTGTATGCTTGCATGTTCTCCATGTCCGGCTAATTTACTTGTGTGTTTGCTTAGGGAATATGAAACTTAATTATTGAATATTGATTGGTTGTCTCTTATCTTAATTGTTAATGATCTAGTAATGCGATAGGTCATTCGTTGTGTAGTTAATGCTTGATTAATCTTTGTGAACCTTAGACTATAACACCTAGAGTAGTTGTAGGCTAAACCATCCAACGAGTACCTTAGAGTTAGAGTTTATAATTCCTAGAGATTTTGTAGACGAGACCCTTTGGTAGTTTCAAAGAGTTAGGGACAAACGCATACCCTACGACTTTAGACACACAACGCGATTAAGAATAAGGACGTGACAATTCAACCATCAATAGGAGATAATTAAGGAGTAATAAAACCTAAGTAAACACATCTTTAAACCATCATACGAGCACACAATAATTAGACATAGACTACATACACCTTAGATTAGATAATTAGATAAGTAGAGTAATCGGTAGAAATACCAATCCCCAAATCCAAACCCCGAGATTCGTACCTTTCCTTTTCTTAAAAATATAAAAAGATAAAAAATAATCTTCCTCAACCCCAACCTTAGCGTAGTAACTTCTCACTAGCATTCCTATTCCCCTAGAGAACGATATCAATACCCGTGGCTTACCCTAATACTACACTACAACGATTAGGTTCACTGCCTAGGGTGTTATAAAACTTGCTCGAAGAAAAGGAAGTTCCTTTGACCCCGAACGACGCGTGTAGCGTTATCAAGTTTTTGGCGCCGCTGCCGGGGAATAGAATAGCTAGTTAGTAGTCCACCTCGTTTAGGTTTCTTTGCTTGATTCCTATCAAGTAAAAAATTTTCTCATTTTTAGCTTTCTCATAGTCTATCCCCCTTCTTCGTGACCTTTGTTCGTAACCCCATCACTTTTCATCATGGAAGGTGATAACCAACCACCAAACAACACTTTACCACCAAACAAATGCCCACTGTTTGATCCAGCCTCTGCCAACCAACTTCGAGCTCGTATTATTAGTGAAATTGGAGAGCTTAGGAAACTAAATAGGATGATTGAAAGTACGCTTGAGGAAGCGCTTAAGGAATCTACTCACCCTTTAGATAGTGATTCGACCTCAAGTGATTCGGATGATGACCTAGAAGATGGAGATTATAAGGTGTTAGAAATTATGGAGGGTAGTAAGGAGGAGGAAGAACTTAGGGAGTATTTCGATTCATACCCTAAAGGGAAGGAAACCGCCTATCATAACGTGGTTAACTTCCCAAGACCACCTTTCGAGCCTCGCATAAGAAAGGGAAACCCTAAAAACATCAAGATACCGTGTATGATTGGATACTTATATAGGGATCACACCTACATTGACTATAAGGCACCCATGAATATAATGTCTAGGCTCTATTACAATTGGATCATGAGCAAAAAGCTAGAACCTATGAGGGACTCCTTTCGCCCTAGGAAAGCAAGTAACTATGTGGGGAGGGTTAAAGGATTGCATGTCTTCATAGGTAACTTCACATATAGGTGTGATTTCATGATCTTGGAAAATGTTAAGGGTATCATTGATGGGTTTTTAGGAGATGTGATACTTGGGAAACCATTTATAGAGGAGTCTAAGATGGTTTATGATTGAGAGGAAGGAATAGTCGAGTTCTCAAATGGAGCCGAGAGTGTTAAATATATAATGCCCCACAAAAACAAGAAGTTTGAGGGTATGGATAATTTAGATGTGGATAACATTCCGGCATTTGAAGTAGACTGGAAGAACAAGGTTTACTACACTGCTTGTCTTGAACTAGTCCCTGAATATATTCGTGATGAGAGAAGGGTTAAGGAGATCGAATGGGCCTCTAAGATTAGGACAACGTAGGAGCACGACTACAAGTCTAGCTACAAGACTCATAAATAAAGAAAAGCGCTTCGTGGGAGGCAACCCATGCTTAATTGTTTGCTTGATAGTGTCATATATCTTTTATTGATTGCTTATTCTCATGTTTAAATTTGTAAAAATGCTTTATTTTGTTTTTAACCTCGTCTTAATTGCATATAAAGGTATTTTACATAAAGGATAAGTGTAGGGAGAATTACACACGTTTTCAAAAGAAACGTAAACATGAGAATTTCAATTAATTAAAAGATATATATGTGTGTTTGTTCGAGTCAAATGCTTGTATCGAGTCATAATGGATGTTTTGCAGAAATTTTTCCAGATTCTAAAGATATAAATTTTCCAGAATTTTTTCCAGAAAATCGCAGACCAGTTTTTGTCAGGATAACCTGACGGCGTCAGGATCGCAACCTGACGGCGTCAGGAAGGAGTAAAAACAACAGATTACTTTTTTCTCGTTTTCTGAGCTACTTATAAATTTTTGGAATTTTCCAGGCCTTGATTTTCTAGAAATTCTGTAAACATCCATTCCACAAGCATTATATCCTAGTTTAATAGAGTCTTATATATATTATTACCGCTGATTTTACGCGAAGGTTTCGTTTGTTTTCTTCAAGCGTGCAGGTTTAATTTATTAAGAAGAAGATACATAAGATTGGAAGGAGCTTTTCACGCATACAGTCTTCTTGAAAAGGATTTAACCACCACTTTACACGGATCCTACCGAGCTAATCAGGGGAGTATTAGTTTTTTCGTTTTAATTACCTTCTATTATCATAACTTTGATACTTTCGGGGAACATTGGGGACAATGTTCAGTTTAAGTGTAGGGAGGGAAAATAAAACGGGAACTTTGAAACTATGCTTATCCTTGACTATTTGCTTTGTCCAATTGTATTTGTGTAATAAAACATGAGAAAATGTCGGTTAGGGTAATTTTGGCACCAAATTTAAATTTTTTTATGACATATAGGAGTGGGCCATTAGTCTTAACAAAAGCGTCTCACGGATAGGAAGTTATATGACTAGCTCAAAAACCCTTTACCACTTAAATTCCACCCAAAATGTGAGGATCACCCTTAGATTAGTAGGAATTAAAGCATTCATCTTTAATGCTTAGAGTGTGAACCGGTAGTATAATAGATTCTAGAACTTGTTTTGTGATTGCTAGAAAGACTACACTTGTGTAGTTAGGAATAACTAAATGATAAGAGGCATTAGGATAACCCTTGTTTGATACCTGTAATATAATTACTTCTTCCACATCGGTTGAGTAATTCCCCCACACCTTTGCGTTGTACTCATTTTTAGTACACGATACCCCTAGTTAACCCCTCAGAGCCTATCCTTTTCGCGGTTCTCGTGATGTTTCGGTTTTCCGGAATATCAATGAAGAGCATTGTTTACACCCCACCCCCAAATGTACACCAAAATCGCCTTAGCCTACCTTGTATGCACTCACTTTTAGTGCATTATTGTTATCACCCTAAAAACCCTTAGTTCAATTATCTAGTTGCTTGCATGAGTTGCTAAGTCGAGTCATATCCTTTGTACACAGTTTTGGGACAATTGGGACTCATGAGAAAAGTTAAAGTTTATGAAATGACGGGAAGGGAATGTTAAATTCAAATTCCCTTTATTTGCGTAATAATATGTACTCCAAGTGTTTTGATCTTTTCAATTCGGGTCAAATTAGTGTTAGAGTAATAAAAACTCAAGTGTAGGGATGTGCCTATAAATCCCTATCATTTTGATGTTACCGTAGAGGATGGTAGAGTAAAAGTGTATGAAAAAAAAATCGAAAAAAATAGAAAAAGAGAAAAAGTAAAAAAAATAGAGTGTAAAAAAAAAAAAAAAAATATATATATATACGGGCTACCATCCTACATCTATCTTTAAATTTATGTTTGTTTGTTTCAGTTATCTAGAGTTTAGAGTGTCGAGTCTTGGCTTAGCAACGCCATTCTTCGTATGCTTGTAACATAAAGATTTTTGACTTGCCACCACTAAATAGCCTATCCCACCAAACCCTTTGTTTCCCTACCGTAAGCCTTACATTACAACCCTTTAAAGACCTCTTTGATAGTCTTTCCTAGGTGCTTACGCCAAAGCGATGGAGGTTTGATCTATTCTCAAGCCTATGGTAATCTATGTACTAGGACCGGTTAATGAGTGTTTGTCTTCCATTTCCAACTTGTTATATTTCATATACACCCGAGAGATGTGAGTACCCAAACACCCCATGTGAGGTGCTAGTATGTAATTTTCGTGCTTGTTATGACTTTTGCGGGGCTTATATGTGTTGTGGATTGTTTTAAACCAATGCTTCATCACCCCTAACTTATAAATTAATTGGCTAAAAGCACATTTGCTTGAGGACAAGCAAATACCAAGTGTAGGGATATTTGATAAGGTTTTAAAATGTACCTTTTTGAGGGGTCGTTTAAGCCCTTAATTGATCACTTTTGTATCCGTTATTACTTAATATCGTTCCTTTTCACTTTTTAGGTATCTTGAAGGCAAATTGCTGGAATAGCACTTATTTGGACGAAAAGGAGTGGATATACGAAGAAAATGGCCAAAGTCAAGAATCGAGACACTTAAGCTGCTGAAATACAAGGGGACGGCGTCAGGTGTTACCTGTGACGCCGTCGCATCACTTTTGTGACGGCTCAGTAGCCAAATTGCTTATTTTCAAGTGACGGTGTCAGGCTTTAAAAGAGTAGGTCGTCGCAACTCAGACGGCCTAGATTTGATCCAGACGGCGTCAAAAACTGAAGGGGACGGCGTCACAAGCATAAGGTGACGCCGTCGCAAGACTAACGTGGCCAAGACGAAACTCTAATGACGGCGACCCGACGTCGTCACAATTCATAAGGTGACGCCGTCGCGATTGTAATCTTATATATATAATCCGAATTTTTCAGTTTTAGTGTGTAGTCTTTTGGAGTAAAAACCTAAACCGAACCAAGGCTGTCTTGTACAGTATTTTAGGGTTCCAAACCCTATCTTACATCAAGATAAGTGTTTTACTTCATTAATTCAATTATGTCTTCAATTACTTGTGTGTATGCTTGCATGTTCTCCATGTCCGGCTAATTTACTTGTGTGTTTGCTTAGGGAATATGAAACTTAATTATTGAATATTGATTGGTTGTCTCTTATCTTAATTGTTAATGATCTAGTAATGCGATAGGTCATTCGTTGTGTAGTTAATGCTTGATTAATCTTTGTGAACCTTAGACTATAACACCTAGAGTAGTTGTAGGCTAAACCATCCAACGAGTACCTTAGAGTTAGAGTTTATAATTCCTAGAGATTTTGTAGACGAGACCCTTTGGTAGTTTCAAAGAGTTAGGGACAAACGCATACCCTACGACTTTAGACACACAACGCGATTAAGAATAAGGACGTGACAATTCAACCATCAATAGGAGATAATTAAGGAGTAATAAAACCTAAGTAAACACATCTTTAAACCATCATACGAGCACAAAATAATTAGACATAGACTACATACACCTTAGATTAGATAATTAGATAAGTAGAGTAATCGGTAGAAATACCAATCCCCAAATCCAAACCCCGAGATTCGTACCTTTCCTTTTCTTATAAATATAAAAAGATAAAAAATAATCTTCCTCAACCCCAACCTTAGCGTAGTAACTTCTCACTAGCATTCCTATTCCCCTAGAGAACGATAGCAATACCCGTGGCTTACCCTAATACCACACTACAACGATTAGGTTCACTGCCTAGGGTGTTATAAAACTTGCTCGAAGAAAAGGAAGTTCCTTTGACCCCGAACGAAGCGTGTAGCGTTATCAGATACTATAGAAGGTTTGTGAAGAACTATGCTGCTACAAGTAAGCCATTGACAGAATTCCTAAAGAAAAAGTATTTTGCTTAGAATAATTCAGCTCAAAAGGCTTTTGAGAAATTGAAAGAGGACATGGTTAATGCACCTGTCTTAGCTCTTCCAAATTTTGAAGCAGAATTTGTTTTGGAAACAGATGCATCAGAAGAAGGAATTGGTGCAGTCCGTCCCACTATTAGAGTCAGGGTAATCAGGGACTTAATGGGTGTACACTCCGCACCTCTAAATCTATTTCCAAGTATGATCATATCCCTCAATTGAACTAAATTTCCAACAATCCTCTCCAATTTAGTAAAATTCTTTTTGGGATCATCCTCAATAATGAAGCAATAGAAGAATTGGTCAGAGACCTCATCCCTTGTCCCTTCAATTAAATATAATTGAAACTCATGTCCAAATGACTTTGGAGTCCTGTCCCTATTGCTCCTTTTGAGATAAGGTTCAGGTTGCTGAACTACAACCTCATCAAAGGCCTCTGAAACACCAATGTCATTATTTCCATTTGGAATCCTTTGACCTGGTCTAGGGACTGATGAGAATATATTCTTATCAAATATTGCATCCTTTGATTCAATTATTGAGTTAATTGAAACAGTTTCATTAGGTTCAATAACATAGAACCAATATGTCTTGGAATGCTCAACATATCCAATAAAGATGCATTCAATGCCTCTTTCACCAAAGTTTTCTGCTTTGGATCAGGGAGTCTTACAACAACCCTACAACCCCAAACCCTGAGAAAGTTCAGGTTAGGTTTTCTTTTAGTCTAGAGTTCATAAGGGGTAATCTTGTTCCTTTTATTGAGAACCCTATTTAATAAATAGCAAGATGTTAACATAGCTTCACCCCAGAACCCTTGACTCAACCCTGAATAGGACAACATGGAATTAACCATCTCCTTCAGTACCCTGTTTTTCCTTTCAGAGATACCATTTTGCTGAGGAGTACAGGGAGCATTCGTTTCATGGATTATACCAACAGACTAAAAGAACAGAGTATCCATGTACTCACCTCCCATATCAATCCTTAACCTTTTAATCAGAGACCCTTGTTGCAATTCAACTTCAGTTTTAAACACTTTAAATTTATCTAATGCTTCATCCTTAGTATGTAACAAATAAACATAACAAAAACTAGAAGTATCATCAATAAATGTCACAAAGTATTTCTTTTTCCCCAAAGAGGGAGTAGCATGTAAATCACATAGGTCACTATGAATCAACTCTAAAACTTTAGTTTTAAGTTTTACACTTTGAAAAGATTTCTTAGTTATTTTGGTCATCATGCAAGTTTTACACTTTTCAGTGTCCATGTCAAAGGCTAGGATTAACCCATCCATAGACATATCTCGCATTCTCTTAAAGTGTACATGGAAAAGTCTAGCATGCCATAAGGGTTGAATCATTTAGTTTAGAGGTTGACATAAAGGCTGAATTAGCAATGTCATTAACAATATTAAGGTTGAACATTTGATTACACAAATAGCCAAAACCAATAAACACACCATGTTTAGACAAACAAATTTATCAGATTCAATAACTTGTTTATAACCACATTTATTCAAAACACTACCCGAAACCAAATTATTTCCAATATTAGGAACATGTAAAACATTAAACAAAGAAACAATCTTTCAAGAACTAAATCTTAAATCCACACATCCTCTTCCATGCACCAAGGCTTTTGACTCATTTCCCATATGAAGAATAGAACCATCATTCAGTGACTCATAAGTCTTGAACCAGCTTCTATCTTTACACACATGGATTGTTGCACTAGAGTCAACCCACCACGCAACATCGTCATCCTGCACAAAGTATGCCTCAAATATATATGTAACATAATAAATCTGAAAATACTTATTAAATATATTCTGACCTTTTAAAGAATTGGTGTTACCATTCCCGGATCCACTTGTGCCTGATCCATTGGCTTTGTTGCTAACTTTAACACCCTTACAATCCTTCCTGAAGTGTCCAGGTTTCCCAAACTTCCAACCAGTTGCTTTTGGCTTCTCGTTAAGATCAGATTTGGTGTTATCTTGATGCTTACGTTTGCCCTTGTTGTCATTGTTCTTGGTGGAGTTGTTATGCTTCACCATATTGACAACTGATGGACCAGTAGCATTGCTACTCTTTGGATTATCAATGTCTTGCGCTCTGAGTGAATCCTCAATGCGCAAATGACTGCCCAACTCAACAAGAGTTAATTCCTCCTTCTTATGTTTTAGTATATGCTTGAAATCTTTCCAAGAAGGAGGGAGTTTATCAATGACACAAGATACTGAAATAGTCTCATCCATGTTCATTTTGTGTTGTATGAATCTACCAAGTATACTAAGAAGTTCATTGTATTGTTCCATGACAGGTCTAGAATCGTCCATTTTGTAATTGTTAAAATTACTTACAAGGAACCTCTTAGTTGATGCATCCTTAGCCATATATTTGGCTTCTAAGGAATCCCATAGTTCTTTACCAGATTCCACATTTTGATAAATGTCAAACAAAGGATCACACATACCATTGAGGATTAAACCTCTGCAAATGTAGTCGTCATTCTCCCACTTTATCCTTTTCCTTATATCCTCCACAGTTGTATCATCCCCATCATGAGGAATATGAGTGCTTAGGACATACACCACACTCATGCTTGACAACAAGAAGTGCATCTTCTTTTGCCATCTTCTGAAATCGACACCTTCATACTTTTCCAGTTTGGAAAAGTTAGCAGCCATGTGCCTCATAGCAGCAGCCATTGATTATCACTAAATAGTTTCTACTGAATGTTGGTTTCTTTTCGATGTGTTCCCAGTTGGGTATATATAATCAATGAGTACTGGATATCACTTGAAATCGTGTTATCACTTTCCAATAGAAACTATTCGACCCTATGCCTGGGTTACACGAATATCTCTATGGGATAAGACCAAGTGGTGTTCTTGTTTTAGGTACAAATCAAGAACCATTCGCTTTCAAGTGTTTATGTTTTGTGTGTTTTTCCATGCAGTTGTGTATCCTCTTTATAGGATCGATTACTATTAGTCAATGGAATTATGAGAATTAATAGGCCAATTAATCTCCTCATAATGTTCTCCCATTATAGCCATAGTGGTTACAAGAACAAGTTATTATGGTCTTAATTACGAGTTTGAAACTACCTATTAATAGGTCAAAGTAGTTACAAACTAATACCAGCAGTACTAGCAGTAGTAACTCTGCCAATAGTAGTAACATTAGTACTAGCAGTAGTAACTATGCCAACAGTAGTAAAATTAGTACTAGAAGTAGTAACTCTGCCAACAGTAGTAACATTAGCACTAGCATTAGTAACTCTGCACTGACAGTCTTGACATTAGTACTAGCAGTAGTAACTCCAAACCACTATTAGAGTCAGGGTAATCAGGGACTTAATGGGTGTACACTCCGTACCTCCAAACCCATTTCCAAGTATGATCATATCCCTCAATTGAACTAAATTTCCAACAGATTTTAGGGTGTTTACATGCTTTGCATATATTAAATGGCACGTAGGATACACGTGGTAGGAACAAAGTTGATACTGTGTTGGAGGGAAAACCAGTTAGATTTTTGGGGTGTTTGGGCTAAGAAAAGACTGATTGGTTATAGTTGTTGATGTTTTTGGGGGTGTTTGGGAGATTGCCCATTGGGTAGAACTTATAGATGTTCATCAGCTGGTTACACTTAAAGATGGAAATTCTTTTATCAATAGTTTGGAAGAAACATTGAAAAAGGTTTCTAGAAGTTGTTGCTTGCTGATATGAAAGATGAGACTGAATTCCAAAAAATATATGATGTTCCAAATGTTGAAGTTCATCCTGATCTTGAAGTTAAATCAAGTTAAGAATAAGTAATAGAAGTTTGATATTTGGATATGGTTTGAAAAGAATAGAGTTGTTGACACGCGTTACTGAACAAACACAATGAACGCATAACTTGGGTTGATTTTTAAAGTTTTTTGAATGAACATGCTAAACACATGACCTGAGTTGATTATAAATCTTGTTGAACACATGTTGATACAAGTTGTTGTTGATGTAGTGTAACATCCAATTTAAACATGATTCTTAAGGTCAAGAATCTTTTAAAGGGGATGGTTTGATACATGACAAAAGATGAAGGCCTAAAGTGAAAATTAGAGAGTCATGTGCCAGGCACATGACTGATTGTTATGATTGCCCAAAAAGAGAAAAAAAATCATTATTTCCATTATCAGCCTATATAAGGCATTTCTCTCCTATTTACTCATTTAGCTAAGAATTGTAAATCTGATTTCTCTCTTCATTCACTTTCTTTTGTAATCAATGTATAATTCCACCATTGATATCAAACTCCTTTTTGTGAATTGTTCTACAAAATCTAATTCGCATAACTGTTTGGCTAACCGTATTTAATTTTTAAATGATTTCTGATACATAAGTTGCGATGCCTGTTAAAGGAAGGCTAGAAGAGAGTTAGTATATCAGCTAATTGCCTATTTGAATATTTACCTTTGGTTTTTCTGCAAGATCTCCATTCTAGCCTTCAGTTTTGCATGTTCCAAAGTCCAGCTTCCCTAAAATTATTGTTAATTTAAAGTTAGTTACATGCATTTTTAGTAGCATGAATTTGGTTAAAATTTAAAAAAGAAATGCAACTTAAATAATTGATCGAATATAAAACCACATACTTGTGACTGAAGTTCGCTTGCATCAAGCTGCCTTTCTGTATATGAGTGTCGTTTATACCTCTCAAGAATCCTTTCCATGCTTCTGCCAAAATGTTGCTAAATTACAGACTTATGATTGAAACTCAAGTAATTTTGGTACATAAAGTTACTCCAAGGATCATAAACCCACAACAAAGTCACTTTATTAGTCAAGCTGATTGTGTCTGTAACATTACTAATAACTCGGTCTTTGATATTTGTTAGTTAGTGCATGTATTGGAATTAGGGTATGCACATGAATAAATAAATACACTCCTACATTTGAAATGTATGCCATTGTTGAGAACATGCTTAGTCATTTCAGAAGGTTTGGAAGGCTAAAGGTTAAAGTCATAATAGTTGATTAATAATATGCTCATTAGGAGTAATGAATAAAGATAAAATTCATAGCACAATCATGTTTGGTGTATCTTTTAGAATATTTCATTAGTTATGTAGCCTATAAAGGGGAATTTGCTATTCAATAAAATATATTCTTCAAGAAATCATTATTATTCTTTAAATTCCAACCTTTCACTTCTACTTGCTCAACAAGAAAACAACAAATTGGTATTCGAGCAATTTTTCTTAAAGGATATGTGAGTAACCATGAATTCAGAATAAAAAATCTAAAAAATTTCTCATGTTGCCCCACTACCATTCAAAGCAGAAAACTACCGACATTGGCTATCAAGATGGAAACCTATCTTCAAGCTTTGGATCTACGGGAAGCTATTGAAGAAGCTTACGAAATCAATCTGTTGTCCGAAAATCCAACAATATCTCAAATACAAAGTCACAAGGACAAGACAACCAAACGATCAAAAGCAAAAGCAACATTATACGTTAGTGTCCCAACAAAAATCTTCACCAAATCATGAATCTTATATCGGCTAATGATATTTGGTATTATCTTAAGGATGAGTAAAAAGGATATGAGAGAATAAGAGGCATGAAAGCTCTGAATCTCATTAAGGAATTTAAGCTACAAAGGATGAAAGAGATGAGACAATTAAAGAATATTCAGAAAGATTGATTATCCTTGCCAACAAGGTAATACTTCTTGGTACTAAACTTGAGGATTCAATGATAGTCAAAACAAATCTTGTTACAGTTCCTGAGAAATATGAAGCCTCAACTTAAACAACTTAAATAAAAGACAAACACGGACTGCTTGCTAAATTAGCGGGAAAGTTGCTTAGTAAAGGAGGCATGGAAGACACTTGGTAAAAAAGTGAAAGGAGGGGGGGGTTACGCCTTTGTATGTATAAAGGTGACTGATGTGATCAAATAAGTAGTTATGCACCATTTGTCCCACATATTTTACTCTTTTACTATGTTTTTATATAAAAATCGTTACTTAATCACTTACTTTTCTGATTTTTAGTTATTTTGGAGTAAAAATGTAAAAGATATGGAAAAGGGCGTTATTTGGAGCAAAAACGAAGAAAACTGTTGTACAGAAGATTAATATGGCGTATCCATGCAAATGGGGATACATCGTATACTTTACTTAGAAGATTTGAAGTCTTGCCAAAGAAGAATACAAGATACGCCGTATATTACACTTATCCAATTTGAAGAATACAAGACATCTAAAGAATATGGTGTATCCAATTCCGAGGATAAACCGTATAGGAGCCCTAGCCAAAGAAGACCCAAGACGGGATTACATGGAATACGGCATATCCAGTTCCATGAATATCGGTATTGAAGGTAGGTCAGTCGGTTGACCAAAATATTTTATTGAGTGGAGCCCACGATTGATATCTTCAATACGCCGTATCCAAGTTCACTACGTTGTATCGGTCCATATTTTTGAAAACAAAAAATAGAAGCCCTAATCACGAAAGAGCAGAAAACACCATTCCACCCTTGAAGAACATCTCGTATCATTGTATCATTGTTTAATCATTCGTTTAGCGTATCGTTTTCATTATGAATACTATTCGTTCGACTTTGATTATTTTTTGTGCATTGCTGCTGAGATTATGGGCTAACATCTTTTGGCCCAAGTTTATTAGTATTATTTTGATTGATTTGTTTACTTCGTTTTAACATAATTTCGTTAGATATTATATGTTTATCGATTTGATTCGTTCGTATACTTGTTTATTGAAAGTCGTCTACTGCTAGATTATGAATTATATGATGACAGATATGTGATTTATGATCCTTATCATGATGGTTGGTTAGTAACACATGGATACTAAGGGCCGTTGCGATACACCATTAGGACTAGAGGTGACCAAGCTCTAGGTTAGGCGAATTATGATTAACACAAAAATAAATTAGCGTGTGTTCTCCTATAGATGACCATTCATGGGATAATAGGTTGTACTATGACCATTAGGCTATCGAGAAATCTTATAGAGTAGTTGACATACTCAATGCATGGTATTGATTACTTAATCCTGTCACAATTGAGGGTTGTAGGTTAATATTTATAGGACTAGGTAACCGTAGCCATCTGGCTTAGCCAGCATTTGATTTATTGACGGAAGCATGATTAGGACATTGCACTTGTAAACAAATCAGGATAACTTAGTAGGATGAACTTGGCTAGCATGTTCTTCTTCCATCATTGACCACAACTTAGTTAATTTTATCCCTTTTTAGTTTATTTATTAGTTTAAGTAATCAAATCGTTCCAATCTCTCATAGTGAACCCCCTTTAAGTGTTTAGATTAGTTATTTACATGGCCACTAGGTTTAGTCTAAGTCAATACGCTCCTTGCGAACGACTCGTACTTACCATCCTTGCTATAATTGATCAGGTACACTGCATGTTAGTATTTTTCTATAGGTTAGTTCAATATTATAAATTTAAGACTAGATTATAACACATCAGTGGCCTCGAGTGCTAGCTCAACATGATGTTGAAGATAAGACACTTCATAAAAAAAAGAGAGGGAGGGGGAGGGAGGGGAGGTTACACCTTCTTATGTATAAAGGTGGGCTCAAATTGGAGTGCCAACTCAACATGATGTTGTAGATAATTTTCTCGATACAAAGAAGAAGGATGGTGTCATGACTAAGGTGGATCCTAGGCCAAGGTTCAAGCATACTTAGTATCGGAATTGACTAAGGTATTGCTAATAAGGTGGGAAAATTATTAGTAATATTAGTATTATTTAATACCTTAAGCAGTATTATGTAACTTGGTCGATGTTAGGAATAAATAAGTCATGTAAAAAGGTAATACTTTGGCATCAAGTATTCGGATAGGTTGTAAAAACTGACTTTAACTAGGACTAGTACAGGGATATTTAGTCTACATTGTTAATGTCTATAATAGGGTCTTTGGCTTAATTTTATCATTGTATTATTCTTTGTAAACTCAATGTAATTAGCTTCAGTAAATAAATGAAACGTTTAAGGGTATATTGTTTCATGTTATTCTATTGTAGTGACATATCACCCAAGAGTTGATTGCGTAACATAACTAGTAATTAGAAGTGACTTGTTAAACTGATAGATTTTACACTTCATATTTCCTGAAACTCTACCATACCCTCCTTTGCTTGACTTCCTCAATTTATCGCTCAAGTCACCTCAGCAGTGATTTCCATCTTAGGGTGGCTGCTATGACTTTCTCTTTTTGCTCTTTTTAAATTTATTACAGATGGTTTCGCACACAGCACAACATCTATGTAATTCTCTTATTTGGTAATGTTCATGTTTCCGTCTCTTTAGTAAAAACAAGCAGTTTTTTCTCGAAGTGACAAAACAAAACCGACTCTTCTTCTCTTGTTAAAAACTCAAGGAACCTTATTCTTTGATAGCCATACCATGCTTTTCATCCCCCTAGTGTAAGATGGAATTTAAGTTGATGTGAGACCAACTCAAGTGTTATTCAGATGTGATGATATAAAGACATGAAATTACACTCACCAAACTACAACAAAACTTTCTTAGATTAACCAATTGACAATGTAGCTTACAATTGTTAGAAAACAGGATTAGGGTGATGATAATCTTGGATATCTTCACGAATCGTGTAATTTCACTTTTCGTATAAAGTATTCCGACCCTATTAGTGCCTGGGTATCACGAAATCCTTATCGGGATAATTCGAGAAGAACACTTCATTTCTAGGCACAACAGAACGAAGTAAGACAGAGAGAATTGTGTGAATTCGTATGTTCTTATGACACCAAATGTGTCTGTTAAAATAACAGACATATGTGACAATTACAAGACGGTTAAAAACAGTTATTTTCGGTTAAAACTGAAGAGTCACAACTGTTCACTAACAACATGTCTGTTGGGTTTTGGCTGGAAAAAATGTTAATTCCTTTAATACCGATTTGTGAAAATCGTTTAGGTACCCCAGCAAGGGGCTCTGCCCCTTGACCTCGCAAGAGGCGCTGCCCCTTGACCCCTGCATCTTTGTATGAGCGAAAACATATTAGCTCAACGAGTGTGTACTCCACACTTCTCTAACTCGTGTCCGAACTTAATATGTTTTCCACTAGTCTCTAATAACTCGCAATTACCTAAAATAATTGATGACACTGAAATCACCAACAACAATGATCTTATGCAAGTGAATTATAAAGTGGACCATTATGGTGTGGCACCAAGTGAATAGCAATTGCTGATAATTTCTCTCTCATGTTGTGACTAATGTTCACAATGTATCCCATAACTGCCTAGGGTTTGGAATATGCTCTGTTTTCAATGCTATGAGTATGACAATTATGGTTAATAAGGATGTGTTTGTGACTGTTACAGTGATAACAACCATAATTGCTAGATTGATGAGTTCTCCATCTATTTTTACATCCTCTTCCGATGCAGTCCCATTAACAAAAGAGTAGACCCTTACATACCAATCCACGTTGGACAAATTTTAGAGACATTTGTTTGAATTGCTGATATAGTGACCAATATGGGACAATGAACTTAAAGCTTAATATCTTAGGATATATAATTGGAAAATGATAAATGGACTATAATTAGATTGTGCATCACACCTATGGCACTCTTAAAATATTAAAGAAAACCAGCAAGTGTAACCGAACAAACTATACCGTAGTTAACTCGCGAATGATCATAAAAAATACAGTATTAAATATGAATTGCTTTGACCAAAGAAACATAAATGAATGTCTAGAAGCAAACAAAAGAGATTATTTGATGCCCTAGACTTGTGGCCCCATATTGTCTACAACCTTGAGCAGTTGATTCTCGATGTCCAAATTGTATATTCTTTAATTACTTTGCCTCAAAATTATTGCTTTAACCTTTTTTTCAAAATGTCTCAAAATAATTGTTCATTTTTAATCTCAATAAATTAAAAAAGAGTTTAATGGGTTGGGATGATATGTGAGTAGTCGAAGAGTGTAATAGTCCCATTTTTAGTAAAATGTGCGTTTTTTACAATAACTTATGAGACGGAGATATGAATATTTTACTTGTAAACATGTGATTGCTTTTAATATTTCCATGACTGTTTTCTTATGTGTTACACGTTTGAACAAAAATATATCTATAAGATACTTATATCCATACACATGTCGGTCACTGATCATTCATATCAGGTAATCGGATTTACTACAAGACGTATGTCTAAAATTACATACAAGATGTATATATAGGGACGAAAACCGGATTTGATCATTCAAGATGTCTAAAATTCATATCAGGATATGATTAACAAGAGAATAAGAGTCAGTTTTGATCATTCAAGATGTCTAAGATTATATACAAGATGTCTAAAATTCATATCAGGTAATTTGATCATTCATATCAGGATATGATTGCTTATGCAATCTTAAGTTTTACCTCATGGGTTTGACCTTTTTTTGCATACTAATAGGCCACAGATGTATTTCATCTACAACACAATCTAGATAGCAAAATTGGACTTGCAGACTCGCAGCAGGATGTAACATACTGCTAAGGAGTAGGGAGCTGAGCATCATTCATGTATCAACAGATTGGGATTGGTATTGTTATTAAGTTTAGATTCTAAGTTAATAGCATGATATTGTTCGTGAAATTAAACCGTTATTCAAGAGAGCTGACGTCCAAATTGAGGTTGTTATCTTGTTCGTTTGCAATATTATCACTGATTCATTTTCGTTACTGTTATCTCCAGTCTTATCACAACATAAATCTAAATGGAAAGAGTAGGTGCAAGTAATTTGTCTCAAATACCTAGTTATATATTTCTAGCATCCCAGAACGTTAGAGAATAATTATGTACACTAGACTAAATGAATATTTCCGTACCAATTAAATTTAGATAAACATTTGAGTTTAAACGGTGAGTTGAATATTAATCGAATTTAAGTATAACAAAACGAATATATTCATGGAAAAAGTGTGTGGATGTAAATTGTCTCAAACACCTAGAAACTTGTTAAATGATTAACAGACGGACCAGGTATTTGTAAGTTTAGCATCATCAAATAAATAACTAATTCAGTTTTAGCATTGTTTCATTGGGACATTCAGAAAAGACATCCGATAACATGTTATATTTATTGTATATCTTATAAGAATAACTCAGGGTCGTCAATGTGGTTATAAAGGTTGTTACTATTATCACTAAAATGTGATAGATTTCAAGTTCAAGTTTTGCTTGATGTTAATAAACTTAAACTTGCCAATGCAACCTTCCTAAAAGGAGAGGACATTGTTTGAGTTTGTGTGGCGGTAAGTTCAAACCTCTTGTATGAATCAGAATACATGTTTAAGACCATCGTTAAAAAAAAATAAAAAAAATAATAATAATAAAAAGAAATTACAAAATTACACTACACATAATAGTTAAAACCAATGCTGCAAAAAAAGTCTACAAGGCCGATTAATCGCCGCTAGGCGCTAAAGGGCCACCAACCTTGCCAACAAGTGCAATACCCGTGCGTTGCCCGGGTACACTTTTTCTTATGACGTTTGCATAGGTGACGAAACGTTTAAATATATAGAGGAAAAAAGATAAGGCACTTGTGTATGTGATTGAATCATTGGTTAAAAATATATTAGACCCCCTCTTTAGACTTCAAAATAGGGGTGAGCAAACGACTCGAACGGACCGGACCGACCGAGACCAGACCGGACCGACCATGTTCGGTCCGGTCCTCGGTCTAGGCTTTTGGGATAATTCGGTCCTCGGTTCGGTCGGTCTGGTACGGTCCGGATCACAAACCGACTATTTTGGCCTTGTTGGACCGGACCGACCGAGACCGGACCGGACCGACCACATTCGGTCCGATCCTCGGTCTAGGCTTTTTGACTAATTCGGTCATCGGTCTTGGCGGTCCGGTCCGGTCCGAGACCGATGCTCACCCCTACTTCAAAACTATGACTATCAAAACAAATACTCTTGAAACACCTATTTAGACATGTGTTTCGATTCTTTTCATATGTTAATGAAAAACTCACACTCAAAACCACATATAAAGGCTCGCGAATCACAATCCGGGATAGGTGACGAAACGTTTAAATATATAGAGGAAAAAAGATAAGGCACTTGTGTATGTGATTGAATCATTGGTTAAAAATATATTAGACCCCCTCTTTAGACTTCAAAATAGGGGTGAGCAAACGACTCGAACGGACCGGACCGACCGAGACCAGACCGGACCGACCATGTTCGGTCCGGTCCTCGGTCTAGGCTTTTGGGATAATTCGGTCCTCGGTTCGGTCGGTCTGGTACGGTCCGGATCACAAACCGACTATTTTGGCCTTGTTGGACCGGACCGACCGAGACCGGACCGGACCGACCACATTCATTATTGTGATACATCAACAAGGTCCTCCTAATTTTTACATCAACAAGGTCCAGGTCCTTGTTGGCCTTGTTGGACCGGTACTATATTTATGCATCATTTATCCCATATATATTGCACATTTATTATACTTCTATACGAGAATCGTTGCTTAATTGCTTATGTTTTTTATTCTTAGTAATTATGGAGCAATAATGGAAAAGACATGGAAAACGATAGAACTTGGAGCTTAGACTAAAGAAATGAACAAGTCCAGAAGATGCATACGGTGTATCCACATCTGGTGATACGCCATATACTTGACTTAAAAGATTTCAAGGAAGAAGCGTTATTCAGAAGAATACGGCGTATCCAACTCTAGTGATACACCGTATAGGAACCCTTGACAAATGAGCCAAAGTCAACCATATTAAGAATACGTTGTATAGAAGCCCTTATCTCAAATCCAATGAAAACGGGAAATGAAGGCGCATACGGCGTATCCAACTTTAGTGATACGCCGTATTGAAGAATGACAGACGAATATTTCTGAATATTCTATCGTGGATCCTACTCAAAATATCTTGAATACAACGTATTAACCCCCAAGACACCATAACGATGCCTGTTACAGAAAAGTATAAATGCGAGCCCTAATATCATTTTAGACACACACTTCCTCAACACCAGATAACCCTAGGAATCTTTTAACATAGAAGAGAAACAAGAGATCAAGAGGAGGAGGTCTCGTATCACCACACGAATTATAATCATTCAGTTTGCATATCAATTTAGTAATGTTTATCATTTGTGTGTCATTTATTATTTACTTCATGTTTGCTACTGAGATTATGGGCTAACACCCTTAGGTGTTAGCCAAGTTATGAATACTTTGTTGATTTGATCCCATTTATTTCTATTTAATGAATTTACGTTGGATAGTTTAGATGTTGTTCGTTTACTTGTTTATTACTCGATGTCTATTGCTAGATCATAGATTGTTAGATTGACAACATGCGCATCGTATCTGAGTTGGATACAACTTATACACTCAGTTGTATATGGCGTATTGAGGGTTTGTAACCCAAAAGTATTTTATTTTTCGTGTTTAGTTTTCATTCTTAGTTTTATGTAAAAAAAAAATTTAGGGCCTGTTCTACTGACATCTTTTGTTATCTTACAAAGGGCCCAGAATATCTCCTCTTATCTTTCAAAGAGTCTGCAAATCTCTCCTCGAATATTAAGCCATTATTTCTTAACTCCCACTGAATCCGACATTACTACAGAACGTTACGCTTTTACGCTGTAACTGGAAACTAAGCCAAAACTCAATGAAATATAAAAACTCTCAACCTAATATCTTAAGTGTTAAGGATATTTCACTGAGACCAACTTTTGATTTAGTCCATGAAGTTGTTTCCCGCGGATCACCCAATAGTTAGTCCCCAACATAAGAACTCGTGAATCTATGCCTCTCTTATTTCCATTCTCAAGCGAATAAGAGATCAGGCCCATTCACAATAACTGTGAACCAAGTCGTCAATCCCGTGACACACTAGCAGTTATGGTACGATTTTAGGAATGTGACATGCACAAGACCAGGGATAATCAAAACACGCAAAATGTTTGGTATTTATTATGTAAAATGAGTTGGCAAAGCTCTTATTAATTCATAAACTTAAAATTATTAAGACAAAACCTAATCTGATAAAAATTACGCTAAGCCTCATCGAGGTACTTCATTCCTATAAACTTAACATGTTTATAGTACTTAGCATGAGGCAATGGTTTTGTTAAGGGATCAATAACATTATCCTCCATTGGAATCTGTACCATTATCACATCACCTCTGTCCACGATTTCTCGTATGATGTGATACTTGCGAAGTGTGTGCTTACTCTTGTGATGCTCCCTGGCTTGTGCCACAACACTATTATTATCATAGAACACAAGATCTGAGATACTAGGAACAACTCTAAGATATGTTAGGAAATTTCAGGCCTTTGAATCCTATCATAATCTTCAAGTTTCGGAAGGGTGGCAATTTGTTTTGTCGTTGGATTGTAAACATAATACGATGCACTAAAATCGGGTTTTTTAGAACATGTATACTATAACACAACATTAAACCATTGGATGAATGCAAAATTATTATACTTGAATTCGTTATATTCTCATGGAAATCAAGTATTTTAAAAGGAGGTGTTTTAGTATAATCAAACGGAACGAAATCATACTCAGAAGGAGTACTAATAGTAGCCTTATTATTAATTCGTTGAAGAAACAAACCGTGAGAAGGGTTAATCTTAGGCTCTCTAAGAAGAGCGAAACATTGATCTAAAATAAGTGATTGCCATTTTGTACACTACAACAAAAACCGGGACTACCGACGGGGTTTTGGCGAGGACATTTGTGTCCTCGCTAAAACCCGCCAAATGACAAAAAATCCGAGTTTCAGAGTTTGTTGGGAAGAAAATGATAGAAATTTTCAACGGAAACCTTTGGCAAGGACAAGTACTTGCCAAAAGCTTGACCAATTTTTATATTTCCCCCTAATGTTTTCATTTTGGCTAATTGTCCCCGCTATTTTTTCCTGCCAACCCTTTGGCGACCAAAATCTTAACCTACAGAAGTAACTATGGTTTAGTTGGGGTGTTTGGCTAATTAAAATTATACTAACCAAATTCTATACTTTCTTGTATAAACATCAATTAATGATGCTATATGACCGCACTAAGTTACCTATCAATATCATTAACATAATTTCACCATTTGAACAATTTTATGATGATTTCTAAAAATCATAATTTCAAGAACTTGTTAGCCTTTCTTCTAAAATTTATTGCAACACCATATACAAGGTCATAACATGTTATTTAATCAAAACCCTTAATGGGTTAACACTTAAACATGATTAAAAAGGGTTTATAGTAATTCTTACCTTGAAACCACTCAATTTAAACACCAATTCAAACTCTTCAATCCTTCATACACCACTTTCCAAACCTTGTTTAAACCCTTAATTCACTAGAAGTTTTGAGAGGATGATGATGATGAATCATGTGGCTTTCCCTCCCTTTGGCACGTATAATTATAATGGTATATTAACCCTTGACATAACTTAAGTATAAGGAAAGGGGTATAATAGACTTGCTAGTTAAGTTCTACTATTAGGCAAGGTAAGTCCATGTTAGTCGGACCACAGTAGACAACAACTTCAAACCTAAACGTTGTCTCTAATTGGAAGTCTTCTTAAACCCTCACATACTTCCAAGGTACGCAACATAGAATGTGTTAGCCCATATTATTATTGTATCAGGGCCCATATCTAGGACCATATCATATCATGTTATATATGTGTACAATGTATCAATCAAGCAAATCAATAAACATCATTCTCTCATATTACATCTTACATGGTATCAGAGCAGAATACCTAATCCATAAACCCTAACAAGTGCAATACCCGTGCGTTGCCCGGGTACACTTTTTCTTATGACGTTTGCATAGGTGACGAAACGTTTAAATATATAGAGGAAAAAAGATAAGGCACTTGTGTATGTGATTGAATCATTGGTTAAAAATATATTAGACCCCCTCTTTAGACTTCAAAATAGGGGTGAGCAAACGACTCGAACGGACCGGACCGACCGAGACCAGACCGGACCGACCATGTTCGGTCCGGTCCTCGGTCTAGGCTTTTGGGATAATTCGGTCCTCGGTTCGGTCGGTCTGGTACGGTCCGGATCACAAACCGACTATTTTGGCCTTGTTGGACCGGACCGACCGAGACCGGACCGGACCGACCACATTCGGTCCGATCCTCGGTCTAGGCTTTTTGACTAATTCGGTCCTCGGTCTTGGCGGTCCGGTCCGGTCCGAGACCGATGCTCACCCCTACTTCAAAACTATGACTATCAAAACAAATACTCTTGAAACACCTATTTAGACATGTGTTTCGATTCTTTTCATATGTTAATGAAAAACTCACACTCAAAACCACATATAAAGGCTCGCGAATCACAATCCGGGATAGGTGACGAAACGTTTAAATATATAGAGGAAAAAAGATAAGGCACTTGTGTATGTGATTGAATCATTGGTTAAAAATATATTAGACCCCCTCTTTAGACTTCAAAATAGGGGTGAGCAAACGACTCGAACGGACCGGACCGACCGAGACCAGACCGGACCGACCATGTTCGGTCCGGTCCTCGGTCTAGGCTTTTGGGATAATTCGGTCCTCGGTTCGGTCGGTCTGGTACGGTCCGGATCACAAACCGACTATTTTGGCCTTGTTGGACCGGACCGACCGAGACCGGACCGGACCGACCACATTCGGTCCGATCCTCGGTCTAGGCTTTTTGACTAATTCGGTCCTCGGTCTTGGCGGTCCGGTCCGGTCCGAGACCGATGCTCACCCCTACTTCAAAACTATGACTATCAAAACAAATACTCTTGAAACACCTATTTAGACATGTGTTTCGATTCTTTTCATATGTTAATGAAAAACTCACACTCAAAACCACATATAAAGGCTCGCGAATCACAATCCGGGATCAATAAGATTGATAAAAAAAATTACCAAAAAAAAAAATAAAGAAAAGAAAAATTGATGAACATGAGCCTCATAGTAACAATCTTCCACAATTTGCAATGAAAACCCAACTTCAAAAATTTCAAATTAAACCACAAGTAATCAAAACAAAATATACCTTATCATCATCAAAGAACTATTGAGCTCTAATAAATCCCCAATTTGATAATATTAAACACGAAAAAACTTATGAACAAATTGTCTAAGGATGTAGGTAAAAAATTATGCACGACCAAACGCTTCTTCAGGTTGTATTTAATAATGTTTGTACTTCGTACCATATAAATTAGGTGATATTTTATAAAAAAAGATATTATCATTCACTACATAAACAACTTGCTCGAGTTAATATATATAATTTTGTATGTAAAGTATCTTTAAAATAGTAGTAAATACTAATACATGTAAATTATGAAAGTTTGGTGTAGTGAACTCGATATGCTAATTTACACATGAGGTTAAAGAATGTATTTTAAATACCGTACTATATAAATTAGCCAAAAATATTCCTTAAAAATAGGTATATAAGTTGTATTTTTTATCCCATGTGTTTTTCATGTGCAAGATATTTACAGATCCTCTATTAAAATGTTCTTAATAAGCATGAAACTAATTTAGACGGTTGAGATTGATTTTTTACATGATCCAACAGTTTAGAAAGTGTCCATGTCACAATTGTTTCTCTCAGCTCCGTCGGCAATATAAAGGAGAATTTATGTAACTGGGTCAAACAAATAGGTCAACGGCGATCAATAGCGGTCAATGGCGGTCAAAATTTTGGGAAACCTACAAATTTTGCCGGAAGTACCCAAAACTCACTGTAAACTTATTTTGATCACTTATAGTAATTGTCTAAATCTATTACAAGTTGTTTTTTAGAAAAAAATCTTGCCAAAAATACTTAAAACTCGCCATAAATATACACAAAACTTGACAGAAATACCCAAAATTTGCCAAAAATGTCAATCCGATTAATCACCGATTAATTCCGCCTAGACCAATTACAAGCTACAAGGTGCTCGACCGCCCGACTACCGATTCGCGATTTTTGCAAACTTGGTTAAAACAAATCAAATTAGATGAGCTCCTTAAACACCAAACATGATGTCAATTTGGGTTATTTGAAGTTAAATTTTGTAACACACCAAATTAATGAAAGATATTTAGTGTGAATATAGCATCATCTTACTGCATAAACAAGCACTATAAGTTAAAACATGCAGTGATAGAGTAACCCATGCTTTATTAATGTTAATCATAATTCTAGGACAGATTAAAGTTAATGGTAAATATACTATTATATGCAAAGTATATTTATGTACTATGACATTGAAAAGGTGGTTTCACTGCTTTTCTATAATTGTATAAGAAATTTTACTAAGTTATTTCATCCTAACCATCCATCCATAAAGTTTGTGATCTCATGTGTCTAAGTAAAAAACAAAAAGAGTTGGTATTAGATTCTTCTTGTAGGATCCATGACTAATTTTTCCCTCCAAAAGAATACAAGATTTTGAATGAAGAAAATATATTTTTTTGATATATAGTGCAAAATCAAATATACACACTAGGGTTTTTTAAGACAATCTTCTATAATTAAAGAAAAAGAAATAAAAGAAACAAGGTGCTAGTGGATACAACGACACCAAGACAGCAGACACGAAATTGTGTTTCAATGTGGTGATACAAACAACCGTTTGGATCCTTTGAAGGTATAGAAATCGTATTTGTTTTGATCTAAAACCGTCAAGGAAGGACACCCTTTTGGTGGACATAAAAGTCTATTCTTATTCTTGGATTATTCATAGAAGTAGGAAATTGTTTCCCAAACGGATTCAGATGGATTGTTGATCCAATTTCTTCTTGTATAACCAACTAACTTTATATATATACAAGGCTATTAATTCCATTAATTGTATTTGGACATTTATGCCCTCACATGGATGAGAGTGTAAGGGTAACTGTGAGGGTATAAATGTCAAACACAATTAATTGGAGTGTCTCCATCATTTGATGGAGTGTGCAAATCACCTCCCTTAATTTATCTTTAGTGATAGCTCAAGGTAAAGTAAGTAAAGCTAGGGTTTTAGGCTTTCAATTTCAAAGACGTTTGATTTTCTATGACTTTGTATATATATAAAGTAATTCTCATGTTTTTTTTTATCATCATCGTTAAAGATCCGACTATATATGGCCCTAATTAGCCAATAAAAATTACATAACTGAAAAGTTTGCCCTCTTTTATTTGTAGCTTTTAAGCCTACAACTAGTTGAAAACATCTTGGGGTACATAAATGATTTTTAAATATTAATCCTATATATTTCTATCGCCATGTAGTTGTTATAGTTTAGATTTCGTAATATGTGACATGATTATTGTTGGAAAATTTAGTGCACTTGTGGGAATAGTTCACACCTTGTAATGGGTTAGGAGGTACGGAGTGTACACCCATAAGGTCCATGAACACCCTGACTCTTGTAGTGGTTTGTATTGGTAGTGCTTGGTGAAAGTACTGTTGTGGTTACCACCAGGGACGGATCTAGTTACTTAGAATGGGGGGCAAGTGCCCCCCATGACTAGCCGAAAAAGTCGAGATTTTAATGTAATTTTTTTTAATTTTGACATTTTTTCGAAATTGCCCCCCACCCAAATCTCAAATTGCCCCCCACACACATACTAAAACCCAACATTCAACACTCTAAAACTTTATAAATCCTTCATTTCAAAGTAAAAATACTCGATTTATCATTACGATACTAGTCATTTCTTCCGCATTTTTTTGATGTTGTCAAAAAAAATTTTTTTGCCCCCCACATCTTTTTTTCCTGGTTCCGCCACTGGTTACCACTGATTATCAGTGTTTCCACTGAAGCAGTACTTCCACTGAATCAGTGTTTCCACTGAAGTGGTGTTTACTGAAGTAGTGTTTACACTGAAGCAGTGTAACCACTGATAGCACTATGAAAGTACTGATGAAAGTACTGCTTGTAACGGTTTTGACCTAATCAAGTGGCAGTTTCAACTGCTTAATGACCACGTTTAATTGGTCATGTAACCACTAACGGCTATAATGGGGATAATTATGAGGCTATTAATGGGCCGATTAATACTCATAATTCCATTGAATTAGTCAAGAGTATTATCCTATAAATAGGATATCTGATTATGCATAAGGAAGGATACACAGAAAACGAAAACACTTATTAGCGAAAGGGTTATAGAATTGTGCCTAATTCTCTAACTGCATTTGGTCTTATCCCAAGTAGATATTCGTGATACCCAGGCATTAGGGTCGAATAGTTTACTTTGGAAAGTGATCACACGATTCCAAGTGATATCCGGTAACCACCAAGTGGTATTTGTTTCTGCTGAATTGATTATCTAACCCTGTTCTGGGAGCTACTACCCCAACAATCAAAGTAAACTATTTTGTGATAATCAATGGCAACTGCTGCAATGAAACACATGGCTTCAAACAGTGCCAAGCTTGACAAGTTTGAAGGGGTGGACTTTAGGAGGTGGCAGAAGAAGATGCACTTCTTGCTGTCAAGCATGAGTGTGGTGTATGTGCTAACCACACCTATTCCTGATGATGGTGATGATGCTACTGTGGAGCAGATCAGGAGGAGGAGCAAATGGGAGAATGATGACTACATTTGCAGAGGTCTTATTCGAATGGTATGTCGATTCTTTGTTTGATATTTATCAGAACTTTGAATCTTCCAAAGAACTGTGGGATTCCTTGGATGCCAAATATATGGCTGAGGATGCATCAAGTAAGAAGTTCCTTGTTAGTAATTTCACAAATTACAAAATGACTGATTCAAGACCAGTTATGGAACAATACAATGAACTTCTTGGAATACTTGGAAGGTTTACACAACACCAAATGAACATGGATGAGGCTATCAAAGTCTCGTGTGTCATTGACAAACTTCCTCCTTCATGGAAAGATTTCAAGCATACCTTGAAACATATGAAGGAGGAGTTAACTCTTGTTGAGTTGGGCAGTCATCTGCACATTGAGGAATCTCTCAAGGTGCAGGATAATGACAAGCCAAGGAGTGGCAATGCTACTGGTGCATCTGTTGTCAATATGGTGGAGCATAACAACTCCACCAGGTACAATGACAACAAAGGCAAACGCAAATATCATGATAACACAAGGGCAGATCCAAACAAGAAGGCAACACCTACTTGTTGGAAATGTGGCAAAACTAGTCACATTAAAAGGGGACTGCAAGGGTGTTAAAATTGGTGGTAAAGCCAATGGATCAGGCACTAATGGTTCTGGGAGTGGTGGTTCAGCCAACTCACGAAAGGTCGAATATGTTTAATAAGTCTTTTCAGATTTATTATGTTACATATGTATCTGAATCTTTTTATGTGCGGGATGATGATGTTGCGTGGTGGGTTGACTCTGGTGCAACAGTTCATGTGTGTAAAGATAGAAGCTGGTTCCAGACTTATGAGTCACTGAATGATGGTTCTATTCTTCACATGGGAAATGAGTCAACAACCTTGGTGCATGGTCGTGGTTGTGTAGATCTTAGGTTTAGTTCTGGAAAGATTGTAACTTTGTTTAATGTTATTCATGTTCCCGATATAAGGAAAAACTTGGTTTCAAGTAGTGTTTTGAATAATCATGGATATAAACAAGTTATTGAATCTGATAAATTTGTTCTTTCTAAATGTGGTGTTTTTATTGGTTTTGGTTATTTATGTAATCAAATATTCAGGCTTAATATTACCACTGACAATGTTATTTCACTTTGTGACCACATATGATCGGACGATTCTACCATTTGGCATGCTAGACTTGGTCATGTTCACTATAAAAGAATGCAAGATATGTCTAGGGATGGTTTAATCCCTGCTTTTGACATGGACACTGAAAAGTGTAAAACTTGCATGTTGACCAAGATAACCAAGAAACCCTTTCAGGTTGTTAGTCGTGAGACTAAGATCTTGGAGCTTATTCACAGTGACCTGTGTGATTTGCATGCCACTCCTTCTTTGGGGAATAAGAAGTACTTTGTGACATTTATTGATGATGCTTCTAGGTTTTGTTATGTTTATTTGTTACATACAAAGGATGAAGCATTAGATAAATTCAAAGTATTTAAAACTGAAGTTGAATTACAACTTGGGTCTTTGATCAAAAGATTAAGGACTGATAGGGGAGGTGAGTACATGGATACTCAGTACTTTCAGTCTGTTGGAATAATCCATGAAACGACTGCCCCTTATACTCCTCAGCAAAATGATATTTCCGAAAGGAAAACAGTCTTTGAAGGAGATGGTTAATTCCATGTTGTCCTATTCAGGACTGAGTCAAGGGTTCCGGGGTGAAGCTATGTTAACAGCTTGCTATTTATTAAATAGGGTTCCCAACAAAAGGAACAAGATTACCCCTTATGAACTCTGGCCTAAAAGGAAACCCAACCTGAACTATCTCACGGTCTGGGGTTGTAGGGCTGTTGTAAGACTCCCTGATCCAAAGCAAAAGACTTTGGTTGAAAGAGGCATTGATCTGCATCTTTGTTGGATATGCTGAGCATTCCAAGGCTTTTAGGTTCTATGTTATTGAACCTAATGAATATGTTTCAGTTAACTCTATAATTGAATCAAGGGATGCAGACTTTGATGAGAATAGATTCTCATCAGTCCCAAGACCAAGTCAGAGGATTCCTAATGGAACTCTTGACACTGGTGTATCAGAGGTCCCTGATGATGAACCATCAGTGGTCCCTGATGAGGTTGTGGTTCAACAAACTGAACCTGTGCTCAGGAAGAGCAAAAGGGTCAGGAATCCAAAGTCATTTGGACCCGAGTTTCAACTATACTTAGTTGAAGGAACAAGGGATGAGGTCTCAGACCAATACTCCTATTGCTTCATTGTTGAGGATGATCCTAAGACATTTGAAGAAGCAATGAAGTCCCAGGATATTGCTTTCCGGAAAGAAGCAATCAATGATGAGATGGATTCCATCATGGGGAACAACACTTGGGTGTTGGTTGATCTACCTTCTGGTTGCAAACCTCTAGGTTGCAAATGGATTTTCAAGAAGAAAATGAAGGTAGATGGAACTATTGAAAAGTTCAAGGCTAGATTAGTTATTCAGGGCTTTAAACAAAAGTCAGGGATATACTATTTTGATACTTATGCCCCTGTGGCTCGTATCAGTACCATAAGACTGCTGATTGCTATGGCATCTATTCACAATCTGATTATTCATCAAATGGATGTGAAGACAGCTTTCTTGAATGGTGAATTGGAAGAGGAGGTTTATATGAACCAACTTCAGGGCTTCATCTTTCCGGCAATGAAAACAAGGTGTGTAAACTGATTAAGTCTCTTTATGGACTTAAGCGGGCACCTAAGCAATGGCATCAAAATTTGATGAAGTGGTTTTGTCTAGTGGTTATGTTCTTAACCAAGCTGACAAATGTGTATATAGCAAATTTGATGAATCCGGTAAAGGAGTCATCATTTGTCTATATGTTGATGACATGTTGATCTTTGGCACTGATCAAAATCAGGTTGACTTGACAAAGGAATTTTTGTCATCAAGGTTCTCCATGAAAGACATGGGGGAGGTTGATGTTATCCTTGGTATAAGGATTAAACATGAAAGTAAAAGAATTTCTATCTCTCAGTCTCATTATATTGAGAAGGTGCTGAGGAAATTCAATTACTTTGATTGTACTCCAGTGAGTACTCCTATGGATACTTGTGAGAAGTTGATGCCTAATCATGGCAAGGCGTATCTCAACTTGAGTATTCTAGGGTAATTGGCTGCCTGATGTATGCCATGACTTGTACAAGACCTGATATTGGTTTTGCAGTGGGAAAATTGAGCAGGTATACTAGTAATCCTAGTGCTCATCACTCGCAAGCAGTTCAAAGGGTACTGAAGTATTTGAAGAGAACTATGGATTATAGTCTTTCATATAATGGTTACCCATCGATGTTGGAAGGTTACATGATGCAAGTTGGATCAGTAACACTGAAGACAATTCGTCTACCAGTGGTCGGGTATTCCTACTTGGTGGAGGTGCAATTTCTTGGGCATCCAAGAAACAAACTTGCATCACCAGTTCAACAATGGAATCTGAATTTGTGGCTTTAGCAGCTGCTGGTAAAGAAGCTGAATGGTTGAAAAACTTGCTCCTTGAGATTCCATTGTGGCCTAAACCTATAGCACCTATTTCTATCCGGTGTGATAGTGCAGCTACATTGGCTAAGGCTTATAGCCAGATGTACAATGGTAAGTCTAGACACTTAGATGTCAGACATAGCATGATTCGTGAGCTTATCATGAATGGGGTGGTATCTATAGAGTTTGTGAGATCTCAACAGAACTTAGCTGATCACTTGACGAAGGTTCTGGCTAGAGACTTGGTTATAAAGTCTGCTAAAGGGATGGGTTTAAGTCCAACTTAGTCACTGAATGCTAGGACACCCAACTCCCACCTGAGGAAACTTAGGGGCCTGAGTTCAATGTGGAAAGCTGAACATTCAGTGGACTGGAGCACATGTTTTATTTACATCCCAAGGTTGTGCTCAGAACCTGCTGAAAGGAGGATGAAGTCTTTACTTCTTAATGGTTATTTTTCTTTGAAAAAGTGCTTGGCAGGAGCATGACTAAAGAGGAACCACCTATGTAAATGTTGAAGTTTTGCCGCTTCAGGAAGCTTTGGACTTTAGCTTTTACAACATTTATGAATTTGGATATGGACACATGGCTTGTATAGTGTCAGGAGCTGATTAGTGTTTGAAAACTTGTGTGTATTTTATCTTCAGGTATTCAAATAGGTTGAAGGGTTCAATTCTTAGAACACCCTGATTCTCGAATATTTGAAACGTGTAATTTACTAAGATGGAAATTCAATCATCAGGACATTTTCATTTATGCACATGTTTTGCTTGATGTTTGTTTTCATGCAAAGGAAGTGAACTAAATTTGGGGAGGATTGTTGGAAAATTTAGTGCACTTGTGGGAATAGTTCACACCTTGTAATGGGTTAGGAGGTACGGAGTGTACACCCATAAGGTCCATGAACACCCTGACTCTTGTAGTGGTTTGTATTGGTAGTGCTTGGTGAAAGTACTGTTGCAGTTACCACTGATTATCAGTGTTTCCACTGAAGCAGTACTTCCACTGAATCAGTGTTTCCACTGAAGTGGTGTTTCCACTGAAGTGGTGTTTACTGAAGTAGTGTTTACACTGAAGCAGTGTAACCACTGATAGCACTATGAAAGTACTGCTTGTAACGGTTTTGACCTATTCAAGTGGCAGTTTCAACTGCTTAATGACCACGTTTAATTGGTCATGTAACCACTAACGGCTATAATGGGGATAATTATGAGGCTATTAATGGGCCGATTAATACTCATAATTCCATTGAATTAGTCAAGAGTATTATCCTATAAATAGGATATCTGATTATGCATAAGGAAGGATACACAGAAAACGAAAACACTTATTAGCGAAAGGGTTATAGAATTGTGCCTAATTCTCTAACTGCATTTGGTCTTATCCCAAGTAGATATTCGTGATACCCAGGCATTAGGGTCGAATAGTTTACTTTGGAAAGTGATCACACGATTCCAAGTGATATCCGGTAACCACCAAGTGGTATTTGTTTCTGCTGAATTGATTATCTAACCCTGTTCTGGGAGCTACTACCCCAACAATTAATTCTTGTTTAAAAGCATATGAGATTATTGGTGTAGTAGAAAGTACATGTACTTTATTTTCTTAACAATATAGATTTATTTTCAAAACTATGAGTTTTGAGAGAAATTACACATGTAAAAAATGCTATACGAATTGATATACTTAATTATATTATAAATCTAAATTCTTTCCCTAATGCTTATATTGCGTATAAAATATTGTTAACTGTTCCGGTGACGGTTGCTTTGGCGGAAAGAAGTTTTTCAAAACTAAATTTAATTAAAACTAATTTAAGATCGAAAATGTTATACCAAAGATTACATAGATTGACTCATTTTTCGATTGAAAATGATCATTATACATTTATACCATATCAATTTAAAAAATTTAATCAACGATTTTACATTAAGAAAAGCTACAAAGGTAAATTTCATATAAACAGTTTGTTGTCAAATAACTTTTGCATGAATAAATGAATTTGCTTCAAGCCTCCATAAAGGTTGAGCCGTACCGTTAATCTTATAACTCACTCAATTGATTTCTTACATCATATATGTAAATCTCACTGTAATTGCATAGAATCACAGTTTCTTTTGCATGAATAAATGAATTTGCTTCTTCCTCATGTAAATTTGTACATACCTCCCATTGTTATGCTTGGTATAAACTTATAAACAGTTTTAAGTTCTTTATTCAAAACTCAAATATTATCTCCAAAATAATCAGATAGCAAATATACTGTTTTAATTACTAATCCCAAAAAACCTTCCAGAACAATTATGTTAGTAATTGATGCTAAAATCTCTCTTCAAATCGGCTCAATTAGTAAAACTGTTCAAAGTAGACTTTATTCATAACCCCAAACACATATACATGATGATGAATTGTTGATTATCATGAGATAACTATCATGTAGTTAATTACTTCTACATGCTAAAATTAATTAACACATGTTTTGATTTATCTGCGGTCCAAAAACCGCTTGTTCTCATAAATTTTAACACCGTACCTTATGTATTTGCACAAGCAACTTTGCTAGCAGTTTAAGAAGAAAAAAAAATTGTCGTTCAAAAAGATGCTCAAAATAAAACAAATACATAAATCAATCATAAACTTATAAGAAAAGAAGTTAGTATAAGAAATAGAAAGATCGAGATCTTACGATGTATCAGTCGCGTACTCGCAAAGCTTTCCTTTGGTCGAGAATACGATAAGTCCAACATCAGCATCACAAAGAACCGAGATCTCATGAGCTTTCTTCAACAATCCAGACCTCCGTTTCGAGAAGGTGACTTGCCGATTGATCTTATTCTCAATCCGCTTCAAAGTAACACATCCGCGACCCATTAATTCGGCGTACGTAGAAAATGCAAAAAAGTACTACCAACAGCCACCAGGTGCAGCGGTTGTTGTTTGTTGGTGTGGAGGAAGAATATTTCACCAAGTATGGGAAGTTGAATACTTACTTATTATATCAACTACTCTTATAAATGCTCTACATAAACCCTTTCCATTTAAATTCATTCTACTCCACATATTAATTGCAACTAATTGACTACCCAGATATAGCAACAAGATTTTATAGCGGCAAAAAAATACAGTTATGATATACGTATTGACATACGGATCAAAATTGAGAGCGGGATTGAGAGCAAGAATGAGACAAATCAATAAAATACGAAATAATAATAATAATAATAATAATAATAATAATAATAATAATAATAATAATAATAATAAAGATGATTAAAAAATGAAATGAATAAAAGATCTCGATTATAATAACCTCATTTTGGTATAAAACTTGTTCAACAATAACGTCAACATTTTTTTTATCATTCATTTCTAACAACTATGAACCATCACAATAATAAAAAGAAGTTATAATATAGTGTCTCAAATACAGTAGTAGAGTTTGTGGGTGAATTTTTAGAAATTATTAATATTATGATTAAATAAATAAAAGTCTTTCTTTTTGAAACTACATTCATAAAAAGTTGTCATGCATATTTTTAAATTTGTTGATAAGAACATTGTTAGGACAGACATTATTTGAATTTTTATGTGAAAATTAAATGAAAGATTGAAAATTAAGTTTTATATAGGTATTTTGAGGATGAACATTACTTATTTTTAAGATTTTAAGTTTTAGAAAAACATTTTTGCTTTATATATTGTATAGATTATTAGTATACCACTCCATCATTATATGTAGAAAATTTGTATTTACAATAGTGATTTTCATTATTTAGTGTTAATGTGTGTTTAGCAACAAGCTTTATAACTTATAAAACCTTAAATTTTTAGAATATCATACCTTATAAAACAAGTTTTGTTTGACACATAAGTTTATGAAAGCTTCTATAAGCTTAAGTCGATTGAAATGAGCTTTTAGAAATGGGAATTGATATGTACACATAGCTTTTTACTACATACACATAATACTAATCTTTTATATAATAAAAGAATTACATCATTTCGGAGTGTTTTTGCAAAACCCTTCTTATTGAAAAAAAATTAAACCAATAGGAGAGCTCGAATTTGCCACGTAGGCAAAATCGAGCAATATGATTGGTCAATAGAAAGTCAAAATTAAATTGGTTTGGGTCAAACTTAATAATTTTGGCGGAGAAATTTGGTTAAGAAAAAAAATGCATAAAAATATAGGTGTCAAATTTATGAAAACATAAACTTAAAAAAAGAGGGAGTAATTAATAAAACTTTAGTGGTTGAATTTTAAATAAATTATATAGAGCTAAGTGTAAAATTACAAGTTTTCATGTTTTTTAATAACTTTAGAAAGAAAAAACAAATAACCCCTTACACTTTATACCCCATATACTTTATAATATTAGTAACAGGAATATAAATATCAAATGGTAAGCACGAGTTGCTGTGATATGAAAATAAATATACGCGTATCTACTTATAACAACGACTCGTGAATTCTTATTTAAAATTTATATATGGATATCCATAAAAACATTTTAAAAACTTTACGGAGCATATTTTAACTTCATCAACGCTCATTATGTGCTACTAAACTCGCACATTTTGTACAACATGATATCAATAGTTAAAGTTAAACAACAACATCAACCTCAACCTCAACATGTCTGTCAGTTAAAAACGTTTTACAAAGCTAATTATTAAAAAAAAAAAAAAAACAACAACAACAACAACATGGGCTAGATAGTCATTGGTTAATTTAGAAGGTGTTTTCCTTAAATTAAAAAAAAATGCACGCATCACAATCCTTATTTCATAACAATCACCTCATAAATAAAAAATAAATAAAAACTACGTAGGTGATAACCTAACTTTATTCATTGACGTGATGTTTCATTAAAAAATATAAAAAAACGTAATAGTTGGCTGTTGTAAAGAAATAAAAGTATGCACATGAGAATTATTAAGCAAGAATATATAGTTTTTAATCAGGTTATTACGTTACTATACTAAGATAATGTTATTGAGTTGGTAATCACGGATATGAGATACAACCATTCTTCTATACTTATGATTTATGTGTTAACCTCTTTTTGCTTCTGAATAGAAACCGAAAGAGACATCAACAGAACTTTGCCTTATGCCTTATCTAGCTGATAGTTTTTAGTAACTTTTTTTATGGTTTAACTTTTTTGTTATACACACCAACTTTTAGTAACCTTCTTTTTTATATATGTTTTATTGAAAAGTTCTACGCTTAATATTTGTGTTTTTACTATAAACACACTAAGCTATGATAGAATTAGTTGTGAGTTCGGGGTTTTTTTACTAAGCTTCTCAAAAAAGCTTATAGCTTTATCATAAACTTATTGTGTTATGGTAATTGGATAAGCCAATAAGCACATTTAATAAGCATACCAAACACCCCTTTAGCTCTAATCTGAAGTTTTCGTATTTGATGTTATGACTAACTTTGTTGTTATCCTCACTATAATGCAACATGTTAGTGGTTTTTGCAGTTTTATGATCTTATCGCTCATACTAAAGTGTAATACAATTTTTTTGTGTACGTTTTTAAGAAGAGGATTAAGTATCAACACATGATTGTCGTGGAATGATTTTCTACGTTTGCTCAAGGTATGAATGTATAATTAAGTTGAGTTGCTGATTTAGATAATACATGAATGTATTTTAATGTACCAAAGATGTGTTTTAGTGCCTATATAGAGAATTTTATGGTAGGAATGTTGGAATATGTGAGTCGGATACGCATGTTATACAGTTAAAAATACGTGAGCCTATTGGGGGCACACACGTAAGCAAAATCGTGATATGTGATTGGTTAATAAAAGTCAAAATTAAATTGATTTTGGTCAACCTTTAAGGCTTGACACAGTCGTGACCCAGGTCACCGGGTGCCACATCAGCTTTCTCTCTTCGATGACCAGAAACGACAAAGTTGCCACAGTCGATGACCAAGTTATAAAAAAAAATAATAATAAAAAAAAAATTGAAAGGAAAGTGTGTGTAAATATCGGTTGAAAAAACAACCGATTTTCGTTTTTGGGTTGCCTCGACCGATCCTCGACCTACACCCGACAGTGGTTATTTCGAAGTGATTTTGTCAATTCATTCTTATTGAAAAAACAATTGGGCTAATAGGAGAGCTCGATTTCGCCACGTAATCAAAATCGTGTGATATAATTGGTTAATAAAAGTCAAAATTAAATTGATTTTGGTCAAACTTTAATAAATTTGGTGGAAAATTTTGGTTAATAGAAAAAACACATAAAAATATAGGTGTCAAATTTGTGAAAACAAAAACTTATAAAAAGATGAGGTAATTAATGAAACTTTAGTGGTTGAATTTTTAAAAATTGTATAGAGTTAAGTGTAATATTATAAGCATCCATGTTTTTTAATAACTTTGGATTATAAACAACTACCCCCTTATACTTTATACCCTTTATACTTTATATCTTAAAAAATACAATGTATATGTTGTTTTAAAATAACAACATTTAAATTTGCATAAGATTATAAGTATCAAGTTTTTTACTTTTTACGTTCAATAAGGACCCACTTATTTCATTTTTAAAAGTTTAACTTATGTGGACACGAGTTTACATTTTAAATACGGCTAAATTACTGAAAACGAGAATATAATTATAAAATTTTAAGCACGGGTTACTTTAATATAAAAATAAATATACGCAATTATACTTATAACAATATTTGTAAAAACAAAAACTTAAAAAAATATGAGGTAATTAATAAAAGAGTAAATTGCATTTTTGGTCCCTAAGGTTTAGCCAAAGTGCAGGTTCAGTCTCTAAGGTTTCGAAAGTGCAACGGTGATCCTCATTTTGAAACGTTTGCTGCATGTTTGGTCCCTGATCAAGATCAAATGACAAAAATACCCCCTGTCTTCTTTTGTTTTTGTTTTCTATTCATATTTCTTACATAAATGGTCCCTGTCTTGTGCTAGGTTTTACAAAATTCGTCCCGATTTTTCGTTTTTCTTTTTTTTTTTCTTTCTTTTTGTTTTTAAATTAACTTTTCATATTAGTATTATTTTTTTAATTCAAAAAATATTCAAAGATATTCCAAAAAAAAAATAGTTTTCTATCACATAAGTTTTTTTTTTTTAATTTTAATATTTTTCTATAGAATTATTAATACGTTTTTTATAGGTTTTCGTCTGTTTTTTTTTACGTTTTCGTTCTTCTTTTACGTTTTCGTCCGTTTTTTTACGTTCATGTTCGTCTTTTACGTTTTCGTCCGTTTTAACGTTTTACGTTTTCGTCCGTTTTTTTTACGTTTTCGGCCGGTTTTCACGTTTTCGCCCGTTTTTTACGTTTTCAGATGGTTTTTTACATTTTCGTCCGTTTTTTACGTTTTCGGCTGCATTTTTTAGGTTTTCGTCGATTTTTTAAAGTTTTCAACAGTTTTTTACGTTTTCGTCTGTTTTTTCCTATTTTCGTCCATTTTTTTTATGGTTTTGACCATTTTGTTTTTGTTTTTTTACATTTTTCCCGTTTTCGTCTGTTTTCTACGTTTTCATTCGTTTTTTTACGTTTTAGTCTATTTTTTACGTTTTCGTCCATTTTTTAACGTTTTCGTTCGATTTTTTACTTTTTTGTTTATTTTTTTTACGTTTCAACCGTTATTTTTTACTTTTACGTTTTCATCTGATTTTTTACGTTTTCGGGAGAAAACATAAAAAAAGGAAAAAAACGTAAAAAACGGACGAAAACGTAAAAAAACAAACGAAAACGTAAAAAACAGACGAAAACGTAATAAACAAACGAAAACATAAAAAAAGGGTTGAAAACGTAAATAACGGATGAAAACATAAAAATGTGATGAAACGGTTAAAAATGTGTGAAAACGTAAAAAAACAGACGAAACGTAAAAAAAACGAGAACGTAAAAGAAAGAGACGAAAACAAAAAAAGGCCGAAAATGCAAAGCAACTGACGAAAACATAAAAGAACGGACGAAAACGTAAAAAAACGGACGAAAACGTAAAAAAAGAAAAAAAAAATAGTTGAAAACGTAAATAGAACGAACGAAAACGCAAAAAAAATGACGAAAACGTAAAAGACGGTTGAAGACGTAAAAAACGAACGAAAACGTACAAACCCGTACAAAAACGTAAAAACGGACAAAAATGTAAAAACGAAGAAACGAAAATAAACGGTTGAAAATAACGGACGAAAACGTAAAAAACCGAATGAAAACATAAAAAAATGGACGAAAACATAAAAAACAGCAGAAAACGTAATAAAACGGTTGAGAATATAAGAAAACGAACGAAAACGTAAAAAAACGGACGAAAACGTAAAAATCCGAACAAAAACGTAAAGAAATGAATATATTTTGGACTTTTCTCTTCGAATTTAAAAAAAATTATGTAAAAAAAATTTAATTTTTTTTTGGAATATCTCTAACATTTTTTGAATATTTTTGAATTAAAAACATAATACTAATTGTAATAGTTAAAAAAAAAGGACTAAATTTATAAACCTGGCACAACACAGGGACCATTTATGTTAAAAAGCTAAAAAGAAATAAGAAAAAGAGGAAGGCAAGGGTATTTTAGTCATTTGATGTTGATCAGGGACCAAACGTGCAGCAAAAGTTTCAAAATGAGGACTATCATTGCACTTTCAAAACTTTATGGACTCAACCTGCAATTTGGCCAAACCTTAGGGACCAAAAATGCAATTTACTCTTAATAAAACTTTAGTGGTTGAATTTTTAAAAATTATATAAGGTTAAGTGTAATATTATAAGTTTCCATGTTTTATAATAACTTTAGAAATTAAACAAATTCACCTTTATACTTTATACCCCCTATACTTTATATATTAAAAATACAATATATATGTTGTTTTAAAATTACAACATATAAATATGCATATGATTATAAGTATCAAAATATTTCTTTTACTATATAAGTTCAGTAAGGACTCATTTATTTTATTTTAAAAGTATGATTATGTGGACACGAATTTAAATATTAAATACGGTTAAATTTTTGAAAACCGAAATATAATTATCAAATTGTAAGTACGGGTTACAATATGATACGTGATTGTACTTATAACAACGAATCATGTAATTCTTATTTATTTATATAAGGATATGTAGAAAAACATTTTTTAAAAAACTTTAAAGAATATATTTTAACTTCATCGACGCTAATTATGTGTTACTAAACTCGCATCTTGTGTACAACATAATATCAATAGTGAAATTTAAATAGCAACATCAATATATATGTCTGCTAAATATAGTTAAATCTTGAGTTATCTAAGAGAAATTTTTACAAAATTTTATTTTACCAAATTATAATGGATATTAATATATAATAGAAAACTCGTGTATAAGTATATAATTATATGTAATTACCTTTAAACACAAAATATTCAGTATTAATACAAAATATTTTTTTTTGTCAAAACCCCGTGCGTGCACGGGTATTATAACTAGTATGTATTGACAAAAATATCTTTTACCCTAAATCGTTAAACATTACTCTGTAAAAGTGTCTTCCCTTCTGCCAAACTTGCAACAGCGCCGATGACCGATTCTATTCCATAACCATCCCCGTTAAACTTCACATTTATCATTAACTGTGGTTGACACTTGACAATGAAGACGGCCCAACGACATTCCTTGTTATTCATTGATTTGAAAAAAGTATTTATCGGATTTCCAGTTCCATTGGCATTTAGACTAAAAAGAAAACAAACTGGAATATTTAGAAACATAATCCACATACTAACTAATCAAGCCGTCACCATGGCACGTTTAAATTTCGATCTTGATTGAACAGAGTATTCTTTTTTACTATAAGCCATTATTTTATAACTTTTTTCATTGTTTATCCTTTTTTAAATGTAAATAATCCCTTAATAACTGAAAAGATAAATCAATGTCTATGAAGAGGAGGTCTGAATATGTTATAATGATCGAGTCTCTTTATGATATCCAATGGTTCATTATTTTCTTTGATGATAATTTAATTAGATTTTTGGATGGTTTTGTGTTACTTAGTCCATATGCTATATTTTAAAGCTTCTCATGATTGATTTCGTTTAAAGTAAGACATGGAGGAATCATTGTAACTTTACTTTGGTATTGAATATGGTTTAAGGCAATGGCAAACTTTGCCTCAGCGGATATGGAAGGCTGGAAAAATACGGTAAGGTTGCATCTGATGGAATTGAACGAGTGATGGTGATTTTATTTCACATAACTAGTTGATGATATATAACCTCCGGTGGAATATAACGGAAAGATACAATAGAACTTTGCCACGATTTGATGTGATGAATGGGACCCCTGGGACTGCTAGAAACATAAAAAGAATGAAGGGTAGTATTATCCACACACATTAATTTTATGGGATAGGGATCCTCTAATGTTCATTTGAACATTAGAGGTAATGTTATACTTTTTGTGATTGTACATTATCATTATTGCAACACATTTATTTTATTTTAATTTAACGGTACAATCACAAAAAGCATAACATTACCTCTAATGTTCATATCAATTCCCTTTAGAAATAAGTAGACCTTACAATTAATCAATATATTTAAATATGCTTGAGAACATAATGGAGAAACACATAAAATTTTAAAATATATGTAAATTTAATTTGATGTATTTTATGTCATTTTACAAAAATAAGCTTCAAATATTACTAATTTATCAAACAATTTTATAAAAATATAAGCTTCAATCTTCAGCTCAATTCCCGCTACAACTACATCTGCACCAACATCAAAAGATAAAAGTCATTTAGGTTATTAATTTTGCCTTTTTTTTCTATTATTTAAGTGTTTATATATATGGGCTAATTGTGGCAATACACATTTTGCTCAAGGTGTCAAGACTTTGTAGGAAAAAAGTTGAGGTATCTCTTAAATATACCTTGAGACTTGCGACTTTTCTACTTTTAATCTAAGCTTGACAAGTGTCCCTCGTAATTTGTGTACCCAATTATTGTTTTCTGACTTTTACCAGCTATGATAGTACAGCGACCGAATCTGAGCGACTTTTTAAAGATTCTTGCGAAATTATTTTTGTCCTTTAGTAAAAAAAGTCAAAATAACTAAAATATTTTTTTATACTTTTAGCTCCTTCCCAATGCTGAGCGACTTAAGCGAAATAATATTAGCGACTTTTTTTACTGCATACTTTTGTACCTTTTAGTACCTTTTTACATAACTTTTACACTTTTTTAAATTTTTACCCTTTTTTTAAATTTTTACCCACACACACAAACACACACACCAACACTCTACTACCACAAAAACACAAATCAAAATTGTGAAATCAACTAGTTCTCTAACTGAAACCCTAAATCAACCCCTAATTAGTCAGTCAATTAAACTCCCAAATGGCTTACATTCCGCAATATTTTGATGCTAAGGTAACGGTTCGTTCCCAGGTCAAGTTGCTTTCGGATATTAAGTCTAAATTGTTAAGCAATCCAGATCGAATGAGGTTGTTTAGAGCAACTGTTTTTGGGCCATGGTTAGATATTCCTAAACAAGGTAAAGGCAATCATATGGTGAATTTCGTTTTACAACACCAGGTATATATCCCCAAACTGCTTGATTCTTGTCCCCCTATTTTATACAAAATTGGGAATAATGTATTGAAATTCGGTCGTGGAGAGTTTCTATTGATGACCGGATTTCGTTTCGGTCCTTTACCTCCCACTGTAGAAATTGATCGCAGTCCTTTTGGTTTGCGTGTCTTTCCTGAAAAAAAATTTCTAAGAAAGGTAACTGTAAAAGGGAATGAGCTTTTAGATTTGTTTGGGAATGACACACAATTTTCAAAGTTATCAGAAGAGGATGCGGTAAGAGTATGTCTGTTGATAGTCGCTGAGGTCGTGGACCTTGGTACATCGTTGACAATCATTTGTTGCAATTAGTTGAGGATTTTGGGGCATGGAATGCATATCCATGGGGAGAGTTCTTGTAGAGCCGTTTTTACAAAAAATTAGCTAATGTGGTACCCCGGCATTACAACGCTTACTACAAAGAGAAATCGCAAGAAAACCCTTCTAAAATTGCAACATATAATATTTGTGGCTTTCTCTTGGCTTTTAAGGTTTGATTTGTAGACATTTATGAACATATCAGTTTTTGTTTACTATTTTTGGATACAAATTTGTTATACTGCTTTTCATTGTACAATGCTTTTATTGTTTTCGTTCATTTTAGATATGGATTCTTGAGAGTTATCATAGTAGCAGTTCATGGTGGACCAAAGACCCGACAAAGATACCACGTTGTCTTTCTTGGTCAAAGGGTAAAACATTTGCCAAACGCGATTATAGCAAACTTTTTGGTCCTGTAAGCATTTCCATTTGTTTGTATTTGTCAAATAACTAACGACTTCTTTATATTTGTTTTTGACTTTATAATTGTTTGTTTACTAGGGTTCGAATCCAGTATTGGATCTTGTTCCAACAAATGCAGAAAGGTTGCAACCATGGTTTGCACCTAGTAATGCTTATTTTAGCAAGTGGATAGTCTAGAAAAACAATTACCTGCCGATGATCCCACTAATGAGGTAAGTTGCACATTTTGTATCATTTATTTTTCATCCGTATCAACTACGTCGTTTGTGCGACTATTCACGTTGACAATTGACCAATGCACATTCTGTTTCGATCTTGCTTTGTAGGTACATGAAGTTGCAGTTCATAAAGAGGTTGTGGTAACTAATAAAGAGGTGGCCTTAGCTGATAAAGATGTGCCAGTAACTGATAATACATGCCGAGGTTGAGGCATTGAAGGCACTTGTATTTATGATCGATAAACCCGGAGCCAATGTGGAGGTCCTTAATGATATTAAAAATAGACTTGCCGTTGTTGAGGAAGCTCTAAAGATACAATGTCCAAAGGTGAACATGCTCTTTACATTCATTTTTAATCAACATCATTTAGATAGCAATATTTTTTGGTTTTTCACCAACTAATGGATTATATATATTTATGTAGACGTCATCGGTTATTCACGAACAATTGCAAATAAGGCAATGTGTTGATGAAAATTTGGCTTCCAAAGATGCCATGGTAATTTCCTTTAATATTTGTTAATCATTTAGGTCTCGTTTCTTTAGTAGTATAATTGATTGTATATTTTAAATTTCAGACTTCAACTCATATGCACGACAAATCGGATTAGGATTGTTTTGGCCAAAATGCCATGGAAATTCAGACTTCAATTCCAATTCATAATGAAACCTGGAATGGTAGTCCTACTTTGTTTGATCTTCATTCTCATGATGTTCATTCGACTAATTATAAAAAGGTTATGTTCCTTTGAATAGTACTTTTTTATTTTATCGTTATTTTGTTACATACCTAAATCAGTTTTGTTAACTACAGACCTTAAGCCCAGAACCTGATCAATCTTGCGAGAAATCGAGTTGTGTTAATGCTGAAAACGAACAAGTTGGGCTTAATTATATAGACTCTGCCGCTTTTCCATCAGCTATGTCGCAGCTTGAGGATTTTTGTCTTCCAGACGAACCATTGCCGTTAGTTGATCACATTCCATATGATGATCCCAGTCATATGAATTTACCTAATTTGAATCAAAAATTTTCTCAATCGGCTGTTGAAGTACGTATATATTAATTTCACATGCACTATCTATAGATGTTTGCTACATTTGGTCATCTATTATAGTTGTGTTTTTCTTGTATAATTACAAGGCAAAAACTTTGATGATGATTTCTCTGTATATGGAAATTTGAAATTCAAGGATCAACAGGCGAAGCAAGATGAACAAAAGGCTGCTGAAAACAAGGAAGATGGCGAAACACCAAGTGAGGTAGTGGTAAATGTTGATGATAAACCTGGAGAGGCGGTTCAAGCTACTGAGATAAATGCTCATGATTCCAATGTTACTGAGAAAGTAAGTGAATGTGTGTCTAACGTTGATGATAAAGCTGGAGAGGCGGTTCAAGCTACTAAGAAACATGCTCATGATTCCAATGTTACTGAGAAATTAAGTGAAGGTGTGTATAACGTTGATGATAAATCTGGTGATGATAAACCCAGAGAGGCGGTTCAAGCTACTGAGATACATGCTCATGAAGGTGTGTTTAATGTTGACGATAAATCTGGAGGGGCGGTTCAAGGTAATGAAAATAACATTTTTGATTGCAATGCTACTGTTATAGATTCTCATGATCGTGAGAAAGTAAGTGAAGTAGTTTTAAATGTGGATGATAAATCTGTAGAGGGCGTTCAAGGTAATGAAAATGACATTGTTGATTGCAATGCTACTGATCAAGATTCTCATGATCGTGAGACAGTAAGTGAGGCAGTGTTAAATGTTGCTGAGAAATCTTTAGAGGGGGTTCAAGGTAATGAAAATAACATTGTTTATTCCAACTGTAGTGATATAGATTCTCATGATCGTGAGAAAGTAAGTGAAGGAGTGTTAAATGTTGCTGAGAAATATGTAGAGGCGGTTCAAGGTAATCAAAATAACATTATAGATTCTCATGATGGTCGAAAGTAAGTGAAGCAAAGATGTCACAAATGGCAGAGATGGGGGATGATCATATGAATCATGTTGGAGAGAATAAGGATGGTGATGGGAATGTTAACGAGAAATTACGTGAGTTGGTTATTCATAATGAAGCATACAATGTTGATGGCTACGTTAATGAGAAAGTAAGCGGGGGTGAGTTAGTGGTTGCAAATGAGACCTCAACCAAGGCGGTATTAGACAAAATTGATATTGATGCTGAGAAAGCAAGAAAGGCCATGTTTCATAATTCTGAGAAAAACACACAAGCTGTTTCACAAACTGAAGGACAAGCCAATAAGCCTTTGACTACAGCTTCTGAGGTACAACTACATTATTTATTAAAGTTACCATATGTACTTCAAAATTCGATGTTATTTCAGTGATGAACTTTTTATGTATAGGATGTTTTCATGTGTGCTAAAAGGAAGAGAAATGCAAGTAAGGCTCTACTGTCACCTTATAATGGCCCAGAGAATAAAGAAAACTAGAAAGCCCAAAGTTACCAAAGAGAGTAAGGCCAAAGTTACCCACGAGAGTACTCCTGTTTTGAAAGAAGATGTTGACTCAAAAAGGTCAAAGCAGGTAGGCAAGTGTTTGCAGGACCCATACGTGAACCTCCCTCCCACGAATCCACAATTGCTGAAACGGCGTTCCAAAAGACTGAGAAAAGATATTAATTCCCCATGTAGTGAAGATAATCAGTTGGAAACATGGGTAGAGGTATAGCAGAACTATTTTTACAAACAGACAGCGTAAAGACATATACATTAATCTAGTTTTTAAAAATTTTCAGGATCTGTCACGTCCTGAAGATTGCGATATCAACAAGATTACTAAACCAGCGTGTATGGATATATTTATAAAAAAAAATTTAAGTCATCGCATAACTTTCCTTGGGGTCACGGCGACATCGTTGTTCATCGAAAATTTTGGTTGGCTTTGTTGGGGTATGGAAGGGGGAATAAAAAAGGATGGCTTGGAGATGAGGTACTTAACAGCTATTTAATTTCCATAATTTTTTTTATTTGAATTAGTTTAACGGTATGTATTTTATAAAAAATTTGCAGATCTCCGGATCTTTGGGTTGATCTAATGTGGCAGTTCAGGCCGGGCAATGCCGATTGGGCTATGACTGGACCATTTTTCTCTTCTTCTATCCTTGATGGGTCTATGCGTGCCTACTACGCCACTGGTCAACGCTATCCATTACGGTGGTTTAGTGTCGAGAAGGTTTGTATATAAAGACCATACTTTCTTCTAGATACTTGGGTGATATACATGCTCAAAATGTTTTGAATTAAGACAAAGTTTATTTGTTCACATTTAGGTATACTTTCCTGTGAACGTACCGGCGCCAATGGTTTTCGCCGAAGTTACAAATTCGCATATGAGTTATAGCTATTTATGACTCACTAGGTACTTAACCGAGAGACGAGAGAAGGGAATTTAAAAATGAGGACCACTTTTGAGAGAATGCTACCACAGTATCTAAATTTTTGTAAAGTTCTTCAAGCCAAATCAATATCTGTTTCTGATTATAAGATCACATTTCCAGTTGCGGATGATGTCCCTAAACAAGCCAATGCATACGGCGATTTTAGAGTTTGGGTATGTATTTGTTTTGCACAGGTTAGGTAACAACTTAAGCATGAAGGTTGATGATCCTCTTCAAGTTGCTTTGGCGTATCGAGAGCATATGGTGGAGTACTTTTGGAAGTATAAGGTGGCTGTTCATACAATTGATGAATAAAGAAGCATTTCATCTCTTTGGGTATGGCTTGTATGTGGGTTTAGACTTTTGTTGTTCAACCAAATGTAACCACAAACTGTATGTCTGTGGAGGACATCAAAAGACAACTTCTTATGCATGTATGTGTCGTGATACTGATGATTTGCAACAAACATTTTGTGTAAATTGCTAAAATGTTTGTTTTTTACAAACAACCATTTGATTTGAAAAAACGACTACAACCAATCTTATTGCTAAAAGACCATAACCTACGTATTACATAACACTTATTGTTAAACAGATTACCATAACCAAACTACAGCACTAAAGAGAACAATCAAACTGAAAATCAACACAACTTTGTCATGAACTTGCACTCTTGACTTGATAAAAGTCAACTCATCCAACATTTTCATGATATCATTCTTTGAAACCTCAATAACTTCATCCGAGACTGAATGCTTTCCCGTCTTCATTAAATGTTTCTTTTCCTCATGTTCCTTGTAAAACAAATCTTTGTAATATTGACTTGGTAGTTCCGGGTCTAGGAACCCATAGAAGTTACATTTGGTCTCTTGGTCCTAAAAAGAAGTTTTGTTAAATTCACATATTCAACCTAACAAGTAAAATAAGTATAATGGATAATAATATTACATAAATTGGACAGGCCTTGAATCTTCTACTAGGATGATTCCGGGTCCAAGAGGTTTGTACTTCCACCGGTAATGGTTTTGGATATTCGAAGTGTGTAGCATTGATGAGTGTCTTTTTACTCATCATTTTTACCCATCTAAGCCCACAAAAACATCTAAAAACACTGAAATATACCCAATTATACTGCAGATATCCTTGGAATGTGTTTTGATGTGTTTCAGGTACAAAGGAACGAAAACAGGGCAAAAACGTGTAGAAATGAGCTTGGAATGGAAAACGTGCTTTGCAGATGAAGCCGGAAGCGGATTTTCTACATTCGTGAGCCGGGGATACATTTTTGGGAGTGAGAGTGGGGAAAACAAAATCAAACCCGAACCCAATTTATCATTTTACCCCTAAACCTGAAAACCAAATTACCTTTTTATAAACATTCTTCATTAAAAACAGTTATTTTTATTTTAAAACAAATTTTTTTTATTTTTTAAAAACAATTATTTTTTATTAAAAACATTTTTATTCAAAACCAATTTTTTTTCTAACCAATTACTTTTTTTTTTATTAAAAACCTTACACTTTTATTTTTTACAAAACACCTTAACCCTTTAACACACACCTATTTTTACCCACTTCCCACCATTACCCATTAAACCCAGAAAGACCAAAAAAAAGATACAAACCCAGAAAACCTAATAAAATCTTGGCGCCAAAATCCCACTTCCCCCCTCCTGTCCCTCTCATCCCCGTCTCTTTCACTCCAGGAAACCAACAAACAAACATCACATGGGGCACCTTGCCACTTTGGCAATCCACAACTCACAAGTGCCCATCAATGGGTGAAAGAATGCCCTTGGTCCCCAAGCATGAATCCAACGGCTGTGATTTAAGGAAAGAAGCCAAGCTCAAGTTTCTCTTTCACTCTCTCACAAACAAAGCACGCTGAGGAAGCAGACAAAGAAAACAAGAAAGAAGAGTAAAGAAAGATTCACATTTTTTTTTTAGTATAAATAGGCATTTGGGGTAATTATAAACTTTGTCTAGAATTCTTGTTCTAGTCCCATTTATGTTTATTGTCATTTAATTTAATTGTAACTTTCATTTTCAGTTTAATACCATTTACTGCTTTCATTTTTTATCTATGCAATTTTATTTCTTGTATGTTCTTTAATTCAGTTCAAATTAAAGTTTTGTTAGAAGTGTGTCACAAGCTGCTTAAACTCATTTTAAGTTCATTTGAATGATGCAAATTAAGTTTCTTAAACTCCAAAGTCTCAAATCAGTTTTCTAAAACATTTTCCCAAAGACGTGTTTGGATTTGCAAGGATTCTGGGTCAGAAGCCAATTTTGACCCAGTTTGAGTCTCAAAACAATTTTAATTGGTCTTAAGTTAGTTAGTTTGTTAGCTTTATAGTCTTTTCAAATGTTTTTTTTAGTTGCAATTTAGCTTTTTAAGTAGTATGTAAAAATCTGCATAGATGTCCCAACTGCCATCCTTTTTGTAGCTTAGATTTAGACCAGTTAAAGTTAGATTTAGGATTAGTTTTTGATGCAATCAGTTAGTTAGATGTAAAAGCTTAACTTGTGTTAGCTTATCTTGGCCTTTTTAGCTTATTAGGAAGCTTATTTTAGCCTTGCAAAGTCCCCCCTTTTCTGTTCGGCACTGCTTCAGCAGCCCCCTTAGCACCTTTTTTTTAGCTTGTTAAAAGCTTTTAACTAGGTATTTGTGGGGGCAAAAGCTTGCCCCCTAGCTTGTCTTCAAAAATCCATAAGCTTATAAGCTCATGCCCATTTTAGCTCATATAGATTATGCTTCAAAAAGTCCTTAGTGGCCTGTTTTATCCACTGCACTGCAGCAGCTACATAGGGCTTGATTGAGTTTATTTAGTGTTTCCCTTTGCTTATTAGACCTCCCCCACTGCTCATATAGATACATTAGATTAGGTTCTCATTGGTTCTAGCTTATTTCAAGCTTTTTGAAGCTTAACGCCCTTAGTTAGCCTTGTCCCAAACAGCCCCATTCATATTTAGTGTACAAATCTGCAGTAACAAGTCAAGTTCACGCCTTGTTTTCAAGTTTTCAAAGTTTGAATTTTGCCCAAAATAGCTTAACTTGTTCCCTTGTTTGAATTGCAAAAGCAGAAAAACAAAACCAAAAAATGTGAAGGAAGTGGGAATCGAACCCACGACCTTCGCCTAAAACAGACCCTTATGCTCTTTTGCTTTTTTTTTTTTTTCTAAGTCACTGAATAAGCAGCTTCTCTGTGCTTATTTTAGTTTTTCCAAAGTTTTGGTTTTATCAAAAGTCCTATTTTTAAGTAATTTTCTAGTTTGTAAAAGAGAAAAATAAAAGTGGAAAAGTGCAACCGCCAGATTCGAACACTGGTCCGCTCTCACGCACCAAACCACAGACCCATGACCATCTGCTCTAGCACCTATCTCATGTTAATTGTTTCCATTATTAATTATTTATATACCTTTTCAGTTATTAGCTTAATAAGCTTAGAAGCTTTTTTACAACTTCTTTTAAAAAGCAGTTGCATGTTTTTTCATTTTTCTTAAATCAAGTTTCATTTAAAGTATTTAGTGTAATTTTCTTAGAATTTTCCAAAATAGTTTAGTATTTTTTATAATTAAATTAGATTAAATTAGTTTTTAAATCATAATAAATATTTTAAAAGCTAAAAAATACCCGGCTTTTTCCTAAAATTATTTTTAGTCGTTTAGAACGTAGGAAAATTAGTTTCACATCCTTAGGCTTTAAATTGCATCATTTTCACTTTTGGAGCTCGGGATTAGCCCGGGTTTTCACGTTTTTGCATTTTAGCACCCTAGGATGTATTTAGCTTCGTTTTATTGTTTCTTATGCTTAGTAGTAGTTAATTAGTCATTTATGTTGTTCCCGTGCCTTATTTACTTTCCCGTTCTTTAATTTGTAGAATAGCGTAACCAAAATCGTAAATTCCCGATCCATTCAAGCACTTTAATTCCAAACCTCAAACGTCACCGTCAATTCACTCCTCGTTGGGAAACGACCCGGGTAATCACTTGCCCGGTATCACTTATCGAGTATTCGCGGGTTTTGGCACGTTAACCCTTTTCCTAAAAGGTTGATTTGTCGATTCTCGCGTGTATCGTATATTTGATATATTTTCTTAAACGAATCAATTTTTGGCGCCGCTGCCGGGGAGGTTGTGTTGCGACAATATCGTTAAGGTTTGACGATTAGTGACTTGAAGATCCTTCCTCGTGAAGTTATTTGCTTTCCAAAACCCCAAAAATATTTTCCTTTTCAAAATTTATTTTCCCTTTTATATTTTCTATTTATCAAAACCCCAAAAATATTCTTCTCATTCCTCTTATTCGTTGATTCTATTTCTCTTACCCTCTTTCACCGTTTGATTCTATTCTTCGTATCCTCTCGATCACTTAATTCTATTTGTTTAACCCTCTACAAGTTTAATTCTCATGGCGACAATCGATTATCGTCGTTGTTTTCACTGTAAAAGCCGTATGGAAGAGGATCAACTTTATTGTCAAAATCAGGATTGTTTATGTAAGCGATGTGGAAGGATGGGTGCAAGAAAATATTGCTATTGGTACGAATTATCCGACAAAAACTCTCTCGATGATTCTCCAAGTTTTTCCGACCTCCCACCACAACCCGATGTTTGTTCTATTGTTTCTGAGCCTAAACCGTCTAGATTTGATCAAAATCTTTCGCAATTTACGGTTAAGAGAAAAGAACAAGAACCGGAGACCAAAACGGAAGTGGTGGAAATTGCTAGCTCTGAGAGCACACCCCTTGTCCCACCTCCGAATCTTCAAACCTTTTTCTAACGAAATCGTGAACATGATTGAAAACTTCTTAAATGAACTTCGTCAAGATTCAACTTCGGGAAATACAAATACGACTTGTGATGTTGTTGAGCCCTCGATCCCTATTCCCGAGCCCGAGATATCTTCTTTCGATCAAGATTATTGCTACGGTTGTGGAGACGTGTTACCGAAAGGTTTTCGTTGTTTCAAATGTATGTGCAAGTGGTGTGGAAATTATCTTACTAATGGATCTTGTTCGATTTGTGCCGAGAATTCATTCGCTTATGATTCTAATCCAAATTCCTTCAATTTTCCTCAAAACGATTTCAACTACCCTCCACGGAATTCATATGAACCACAACCGTACTATCAAGATTTCAATGATACATCATTTCAGAATTTCTCTCCTCAATACCTTATTTGTGCAAATTGTGGGGTCCTCATTATGATTACCAATGTCAATCATGGAATCAGAATTACTATGGGCCTGATCCTTGTTATAACACTCCTTGTTTTGACAATTTCCAACCCCCACAATTTTCCGTCATTGAACAATTTTCCGTCATTGAACAATTTTCCGTCATTGATCAACATCCTCGTGAGAAAAGTATGCTAGAAGAACTTCGCCAAGACCAAACGCTCTCGAACGAAAAATCTATGCTAGAATTACTTGAAGAAGAGGAACGAGCCGCTAAGATTCAAAGATGTCTTGAAGAAATACGAATCGAAGAAAGAGCACTTGCAAGACGTGCTCGATGGCTCGCGACTTACATTGACGATGATGAGGATTCCATTCAAATGAAGTAATATTATGAAAGTTTGTCGACCGAAACCACACACGAAGAGCCCGTTAACTCTCTAAGTATGGGGGACGAGCATCTTAGCACTATTCCGGAAACGGAACCGCCTTGTGCCGAGAACCTTGTCCCAACCCCAAGTGAGTGTGAGGGTGTCTCGATATGATGTGTGATGAGCCTATTGATGATGATTCTTCTCCTCCCACCCCTAATGATTCTCTGAGATGCTCTCCGATTCTGAAAATGATTGTACGTCGTTTAATGATTCTTTATCGTGTGGAGACATTGATTATGTTGAGGAAATTCCTTCGAGCTCGTCGGCTAAGAAGTGAGAGATTTTGAACCGGAAGATAGAGAAATCGACACTGATTTTGATTCGGATGATGAAGATATTCTTGTTGTGTCCGAGGAACCTTTCACTATGGCATTCACTAATCCTCTGTTTGACTTAGATTCTGAATTCACTCAAATTTCGTGATAACCCAATCTTTGACATTCTAATGAGGATAGTGACCTTTACTCGAAAACCCCGCTACCTCTTTACCCGAAGCTCGAGGATTCTACTTCTAAAGAAAAGAATAGTGGCAATCCCACTTCGACTTTAGACCTTCTCGAGGAGTTCGCCGATGAACTCGCTCTTATCGATCATTCTCCACCGGGAGATGATGATGTGCACTTCGACTTTGAAGCCGACCTTACTGAATTGGAAAATCTTCTATACAATAGGTCTTCTGATAATTCGTCGAGTGACACTCTTATAGAAGAGGTCGACTTGTTTCTTCGGATGACTCGATACCTCCGGGTTTTGAGAGTGATGAGTATGGCTTAGATCCATCATCCACCCGTTCGCCTGCTAAACCGCCGGATGATGGAATCTCTTCTAAGCCTGATATGGATATTCTCATTGCTTCAGTGGTGGATAAGATTGTTGAACATTCGCTCAATGTTCCTCAATCTAATCTTTTGCCCACCCAACCCACCCGTTGTCAAAATTCTGACACTCTCCTTTCTTATCCCATTTCTTCTCTACATCTTAACTCCTACGGGAGTGAAGATACCATTTTCGACCCCTCGCATTTATCATTCTCTTAAGCGGATATATCTCATCGAGTGGAACTTTCAAAGACATTCAATGTTTATCCAAACCTTTTGAACGAAAGTCCGATGGAGATTATCTTTTCCACTTGCTCCCCATGGACCAATGAATTCGGGTCGAGTCAAGCTAGCGATTCGGTTAACAAAACAAGAGCATTTCATGGGTGTCCACCCATGTTTCTGACTTCTTTCTCTTTTCTAACACTAAGTGTGGGGTATTTCCCAATCGTTGTTTGCTTGTTGTGTGTTTGCTCTCGCTTTCAGATTCCCATAGATCGTGATGATTGATGCTTGCTTTCAATCCGAGCCAATATCCATCTTTTGCTAACGATTATCTAGGGATATCTTTATAAAATCCTTTATGCGAAAAAAGATTTCGCTTCCACACTTGGCTAGTAGTATTACCTTTTTCCGTTCTATAGTTTCTGGCTTACGGCAGTACTTTGAATATTGAGGGCAATATTCAATTCTAAGTGTGGTGGGGAATTCTAGCGAATTTTGATCACATGTGTACCTTCTAGTACCCTAGCACCTCGCTTTTGACCAAAATTTTAAAAATTTTATCAAAAATTTACATTTACAAGAAGTGCTTTGCACAAAAATAATTGCTAATGCTTCGTGTTAATGGTAGTTTAGTCTTGATTAGGCTAGAACAAGGGGAATCCCACTGCTAGAGTGTTGATCTAGCCGCTCTCTTAACATTTAGGCTAAGGTTTTACGCGTTGTGCAAATGAAAATGCTAATCGTGGAGTAGTTGGTTCTCTTTAGAGCTTATATAAGTAATCTATGGCTTTTTCTCCCTAGTTAACTAATTGGACTTAAATACGTGCTCATTGTCAAACTTTTGAACATTCAAAATCGTCTTGTTACAATAAAAAGTTTTAAGCAAAATTGATTTAGAGTCCGAGTTCAACTTTTTATTTAAATTTCTCCCGAAAGCATACTTTCTTAAAATCTGAATAATGTTGCAAAATGAAAGTATCGTAAAAGTTGCTTGAATGATGCAAAAGTTGCAAGTTTAAAGTTCAAAGTCAAAAAAAAAAAAAAAAGTGATGAAAAATGAAAAATATGAGTTACTTGAATAAAAGCATTATGTTGCTTATGAATAAATGTGTGAAACTTGCTTTTTCTTAAATTTAAATCGGAAGTTGAACTCGTAGTCGTCAAAGTTGTCTAAAAGTTTGATGGTAATTTGGAAATCCTTGATTTCAAAGATCCCGAAAGCTTCGATACTATTCTCGAGGGTGAAAACCTAGCCTCCTTAAAAGGACAAGCTGAGAAGAAAGTCGCTACATGGAGTGATCTCACCTTTGAATCTCGAATTTCTAAATTATCGCCGGTTGTAATCCATTTAGGTTTAGTTTTAACTTAACGGTAGCTTCGTAAATCTTTGGAATCAATTCCGCTAATTCGGTACTATTCTCTGTGTGGTGTCAAAAGCCCGGTCACTTAAAACTAATGTTTTGGGATGTGCCGAGAAGAAAGCCGCTACATGGAAGAGGCCCTTTCGATCCTTAGACTTTCATCGTTTCCGGTGGGTTAGTGATCTGGTCCGAACCGTCAAGTCTAATCACACAAGTTGGCCACTTGTGAATGGCCAGCCGTAACAGACTTAAAACAGCTTGGAACCAAATACAATGAAGATCAGAGAATACAATGAATTCCCGGGTCGTTATGTCCCACGGAGACTCAATGGTGTGCAAACACTTGATCAGACGATAGAATGATCACTAAGGATAGTGATCGGAAAGGATTTGGATGGAAAATTATATCTAAAGAAAAGATCTACAAATTACAAATGACTTAAATGCAAATTAAGAAAATTAAAAAGATAAAAGATATTAAATAAACGTTATCACTATATTTAAAGTGATGAACGTTTAAAACTTAAAACGTACGTTTAAATAAAATTACGTAAACGTACAAAATAAAACGTGAAAATAAAGAAGGAAAATACCTACGGATATGAAAAATACATTTTTACAATCCTAATGATAAAAGAAAATTATTAGAAAAATAAAATTATTTTTAAAACTATTTATTTAATTATTATTAATTAAAAACTAATTTAAACTATTTAATAATACTCTAAAATAAAAGAAAATATGAAATAAGACTAGAAAAATAAAATTAAGACTTAGAAAAATCTAAAATATGATAAAACTAATTTTAAAACTGAAAATATATTTTTTAGACTTTTTATGTATTTATTATTAATTTAAAACTATTTAAAACTAATTAAAATGCTAGAAAATACTATTTAAACTAAGAAAATTATGAAAAAATATTTTTTTTGGCTTTTTATATTTATCTAAACTTAATAAAATTGAAAAATTATTTTTTTGAAACTTTTCTTAATTATTCGTATTTAATGCTAATTAAAAATGCTTAAAAACTAATTTAAATTAAGAAAAATAGCAAACAAGCTTGGAAAAATCTGAAAATTTCAGGAAAAGTCTAAAATTATATTAGGAATCTGAGAAAAATGGAAAAACAGGCACTTATGTGGAGAAATTTGAAACTGATATGGAAAGTGCTTATGAATAAGCACTTTGATAAGCTAAAAGCTCACCAAAAGGCACCAAATGTTAACAGGAACTATAATATGCTAAAAGAACTAGAATGGAACAAGTAACAACAAGCTACAACCTCTGATGAGCAAGATTGACCGTGATTTGATGTCTAGAACTAATAAGCTAAAAGCATTTTAGGTACCAACTTTAAGCACAAGCACAAGCTTAAAAATAAGCTCAAACTGAAAACTACAACTTGGAACCTAGACTAGACCTGGGTGAGAGTTAACAAACCAAAGTACAGACCTAGACAAGCTCAAATGAGACTTGTGCAAGGTGCAAATCTACATAAAACCTCGTGGGCAGCCTAATGCCCCGCACAGGGACTTAGCACCATAATCACAAGCTCTTTTGACCCTTTTTGAAAATTAACAAAATTATGCAAAAATGATAAAAAGAAACTAGACCAAGAGAGCTTTTCAAAACCACAAGTTTCATAGAAATTGGCCTGAACCGAAGCTCATGAAAAATCAACCTATGTTGGCCAAACCGACATTTTTAGCTTTTGACTTTTTAAGTAAAACTGAATTGTTGACTTTCTTGAGTTTTGATCCGGATTTAAGGACCGGAAATGAAGTAATATGATGTAATAAAACTAGAACAAGCTAAATCTAGGTATTTTGAACACAAAACTAGCTTATGAGTGTCAAAAATCCAAACAGATAGCTGATGAGACAGATATGAGTCGATTTGACTCTCGAGCCTAGCAGGCACAAGTAATTGACTCAAATGAGTCTCAAATGACTAAACTAACATGAAACATCGTGAGCTAAGCTAATCGAGCTATCCCTGTAGTACAGTTTAAAGACCAATTCCAAACATCCCTTAACAATCGATTTGTAATTTTAAATAGGCTAATCGATGATTTATCATCTATCAATGATCAAGCTGAGTTGTCTTGACCTAAATGCAACTATAGAACCACATTTACACTAGTGGTGACTACAGATACTCCTACAAGGACAAGATGCAAAATAGATTGAAAGTTGAAGGTGAGATACTTACTTACATAGGTTTGTTATGCTGCTAGAACCAAACCCAAACCTAATCTATTCTAAGCTAGTTTAACCCCATATCAACCTCTGCATCACCCTTTTCCATCACCATTGCCAAATGCATCACAGTTGACTTTTGTTGACTATGGATCAAATTTACTTGAAAATGATTCAAAAGCTTTTCAAAAGCTATAAATGACTTAAGTAAACTTGTTTAAGCTTTCAAAGAAGCAGTTTGAATCTTAAACATAGGTGTTTAAAAACTAAATTTGCAACAGTGGAATTGTGAACATTAAATTTAAATGAAACCTTTAAATAGAACTTGGAAACAGATGATATTGATACAATAACTTAAGTTTAGTACATAAGAGCAGAGAATTAAAGTTTTCAAACTAAACTAAGACATTTAACATTGAAAATGACATACATGTAAAAAAATAAAACTAACTAACTCCTCTTTTTCTTTTCTCTTCATCCCCTTTTTATATGCCAAACAACTCTCCTCTGACTTCTGAGTAAATCCCAACTGCATCTTGGACCATTGGATGACTTGGAGAAATTCTAGCCGTTTGATGCAATTTTGGCGCCAAATGGTTTAACAGCTGGAGAGGTTGAGTGAGGTGAGGAGGGATGCAATAAATGATTTTTGTAGTTTAGGTGAGGTGGAGGGGACAAAGGTGAGGAGGGGGGATGGATTTATCCGAGTTGCAGGCAGAAGCGCATGTGGGTGAAGATGAAGAGGATGACTGCTTTTGGTAGGGTATTTTGAATAGTTTGGGTTGACTGGTATTATTGGAAGGGGTCACAAAACGGGGTCCAAATGCTTAAGGTGGTCACAATGGTTTGTGATAGGGTCCAAATGGTTTAAAGGCTTATAATAACAAGGACTTCTTTTGCCATTTTCTAAAAATAGAAGGACCAAAGCTGCCAATTTGCAAAGTTGCTCTAAAGGACCAAAAATGACAAGCTTCCATACTACAAGGACCAAACTTGACATTTTCCAATTTTCCAGGGGCCATTTTTTTACATTTTTCAAACTTGAGGGACCAAAGTTGTAGTTTTGCAAATTTTATATTTCAAGAGTTTGTTTTGACAACTTTTGAATCCCATGGACCTTAAATGACATTTTTCTTTATTTTGATATACCAGGGACTGATTTTGACAATTTTTGAAACTTGGGGGACTAAAACTGCCATTTTTGCAAATTTGATACGTTTTTCATTTGATTTTGATATTTTTGCATTTAAAACACATAAAACACTGATTTGTGATATTTTTATCATTTTGAAGCATTTTTGAGTGTTTTCAGATGTTTTTGCAGTTTATATTGTACAAAAATGATGAGTATTTAGACACTCATCAGTTAGTACTTTGGTTAAGTGGATAACAACCATAACAAATGTCGATTTTAATGATCAAACTTTTGAAAATGAGCACACTCACTTAAATTTTATAAATTGTGGGAGTAAAAGTTAAGTCTCGACTTACATAGATTATTGATATAAGTAGTGTTAGCATTTTACAAAAACGTTTGCACAATAAGTTTAAGCTTGGTTTGAGAGTATCAAAAAGAGGATGACGATTACAATTCCCCGAAGACACCCATTTTGTGTGAATCCCGTTCCGTGATGCCATGTTTTGTGAATCAAGCATTTTATTTATTATCGTTCAAGTTTAAACACCTAGTATTGAATAAAAAGTCGAAACGGGGTATTCTTGGTATTTTTCATCCTTTCATTACTTCATATGATCGGATTGCTAGGGACTAGCAATTGATAGTGTGGGGGATTTGATGAGTGTCCTTTTACTCATCATTTTTACCCATCTAAGCCCACAAAAACGTCTAAAAACACTAAAATATACCCAATTATACTGCAGATATCCTTGGAATGTGTTTTGATGTGTTTCAGGTACAAAGGAACGAAAACAGGGCAAAAACGTGTAGAAATGAGCTTGGAATGGAAAACGTGCTTTGCAGATGAAGCCGGAAGCGGATTTTCTACATTTTCAGAGCCGGGGATACATTTTTGGGAGTGAGAGTGGGGAAAACAAAATCAAACCCGAACCCAATTTATCATTTTACCCCTAAACACAAAACCAAATTACCTTTTTATAAACATTTTTCATTAAAAACAGTTATTTTTATTTTAAAACCAATTTTTTATTTTTAAAACAATTATTTTTTATTAAAAACATTTTTATTCAAAACCAATTTTTTTTCTAACCAATTACTTTTTTTTTTATTAAAAACCTTACAGTTTTATTTTTTACAAAACACCTTAACCCTTTAACACACACCTATTTTTACCCACTTCCCACCATTACCCATTAAACCCAGAAAGACCAAAAAAAGATACAAACCCAGAAAACCTAATAAAATCTTGGCGCCAAAATCCCACTTCCCCCCTCCTGTCCCTCTCATCCCCGTCTCTTTCACTCCAGGAAACCAACAAACAAACATCACATGGGGCACCTTGCCACTTTGGCAATCCACAACTCACAAGTGCCCATCAATGGGTGAAAGAATGCCCTTGGTCCCCAAGCATGAATCCAACGGCTGTGATTAAAGGAAAGAAGCCAAGCTCAAGTTTCTCTTTCACTCTCTCACAAACAAAGCACACTGAGGAAGCAGACAAAGAAAACAAGAAAGAAGAGTAAAGACAGATTCACGTTTTTTTTTTTTAGTATAAATAGGCATTTGGGGTAATTATAAACTTTGTCTAGAATTCTTGTTCTAGTCCCATTTATGTTTATTGTCATTTAATTGTAACTTTCATTTTCAGTTTAATACCATTTACTGCTTTCATTTTTTTATCTATGCAATTTTATTTCTTGTATGTTCTTTAATTCAGTTTAAATTAAAGTTTTGTTAGAAGTGTGTCACAAGCTGCTTAAACTCATTTTAAGTTCATTTGAATGATGCAAATTAAGTTTCTTAAACTCCAAAGTCTCAAATCAGTTTTCTAAAACATTTCGCCCCAAAGACGTGTTTGGATTTGCAAGGATTCCGGGGTCGAAGCCAATTTTGACCCAGTTTGAGTCTCAAAACAATTTTAATTGGTCTTAAGTTAGTTAGTTTGTTAGATTTATAGTCTTTTCAAATGTTTTTTTTTAGTTGCAATTTAGCTTTTTAAGTAGTATGTAAAAATCGCATAGATGTCCCAACCGCCATCCTTTTTGTAGCTTAGATTTAGACCAGCTTAAAGTTAGATTTAGGATTAGTTTTGATGCAATCGCTTAGTTAGATGTAAAAGCTTAACTTGTGTTAGCTTATCTTGGCCTTTTTAGCTTATTAGGAAGCTTATTTTAGCCTTGCAAAGTCCCCTTTTTCGTTGACCCTGCTTGGCCACACTTCTTAGCACCCTTTTTTTTAGCTTGTTAAAAGCTTTTAACTAGGTATTTGTGGGGGCAAAAGCTTGCCCCCTAGCTTGTCTTCAAAAATCCATAAGCTTATAAGCTCATGCCCATTTTAGCTCATATAGATTATGCTTCAAAAAGTCCTTAGTGGCCTGTTTTATCCATTTGCCTGCAGGCAGCCTACATAGGGCTTGATTGAGTTTATTTAGTGTTTCCCTTTGCTTATTAGACCTCCCCCACTGCTCATATAGATACATTAGATTAGGTTCTCATTGGTTCTAGCTTATTTCAAGCTTTTTGAAGCTTAACGCCCTTAGTTAGCCACGTCCCAAACAGAGCCCCATTCATATTTAGTGTACAATGTAACAAGTCGTTCACTGACTTGTTTTCAAGTTTTCAAAGTTTGAATTTTGCCCAAAATAGCTTAACTTGTTCCCTTGTTTGAATTGCAAAAGCAGAAAAACAAAACCAAAAAATGTGAAGGAAGTGGGAATCGAACCACGACCTTACGCCAACAGAACCACTTATGCTTCTTTCCTTTTTTTTTTTCTAAGTCCTGTTGAATAAGCAGTTTCTCAGTCTTATTTTAGTTTTTCCAAAGTTTTGGTTTTATCAAAAGTCCTATTTTTAAGTAATTTTCTAGTTTGTAAAGAGAAAAATAAAAGTGGAAAAGTGCAACCGCCAGGATTCAACACCGGTCGGTACTCTCTCGCACCAAACCAGCAGACCCATGACCATCTGCTCTAGCACCTATCTCATGTTAATTGTTTCCATTATTAATTATTGATGAGTGCTCAAATACTCATCATTTTTGTCGTATTTAAACTGCCAAAACATACAAAAACAATCAAAAAAATATCAAAATACTTAAAATATCCCAGGGATTGTGTTTTATGTGTTTTAAATGCAAAATGTGCAAAAACAAAGAAAAATCGATCAAAGTTTGCAATATTGGCGCTTTAGGTCCCCCAAGTTTCAAAACTTGTCAAAATTAGTCCCTATGCATTTATTTTGAAAGGAAAAGTCAACCCAAGGTTTTGAAAATCAATTTCACAAAATATTACACTTTGGGTTACAAGTTTTTCAAAATTACATGTTTAGTCCCTGAAAATCCAAAAATGGCAAAATAGATCCCCGGGAACTTTGAAAAATCAAAAATGAAAAAATTGGTCCTTGGATTATTTGAAATGGCAAGATAGACCCTTGGATCATAAATTGAGAAAAGTACTGCTTGGTCCCCAAATTTCAGTTTTACACAATTGGTCCTTATTGTTGTGGTTGGTTTCAAATCCAATCCTAAATTCTAATCCTAAAGCCTAGTCCATAAACCTAACTACCCAAATACATCAAAAGCCCAAGCCCAACTCCTAATCTAAAACCCGCCCAAAACCTCACCTAACCCTACCCGTTCAAGAGTTAGCCACATCTCTGTCTTCCCTTTCACTTATTTCCCCCAAACGAAATCCCACAAATCCAAGCCCGACAATCCCAAGCTCCCATAACCACGCTCCATTAAAAATTCACACGCTTTCCCGACATACTCTCAACCCACTCTCAAAAAAGACGACGCTGTTTGATTATCACAAGGAAGAGAGAGAAAAAGTAGCAACCGTTGGTCACGAGTCAAGCATGTGATTGGCAGAGGTGCAGAGGTCTTGGCGTGTTTAACACGCTTCTATCACAAGTGGACGAGAATCAAAGAGAGAGAGATTTGAAGAGGAGCATAAAAGGGCGTATGGATGAAGACGAAGGCGAGTTTTTAGTAGTTAGTTTTTTTTTTTGTTTTAAGTCGCACTTTTTTTAGTTTTAGTCTAAGAAACCTGGGTGTTCTACTCCCACTTTAATTTTGTTGTCATTTAATTCTTATGTAAACTTTACTTTTCAGTTAATGCCAATTCAAATTTCCTAGCTCTATTTTATTTATGCAGTTCTTGTTCTACATTGGTTTTTAAATCGTTTAAAGTTTTTTATATATGGTTGAAAGTGTTTCACAGGATGTGATTTAAGCTCAGGAAAGCTTTTGGTTTAGAAAGCAAGTTTTCTTTAAGTCTCCACAGTTTAGGAGTTTCCTTTTCTCCTATTCGAAGTGGTGTTGGATTGGTTAATTTTGACCCATTTTAAGGTTCTTAAGGTCGTTTGGTTCAAGTAAGCTTATGGGGTAAAATAAGTTTTCACCTAGTTTGATCAGTGGAGTCAACTATATTTTGAGTATTGGAACCAAGTTTTATGAAGTAGAAAAGGATTTACAAGGTCTAAAAGCAAACTGCATGTCCCTTTCGGTTTGTTAACAAGTGTAGGTAGCTTGTTCAAGCTTGATATGTGGGCAAACTACAGCTAGCTGGGTGGACTCCTTATGCTCAGAAGCTCTCAAGCTCATTCACTCTCCGGTTTATTCAAAGCGGGCTCCAAATAGAGCCACCAGGTGGTCGTTTCTAAGCCCCGCAAGTCACCATGCTCGTGTCACTCATTTGTCCCCTTTGAATTGCTTATAAGTCATAGGATTTAGTTTTATTGTGAATCGTCGAAGTAATCTAGTTAGGATAGGATAGGAGCCAAAACCTTTAGCTTATTTTTAGACTTTGGTGCTTAATAGGATCCTTGGAATAGCTTATTTTAGTTGGCTAAGATTAATCTAGATCATGATTCCAACTGCTTCCCCCCAACTCAGTAGCTTATTTTTAAGCTGATTAGTGCCAAAACCACCGCCACTTAGTATTTTCATGATCTCTATTGAGCTAACTTGGGTATTTCTGTTTGTCTTGGCTTGGAAAGAGCTTTTGGTGGCTTAAAATTAAGCTCAAAATAGCCCTCATCCCTCTGTGTTGACCAGCACCTAGAACAGATCGGTGTATTTGAGCTTACCTAGCTGCCTTCTCCTAGCTTATTTAGATTATCTAGATTAGGTTAGATGCATTTTTAGTAGCTTAAGTTAGTTTAGATGACTTGAGTTTATTAGTGCTTATTAGTGTTCTTTTAGACAACTTATTTGCCATTTCTGTAGTTTTAGGACCTTCCCTAGCTTAGAATCTTGCCAACCGCTTATCACCTTACTATTAGTTTCCTTTATCGTTGGTAGCTTATCTCCGTGTAGCAAATAATTTGTGTAGCTTAAGAGTAGCTTATTCAACTGCTTTTCTAGCTTAGTTGGGTTTAAAATAGCTTAAAAGGGTGTTTGGTTAACTCTTGATTTGCTCTCAAAATTGTTTTGTTAAAGAGTTAAAGTTCTGTTGAGATAAGTCGTTCATACAGACTTATTGGTCGGTTTTGTAAAAAGATTTTCACAAAAGTAGCTTATTTTATTGTTCTTAACAAATTCCAAAAGAAAAATCAAAGAAAAAAAAATAAAAGTAGCAAAAAGCTAGGAGGCAGTGCTCGAACACGAGACCTCCCAAAGCTTTTGTAGATGATAGAGTGTACTGAAAACCACGATTAAGCCCTTGGGTCTTTTATTGGTTACATCTTACCATATTTAATATATAAGGGTACAGGCGTTTAGCTAATAAGCTATCCTTGGCTTATTTCCAGCTTATTTTCAAAAGCAACACCCAACTTTTATATTTTTCCTAGATCAGTAATACCTCAAAGAAGTTTTTGTGAATTTTTCAGATTTTTCCAAAATGTTTTAGCATTTTTAATAATTTAATTAGTGTAAATTAGTTTTAATTGTAATAAATAAAATAAAACTCAAAAAAAAATATTCCGCTTTTTCCTAAAATTTTCTTTTGTCATTTAGTAATGTAAGAAAATTGTTTTTACATTAGGACTTTTATTTCACAAATTTTACGTTTTATCTTGCGGCCAAACGTAATTTTATAAATAACGTCACGTTTTCATTTTAAGTTACGTTTTTAGATAATTTAAGTTTACGTTTTAGTTAAAATAGTTTATTTAAGTTATTTTGTTTTATAAAATAACAAAAACATCATTTTAAAAGTAGTGATAGCGTTTATTTAATATTTTTTATCTTTTTAATTCCCTTTAATTTGCATTTAAGCCCTTGTAGTTTATGTTTTTCTTCTGTAGTTATAATAATTCCATATCCTTTTTCCGTTCAAATCTCGCGATCACAAAACGTTTGATAATCCATTGCATAGCTCGCTGGGACATAACGACCCGGGGAAACACTATACTCCCCTGATCTTCATTGCATTCGATGCTTAGCGGCTTTTAAAAGTCGGTTACGGTCCGCCATTCACAAGTGGCGGCTTGTGTGATTTAGCTTGACCGCTTGGCACGCATCAAATTTTAGCGCCACGCGGAGTCGGCCGATTATCTTTCGCTTTAGCGATTAGTGATTTGGATATTCACTCTTTGTTCATACCATCCATCTGTATATGTTTTCTTATCCAAAAATACAAAAATACTCTTCTCATTCCTCTTATCCGTATGATTCTATTTCTCTTACCCTCTTTTGCCGTTTAATTCTATTCTTCGTATCCTCTCAACCATTTGATTCTCTTCTTAATCCTCTATATGTTTAATTCTTATGTCGACATTCGTCAACTTCATCGTCCGAAATGTGTGTGAGCAGTGTGGAGGGCCTAGTTCAAGCGAATTTTGCAATTGCGTGTAAATTATCCATCATAAATTCTTTTCAAAGTTATTTCGACCACCCGCCACAACCAGAAATACGTTCTAATGTCGATGTACCCGTTCAAACACCGGTGACTAGCAAGAATGACTTGCCTAATCTTCACGTGTCTCAAGAACCAGAACCAGAGACCATAACGGAAGTGGTGGAAATTGCTAGCTCTCAGAGCACATCACTTGTCCCACCTCGATCTTTCAATGTTCTTCGAGACTTGATAGTCATCCGGATCACCATGTTGGTTTTGTTGATTCTTTGGATAAACTGATTCCTCTTCATAACTTTCAAATGCAATCGTTTATTCCTTCATGTCGGTTGTGGTGAGCCTCTTTATGGTTCACCATGTCGTTGGTGTACTTGTGTACAATGTGGTAATGATATTCATAACGGAGTTGTTTGTTTTGTGGTTCAAGGAATTCATTTGATTATGATCCTAATCAGAACTCATTTAACGACCCCTCTAATTTTTCCAATTACCCACCACAACCCGACTTATCATCATATGACCAACATATCTGTTGTGAATTTTGTGGAGGTCCTCACCAAGGATTTGAGTGTCAATCCGGAAACACGTTTGTCTATGAACAGCTTCCCAATGATGCTCGAGAACTTTGGTTATGACCAAAATCCATATGATTCATCCAGACTCAACAGCTTTATCATTTGTGAGTATCGTGGAGGTCCCCACTTCACTCGATTGTCAAATAAGGAACCCAGTTCCTTGTTGCAATCATGACTCTTACAGGTTTGATAATTTCCAACCTCTACAAAGACTATACGGTTCAAACTCCACCCGAGCCGTTGTCTCAAGAAATCTCCCAAGATTTTGAAACCGCAATGAAAACACTTGAGGATATGATGAGTAACTTTAAGAATCAAGTGAGTGGTGAAAAGACCATGGGAGAATTGCTTGTCGAAGAGCGAGAGGCCCGCCAATCCAAGGAAGAATTATTAGCCCTAGAGCATGCAGCTCTAAGGCGTTCCCAATTTCTTAAGGCGGCTCTATATGATGATGACGAGGAAGGTTTTATCCTTTTAGAAATAATATTTCTCAACCTCCTCGGTCGGTTGATATCAAATAGCTTGAGATTCCATCTCAAACAATCTGCTATCACACCAAGCTCCCACTCACTCTCTTATTATGGGGACGAGCATCTTGACACTTGTTCTGAAAAGGAATCGGACGAATTGATAAAGTCTAGTGTTGAGGACCTTGTCCCAATCCCAAGAGAATCACAGGAATTCTTGATCATGTGTGTGATATCCCTCCTCCTCTTGTCTTCCAAAATGATCATGTTGAGATGTTCTCCGATTCTGATGATGATGATTCGTTATCTTGTGGAGACATCATTTATGTGGAAGATTCACCTTCTGAGCTTGTTAGCTTGGAAGAAGAGAATGATAAGCATTCGACATCAAATCAAAGATGAAGCTCTTCGAGCAACATTATTGAATGTCGAGGTCTTCTCATTTCTAAAATCGAGGCTTTCAATGAAAAACCTATTTCATCTCCTATCCCCATTAAGGATAGTGACATTCTTTCCGATGATTCTATTTCGGAAATGAAAGCCTCCTGTTTTGATAATATGGGAGAGAAGATTAGTGGCGCATTCACTTTTCATTCTCATAATTCTCTTCCCGATTATGAATCATTTACATTGGAGGAGTTCACCAGTGAACCCACTCATATCAATTCAGAATATGATTCATTCACCTTCAAGGAGTTCTCAGATGAACTCACTCATATCATGACTCCGCGGGAGTATGATCGCTGGATGGCAAAATCATGATCGGGGAAAAGTTCTCAATCATGAGAATTTGTATTTCTATGACAAATTTTCCAACCCTCCCTCCTGAGATGCTTTCCAAACCTAAGAGCTCAACCGATATAATCCAAAGCGAGTGCAATCGCACTTGACCACGAGGAAGATCTTATCATGATCGTCATCATGATTTTCCTTCTTTTCTTCACCTACTTGGTGACTTCCTCTCTTCTTCACTGCTCGTTAGGGAGTGGTGAGGACACTATCTTTGACCCGCATTTTCGGTTATCATTTGTGAGCCGGGTCTTCTATGTATATCTCATCGGTGTGGAACTTTCACGTGCTTCAATGTTTATCCAAACATCTTGAATGAAAGTCCGATGGAGATTGTTTCTTCCACTTTGCTTCCCCATGAACCAATTAATTCGGGGTCGAGTCAAGCTAGCGACTCGGAAATCAAAAACAGTAGCACACAATATGGGTTTTCACCCATATTTCTGACTTCTTTCTATTTTCTACCACCCTAGTGTGGGGGGGTTGCCCCACATGTTGTGTATATATGCAAATTTCCTCAAAAAAAAAAATCTTCTTTCTAAATAATGGCCGTAGTATTTCCCTTTTACGTTCTTTGTTTCGGCATAAACGCCGGTACTTTGAATATTGAGGGCAATATTCATTTCTAAGTTTGGGGGGGAATTCTCGAATTTTATCATATAATTATACCAATTCCCCGCTTTTGGCCAAAATTTTTTGGAGTAAGTGTTTTACACTTTCTCATTTGGTTATCGATCCGCCATGTCTGCAAGACTAAAGGATTGGCTAATCCAAGAGCAAACGGCTCTTGGTAAAGATTTCTCAAATCCGTTTATATGGCTTGCAATTTGCCCAAAATTGTATGGTATTCAACTCACCATATCCTAAAAAGTGAAGAGTTGGCTAGCCAGCAAGATTATGGCTTGTGGTAAAGGCAGTGGAAAATCCATAATTGGTAATCAACTCACCAAAGATAATATTGATAATTTATCTAAGAGTTGGCTAGTCTAGAAGCAAACGGCTTCCGTAAAGACAAAATCAAATCCGTTGAAAGTTGGTGGTTTGCTCAAAATCACATGGTTATCGGTGTACCATAGTTCTTGCTTGAACTAAAACATTTGGCTACTCCAGAAGTGATGGCTTTTGGTAAAGAGTTTTTTCAAATCCATCAAGTTTTATAAAAAGATTGCTAGGGACTAGCAATAGTTTAGTGTATGGGGATTGATGAGTGCTCAAATACTCATCATTTTTGTCGTATTTAAACTGCCAAAACATACAAAAACAATCAAAAAGATATCAAAATACTTAAAATATCCAGTGGATTGTGTTTTATGTGTTTTAAATGCAAAATGTGCAAAAACAAAGAAAAATCGATCAAAGTTTGCAATATTGGCAGGTTTGTCCCCCAAGTTTCAAAACTTGTCAAAATTAGTCCCTATGCATTTATTTTGAAAGGAAAAGTCAACCCAAGGTTTTGAAAATCAATTTCACAAAATATTACACTTTGGGTTACAAGTTTTTCAAAATTACATGTTTAGTCCCTGAAAATCCAAAAATGGCAAAATAGATCCCTGGGAACTTTGAAAAATCAAAAAATGAAAAAAATTGGTCCTTGGATTATTTGAAATGGCAAGATAGACCCTTGGATCATAAATTCAGAAAGTACTGTTGGTCCCCCTGAAATTTCGCTTTACACAATTGGTCCTTATTGTTGTGGTTGGTTTCAAATCCAATCCTAAATTCTAATCCTAAAGCCTAGTCCATAAACCTAACTACCCAAATACATCAAAAGCCCAAGCCCAACTCCTAATCTAAAACCCGTCCAAAACCTCACCCTAACCCTACCCGTTCAAGAGTTAGCCACATCTCTGTCTTCCCCTTTCACTTATTTCCCGCCCAAACGAAATCCCACAAATCCAAGCCTGACAATCCCAAGCTCCCATAACCACGCCTCCATTAAAAAATTCACACGCTTTCCCACGACATACTCTCAACCCACTCCCCAGAAAAAGACGACGTGTTTGATTATCACAAGGAAGAGAGAAAAAGTAGCAACCAGCTTGGTCACAGAGTCAAGCATGTGATTGGCGAGGTGCAGAGGCGTGTTTAACTTGCACGTTCTATCACAAGTGGACAGAGAATCAAAGAGAGAGAGATTTGAAGAGGAGCATAAAAGGGGCAAATATGGATGAAGACAAGGCGCTTTTTTTAGTAGTTAGTTTTTTGTTTTAAGTCGCACTTTTTTTAGTTTTAGTCTAAGAAACTGGGTGTTCTACTCCCACTTTAATTTTGTTGTCATTTAATTCTTATGTAAACTTTACTTTTCGCTTAATGCCAATTCAAATTTCCTAGCTCTATTTTATTTATGCAGTTCTTGTTCTACATTGGTTTTTAAATCGTTTAAAGTTTTTTATATATGGTTGAAAGTGTTTCACAGGATGTGATTTAAGCTCAGGAAAGCTTTTGGTTTAGAAAGCAAGTTTTCTTTAAGTCTCCACAGTTTAGGAGTTTCCTTTTCTCCTATTCGAAGTGGTGTTGGATTGGTTAATTTTGACCCATTTTAAGGTTCTTAAGCATTTGGTTCAAGTAAGCTTATGGGGTAAAATAAGTTTTCACCTAGTTTCGATCTGGAGTCAACTATATTTTGAGTATTGGAACCAAGTTTTATGAAGTAGAAAAGGATTTACAAGGTCCAAACGTAAACCGCATGTCCCTTTCAGTTTGTTAACAAGTGTAGGTAGCTTGTTCAAGCTTGATATGTGGGCAAACCACTGCCTAGCCGGGTGGACTCCTTATGCTCGTAAGCTCTCAAGCTCATTCACTCTCCAGTTTATTCAAAGCGGGCTCCAAATAGAGCCACCTGGGTCGCTTCTAAGCCCGCAAGTCACCATGCTCAGGTCACTCATTTGTCCCCTTTGAATTGCTTATAAGTCATAGGATTTAGTTTTATTGTGAATCGTCGAAGTAATCTAGTTAGGATAGGATAGGAGCCAAAACCTTTAGCTTATTTTTAGACTTTGGTGCTTAATAGGATCCTTGGAATAGCTTATTTTAGTTGGCTAAGATTAATCTAGATCATGATTCCAACTGCTTCCCCCCAACTCAGTAGCTTATTTTTAAGCTGATTAGTGCCAAAAACCACCTGCCACTTAGTATTTTCATGATCTCTATTGAGCTAACTTGGGTATTTCTGTTTGTCTTGGCTTGGAAAGAGCTTTTGGTGGCTTAAAATTAAGCTCAAAATAGCCCTCATCCTACTGTGTTGACCAAAGACCTAGAAACAGTGTATTTGAGCTTACCAGTGCCTTCTCCTAGCTTATTTAGATTATCTAGATTAGGTTAGATGCATTTTTAGTAGCTTAAGTTAGTTTAGATGACTTGAGTTTATTAGTGCTTATTAGTGTTCTTTTAGACAACTTATTTGCCATTTCTGTAGTTTTAGGACCTTCCCTAGCTTAGAATCTTGCCAACTGCTTATCCTGCTTACTATTAGTTTCCTTTTACTGTTGGTAGCTTATCTCCGTGTAGCAAATAATTTGTGTAGCTTAAGAGTAGCTTATTCAACTGCTTTTCTAGCTTAGTTGGGTTTAAAATAGCTTAAAAGGGTGTTTGGTTAACTCTTGATTTGCTCTCAAAATTGTTTTGTTAAAGAGTTAAAAGTTCTGTTGAGATAAGTCGTTCATACTGATTTTATTGGTCGTTTTGTAAAAAGATTTTCACAAAAGTAGCTTATTTTATTGTTCTTAACAAATTCCAAAAGAAAAATCAAAGAAAAAAAAAAGTAGCAAAAGCTAGGAGGCGTGCTCGAACCAGACCTCCCGACTTTGTAGATGATAGAGTGTACCTGAAAACCAGTCGCCCTTGGGTCTTTTATTGGTTACATCTTACCATATTTAATATATAAGGGTACCTGGGCAGTTTAGCTAATAAGCTATCCTTGGCTTATTTCCAGCTTATTTTCAAAAGCAACACCCAACTTTTATATTTTTCCTAGATCAGTAATACCTCAAAGAAGTTTTTGTGAATTTTTCAGATTTTTCCAAAATGTTTTAGCATTTTTAATAATTTAATTAGTGTAAATTAGTTTTTAATTCGTAATAAATAAAATAAAACTCAAAAAAATATTCCGCTTTTTCCTAAAATTTTCTTTTGTCATTTAGTACGTAAGAAAATTGTTTTTACATTCGTAGGACTTTTATTTCACAAAAATTACGTTTTATCTTGCGCCCAAAGTAATTTTTATAAATAACGACGCTTTCATTTTAAGTTACGCTTTTAGATAATTTAAGTTTACGTTTTAGTTAAAATAGTTTATTTAAGTTATTTTGTTTTATAAAATAACAAAAACATCATTTTAAAAGTAGTGATAGCGTTTATTTAATATTTTTATCTTTTAATTCCCTTTAATTTGCATTTAAGCCCTTGTAGTTTATGTTTTTCTTCTGTAGTTATAATAATTCCATATCCTTTTTCCGTTCAAATCTCGCGATCACAAAACGTTTGATAATCCATTGCATAGCTCGCTGGGACATAACGACCCGGGGAAACACTATACTCCTCAGATCTTCATTGCATTCGTGCTTAAGCAGTTTTAAGCTGGTTACGGTCCGCCATTCACAAGTGGCGGGCTTGTGTGATTTAGCTTATATACCTTTTCAGTTATTAGCTTAATAAGCTTAGAAGCTTTTTTACAACTTCTTTTAAAAAAGCAGTTGCATGTTTTTTCATTTTTCTTAAATCAAGTTTCATTTAAAGTATTTAGTGTAATTTTCTTAGAATTTTCCAAAATAGTTTAGTATTTTTTATAATTAAATTAGTTTTTAAATCATAATAAATATTTTAAAAGTCGAAAAAATACCCGGCTTTTTCCTAAAATTATTTTTAGTCGTTTAGAACGTAGGAAAATTAGTTTCACATCCTTAGGCTTTAAATTGCATCATTTTCACTTTTGGAGCTCCGGGATTAGCCGGGTTTTCACGCTTTTGCATTTTAGCACCCTAGGATGTATTTAGCTTCGTTTTATTGTTTCTTATGCTTAGTAGTAGTTAATTAGTCATTTATGTTGTTCCCGTGCCTTATTTACTTTCCCGTTCTTTAATTTGTAGAATAGCGTAACCAAAATCGTAAATTCCCGATCCATTCAAGCACTTTAATTCCAAACCTCAAACGTCACCGTCAATTCACTCCTCGTTGGGAAACGACCCGGGTAATCACTTGCCCGGTATCACTTATCGAGTATTCGCGGGTTTTGGCACGTTAACCCTTTTCCTAAAATGTTGATTTGTCGATTCTCGCGTGTATCGTATATTTGATATATTTTCTTAAACGAATCAAGCATTGATGTAGTATCCCAAGGGCTTTCGATTGGATCTGGAAGTAGAGGCAGAGGAGGGAGCCATTTTTTTATTTCACCCAATTGTTACCGGGTATTCACAGATGCAAATGAGTACAGTTGACGCATTTCTAGTAGAGTGACATCCAAATTTGGCGGGAAATATACTTTGTGAATGAGCGGGTAATGAATATTGTGGAGGGAAAATTTTAAGCGAATTTTGTATTCAGCGACTAAAAGATCCTCTTTTCAACGAATTTTTATTTGGTTTGTTGCTTTGTACAATCCCAGAAGACAAATCCCATAACACAAATTAGTCAAACAAACAATAATTCCACAACCAATTAAAAATGACTTCGACTAATTCCCAAAAATTCAAAGTTTATTTGGATTTTGAGAGATTAATTCGTGGAGTTTTACTTCCAGTTGACATCACCTACCTACATCTGATTACCTATGTTACTAACAAATATCAGATTAAAGATAAGATCATCAGTTTATACTACATGTCCGGTTCAACCAAAATTGATGTAAGTGACGATGACGATGTTTCTTTCTTCGTTCATGAAATATGCTGTAAGCATAACGTGGATTCGGACACTATACATGAAACTTATCGAGAAATCTTCCGAGGTAAAGCCGTCTACTTCTTCTAAGCCTCTTAATATTGATCTTAATGTTCCTTTGTTGCCTCAAGAATCTTATTTTCAAACACCAAAAGTTGAAGATCATAATAATGAGGGTGCAAAGCAAACGTTAATGTAGATGTGCAACCTAGTTGGCAGAAAACCACATTTCAAAATATCCTTGATCCACCCAGCTTCACCGATCCCATAATTAAAAAGTTAAGTAACCATAAACACCCTGTAGTATCTAAATTAAAGGTGGGTAGTCGGTTTGATGATAAGCAAGGATGCATTTATGCAATAGGAATAAAAGCGTTGGTTGATTTGTTTGAGTATAAAGTTACTAAGTCATGTAAGAAAAGGTACAGTGTAGCTTGTTTGGAAGAAGGTTGCAATTTGGTACATTAACGCACGAAAAAGTGTTGTTAACCGATACTTCTATGTTACTAGCATTAACGGTCATACATGTTCCGAGAACAAAAATCATCCTAATCATCGAAATGCTACCCAAAAATTAGTGGGTCACATACTTGTTGATAAATTGAGGAATTGCAAAAGGGTCTATACGGGTGAGGACATAAAAAAAGATTTTAATATTGATTGGAAAGTAGACATTTCTTACCACCGAGCTTGGGGTGGGAAAAACATTGCATTAAAGTTGTTGAACGGTTTTCCTACGGATTCTTTTGAGCAATTGCCGTATATCGCTATAACTTAAAGTTGCAAAATGAGGGACAAGAACACACATTGAGACAGATGACACAGATCGGTTTAAGATGGTATTCATTGGTTTCGGTGTTGCTGTAAGTTTTTCATAAATTCTATTATCTATTATTTCTAATTATTACCTTCATTATTATGTAAATAGTATTAATTAAGCAATTTCTGATCGATTTAAAATAGATTCGGAGCTTCTTACGTTTTATGCGACCATTGCTAATCATTGATGCCGCACATCTTGAAGGGAGATACCTTGTTACAAATCTGGTTGTTGTTGGGATGGACGGAAACAACGGATTATACCTATTGCAACTGGTGTTTCTCAAGGTGAGACCAATGAATCATGGACATGGTTTTTGAGCAAAATTAAAGAATGCATTGGTGAAGTAAAATATTTGGCCATCATCTCTGACACACATCCGGCAATTGCACATGCATGTAGTACCGTTTTTCCTAACGCCTTTCATTGTTTTTGTTGTCGTCATTTAATGATGAACTGCAATTTGAAAACTAGAAAGTGGAAGGCTATATATTGGAGAACATGCAAAGCTTACACGGAGCAGTGAGTTTGATGCTTTAATTTCGAGATTCAATCATTAAAACCTGATGTGTATAAAAACTAAAAGATGAAGTGGATTTGATAAATGGTCACGCGCTTATCGCCTCGCAAATGTACAATTACATGACCTCAAATAGTGCAAAATCAGTAAACTTTGTAACCAAAGATGTTAGGAAAGTTCCAATAACCCAGCTAATGGAGTACTACCGAGGCTTCTACAATAATGGTATTTTGAACGTCGAGCAAAATACAAAGGTAACTTAAAAAATTGTCTATTATAATTGGTTTATCACATATTTGGCACATCGCTCGAAAATGTATTATTATTTTTTTATTTCAGATGCTCCAACGGATGAAATTACCGAATGGGCAACTGCAAAAGTAAACAATAGAATGGCAAAGAGTGCTAATTGGGATGTTAACGGAATTGAGATGCACAAGATTTACCAAGTTACTGATCCGAAACATGTTCATATTTTTGACTTTGACAACAGAGAATGTAGTTGCCGCAAATGGCAGCTATCGGGTCTACCTTGTGGTCATGTTTGTGCTGTGTCGAGTTGAAGGCTTGACTGACACTAGCAGTTGGGCGATGGATTGGTTTAAGAAAACGTCACTAAAAAATACATACGAATCAAGGGTTTATCCTCTAAAAGATGTATCCTTGTGGCGTACTCCTGATGACGTGCAAACCGTAAAACCACCTGCTATGGATAAGCGGCCACCTGGAAGACCGAAATAAAAAACACGTATCCGATCACAGGGGGAAGAGCCAAAAAGCACAAACTGTGGTAGGTGTGGAAAGGCCGGACACACAAGACAGTCATGTACTCAACCATTGATGACAAAAAAGGCAAGTGTGTTTCTATATTTTATTTCAATGTATATAATTTTGTATGTACTTACTAATATTTGTTGGTTACTAATGTCACATCTCAGAAACGTAAAAGAAACTCACAATCGTGCACCCCTACTAATGAAGAAGCAGTGGAACAAGAACGACACAGAGGACAGAGGACGCTTGTAGAGGTCGAACAGGGAGAAGCAAGTGGTCAGTCAAACAACGATTTTGTATGGAAATGTGAATCATCTACTCCTGAAAACAACGTTCCTAACAACATTCTCACACAACCGTGACGCCGAAAACGACAATGTTCCAAAACACGGTCGCTTAGTACTGCAAATGTTGTTCATTTGGATGATTTATAGTTGTTATTTCAATTTGAACTTTAACACAATGGAAGCACAACTTATCATTTCAATGTTTTACTTTTATTTTATGGATGTTACTTGAATAATAATAGCTACATGAGTGGCTTGCTTTTATTTGTTTTTTTTGGATGTTACTTTTGACAATGTTATTCATTATTGTGGCACCATTATTTTTTGTTCTTTTTTGGATGTTACTTTGTGACAATGTTATACAATCAACTGTTGAACATGTGCATATTTTTTTGTTCTTTTATATACAAACATATAGGAGTCAGGCATATAGTGTAACATCAATGCTAAATGGTATGCATGTGACGATTTATTTACCTTTTATTTTGTCTATTTAAGAGCAAACTTGCAAGTATATTTTCACACAACATCAATCAATAAATAAGTAAGAAAAAACAATCTCAGGACTGCCTAAATGTGATGAGGTAAGAGAACCGCTAAGAGTAAATAACCGGACAGACATGATGATTTACTACTGCCGTAACGCTGCAATTGAAGATGTTCAATTGGCAAGAAAGGTGAATATCCTAACTCAAGAATTGGTTAGACTTAATCGAGAAAGGGATGCCGTTATTCAAGAGATGGAAACTGTGCGAAAGAAGGTGCCACAAAAAAACTGTTGAGTTTCAAGCAGGGAGCAAGCCCTAAGTGAACAAAAAGTGACGCAAATGAATATCTTGGCAGGCGAACTGGAGCTGAGTGCTCGTAACAAGAATTTCTTTATTCATAAGATTGAGGGTACTTTGCTGTTATAAGCGCTGTGAGATATGCCAAGTACTTTGTGTTATAATGTATCTGATTTCCAAGTACTTAGTGTTATATCGTATGTGCTTTTCTAATAAGATACTTTATTCAATAAAGTTTCCTAGTAAGTAGGAGTTATATACATTTTATTTACTTACCTTTTTTCTTGTCTTCAAGAGTTGGATGTTCTTGAATCTTTGTCTTTTAGCAGTATCCGTGTTATCCTCTCCAATCTATGGGATTTTAATTTAAAATGAGACAATAAAAAGATTAAAATGAACAATAGAACACATTAACATAACATTGTGGCCCTTACTGTTAAAGTATCGTCGACCTTTTGCATCCATTTCTTGGTTTCCAAATTTTTGCGCCTAACCGTTATACAACTAGCAGTGTTTACAATATAATAGCAGTGGTTATACTTTACTACTAGCCGCGGTTTAACATCATCAGTGGATTTAATCTTCTAGCAAAGGGTTTAATTAACTCGGGCAGTGGTTCCAATACTTAGAATAATTCCTGAGGTTTAGCCTTAATTTCTAAAGGCCCTTGTATGTATGCAATCTTCTCTATCTTTTGAAACAGTGGATTAATTATAGGATGTGTCTTCTTTGTTCCTCTTGAAGTGAGTTTAGCTTCCAGCATTTGTCTTGCCACATGCTTTGATAAAGGATAATCCCTATCAACAAACATGAAAAACCTTTCCTTTGTAGTTTTTACAGCATGAACCTTGCAGTATGAGAACAATAGCCATTGAACCACCTCACAATTATCCCAATATTCAGCATCAAGATCAGGTTGAAACATGTTCTTTATAGCAGTCTATACAAACTTAGCTAACTCTCCATTTGGATCAAACTTCCCATATCTGAACTCCATTACTTTCCACAACTGTTCCAAATCACTCTTAGTCAAACTATCCAGTAAGATCCCAAAGTTGAAATAAGTAGATTTGTATCCATCACCTCTTGTTATCTCAACTACTTCTCTACCCCTTTCTATAACAATCTGCCAATCCACAATAGGATGAACTGCTTTTAAAGGAATAGGATTAATAGGTTCAGGATTAGGATTAGCAGACTCCTTAAAATACTTTTAGTTCTTTCTTTCTTTTTCAACTCTTCATCCACCTTTTGTCTTTTAGAAATAGATTCCTTCTTTAACTCAGCTCTTCTCTTTAACCATTCTGCTTCTTTCTCAGAATCCTTAGGATTAAAATCCTCATTAATTCTCATACACATCAGATAAATCTCCTTAACCCTCTCAAATGAACATTTACTTAGATTTTCAGTAATATGTATGCCTGAATTCTTGATAATCTTCATCATAGTATTTCTCATCTCGCTCTTTGTAGGAGGTTTCTTTCTTTTGACTTGCTTCTTCTCTTTGCTGATCCTTCTTGCCCGTTCACCCAAGATTCTAGCTCTTTCATCAATAGACAACAGTGCCCACTCTTGAGTAGTGTACTCATTATTAATATCATTAGAAGCTTGAAGATAGGATTGTGTATCATTCCATTCAGCTAACCATCTCTGAGTAGCTTCCTCATCTTCTAGATTTTTCCTTTCTATTTCTGCTTTTTCTTCAGCTATCAATCTTTCACCAAACTCATGATCATAAGCAATCTGTTCTTCTTTATTCTTAAACTTTATCTCAGGTTCAGCAATACCTTTTCCCTTTCCAATATCTGGTAGAGCCACCTTCTTCTTCAAAGGCTCACCAATAGTCAAACTTTTACTCAAGGGTTTAGGTCCAGTTGGTTTAAGAAATATAGGAGCAGGTGCAATGGTAGGTGTAGGGTTTGATGAAGTTTTGCTTACATTTATCATCAGATCGGCAGCTTCCTTCTCAACTTCTTTTGATTTAGGTGGTGAAACAGAGGTAGTTGTGACAATTGTAGATGTGGTAGTAATAGCAGTAGGTGAGACTAAGATAACGATGGGTGTGTTTACCTCTTGAAGTTGTAGCAAATGGGTTCGAAAAACTAGCCATGGTTTACGAAACACTAGCAAGTGGATGTGTCCCTGCACCACCTCCTTTACTTTATCTTCTACTACAGTGGGTGTGTTTACCTCAGTTGAAGTTGTAGCAGTTGGTTCTGAAAAACTAGTCGTGGTTACGTAAACACTAGCAGTTGATGTGTCCCCGCACCACCTCCTTCTCTTTATCTTCTACTACAATGGGTGTGGTTACCTCAGTTGAAGTTGTAGCAGTGGGTTCTGAAAAACTAGCCGTGGTTACAGAAACACTAGCAGTGGATGTGTCCTGCACCACCTCCTTCACTTTATCTTCTACTATAGTGGGTGTGTTTGTTAGGATCCAAATAATATTGTGTTGATGATTCGGGTGGTCTTGGATGATGGAAATACATGTTTGCCATAGTTAGAGAGTTAGAAGAGAGAGAGAGGGTGTTCTTGCTAGAGGTTTACACAAATGTTGAATATTAGATTATGAGAAGCACCACCCCTTCCATGGATGGAAGGGGTATTTATAGTTACAAGAAATACGACCTCCTATCGGCCTGTGGATCAGGGATACAGTGGGTAAAGACCCTTCCTTCCTCCACGGTGTTGCACTAAACTATTTTACGCTACTGACTAACTAATAAAACAATAAATAACGTAACTAACGACAAGTCTACGAGCTAACTTAAGCTAGATAACATTTGGGGTGACCGACTCTTCACTAAGGAATTTTCTAATTCCTAACAATCTCCCCCTAAGGGAGGTCACCCCATTTTTTACATTTTGAATCCTAGCATTCTATTCTTGACTTTGATCTTGAGCTCGTAGACTTCAATTCTTCATTTCAACAATCTTTGTGCATTAGTAGTGATTCTTCAAAGTCCGCATTGATTTGTACTTTTAGTGGAGGCCTTAAACTGATCCACATCTTTGATGATCTTCGAGCTTTCATTGAGATCATCACCACAAGAAATCTCTCGATCACCCTTTATTGTGTTGCCATCATGTGAAGTTGTGACTTTTGGACCGACATGCTCACACTTTTGAATCATGACATCTTTCCGTAAGAGTAGCGGAAGCCTTATCGTTCAAGATATTTGCAGCAGCAGCACGAACATAGTATAGAAATATCGAGCCGGTTATGTAGATATGCACCAGTCATGATTTCTTCAAATTAAGTGTGGATGCTGTGAGCATGCGGCTTTATATTGACTCCTCAATTCGATCACCGCAACCGCCCAAATGTACCGCAAACAACATTAGCAATAAAACACACGAAAGTGTCTTTGATCACTTTCGTTGAATTGAGGTACACGTCCCACGGTTCCCGTTGATCAAGACAAGTACGTCAGGATCGTAGGATTCCTAAGAATCTCCTTGACAGTGGTTTCGCACTGTTCTAGCTGTTCTCAAACCGGAACGTCTCAAAGAAGACAACACGGAGTGAGTGAACCGGCGAATTGAGATTCACTGATTGATGAAAATGATTTGAAAACAATCGCGTATTGCTTGAAGAAAGAGTTTTGCAATACGACGAAGGTTTTATGAGAAAGATCAATTTTCAATCAAAATACTTTTTGTATTTAAAAGAGTACACATTCGACGTGCTAGCGAAAAGAAGAGATTCGCACATCGAACGGTTTTTTTCAAAAGTATTTTTTCAATCAGAGATACTTTTTGAATTTGAAAACATAAGTACACATTCGACGTGCTAGAGAAAATAAAATATTTTCACATCGAATGGTTTTTCCAAAAGCAACCGTCAATCCATTTCCTGGACCAAGGGTGATTCACGAGTGAATCGCCCCATCGTTTCTATCCAGTTGTCACATGGTTGATCTATAGGATAGATCTCACATGCCACCTACCAAGAGCTTGTTTGATGTTGGCTCCCGAAGGCTTTCCATCTTCATTGTGAATATGTATGCATATCACTCGGATGTTCTCGCAATACCACAAGGATAATGCGTAGGACTCTAAATATATACTTACTTTCCACATTGTGTGAAACAGCAAGTCTTCATTAATTTTGTGTCCTAATGAGATATTGTGGATGATCTCTTGGCTCTAGACTCAATAGTGCATTTTTGGTTTCCTATGCCGGAGACTAGGGAGAGGGTCTCCTTCTTCAATATCAACAATCTCTAAGAGAAAGTCGATAGATAATGTTGGTTCCCCGTGAGAAATGAAACAAGCCCTTTTAAGAGGAACTTGAGTGGCGTGGGAAGTTTAGTGCAAGGCGTCATCTGGGTCCATGACGTCTTGTCTTCAATACCGGTGTTACCTTAGTAACAACAAGTAGCATATGTATTGAACCCGGTTTCTGCCCTAAGGTTGAATTGATGGAGGGCTATTTCTGTTCACCCTTTTTCACATTCTTTTCATTCTTCAACCCCTTCAGGGCTTACCGAGACTTCATAACTAGAACCTTGTTGGGTTTATTCCAGTACTAGCTCTGTCTCAGTCCGCACTCTTCCCATATTCTCATTTTCTCCTTTTTTCATCATACCTAAGGACTCTACACTATCTAGTGGATTTTCCTTGGGTAGATCCCTCCGCTGGCAAGGGATCGTGAGAACTAATACCTAACCTAACCATCCTTAGAACACCATGCATAAAGTAAAATGGTCGGTCTTTAGGTACAATTCATTCTTCTGTGAAACCAATTGAAAAATCATTTGGAAAAACAATCAAGGTATATGTGATACGAGATCAAAGCATTTTGTACCCTAATAGTTTTGATCATTTAGAAAACCTCCCCCTCAACATGTGCGTATGATTTAGAATTGTTTAGCACAAGGAGGCAAGAGTTCTTTGAAATAATTTCTTTGAAATAATTTCTTGATCACAATTTCCTTAGAAAAAGCCATTTGAATTTCTTTGGTAAAATTCTCCCCCTCAATATGTGCATAGGATATCTAAAATCATTTTAACACATAGAGGCAAGAGTTCTTTTGAAGCACATCCACGATCACAAAAGCCATTAAGAAAACCATTTGAAAACTCAATCAAGGTACTTTATAAGTCTCTTTAAAAAAACCTTTTGTACCTCGATAGTTTTGCTCCCTCAATATGTGCTTCGAGATTCAAAAGCGTTTAGCACATATGAGAGAGCAACCTGCACAATTAAATCAAAACGATCACCTTTTATCAAATTTCATAATTAAATCACAAATTCTCCCCGATCAAAAATATCAAACCCTTTGAGATTTTGGATCCCAAGTGATTTAATTAGGTTTAGAAAACATGGGAGAAAATGTGGCCTTGTTTAAATACTCATCTGGTTTTTGGATAAATCCTCCTCCTTAACATGTGCATTGTGTATTTGAAATCGTTTGGCACATGGAGGCAGGAGTGCCTTTGAAGGACTAAAACCAATTCCATTTAAAACAGATTTGAGATTTAAATCACGATCTATACCCCGATCAGAAATATCAAACCATTTGAGATTTGTGATCCCAACTGATTTAAATCATTTAGAAAACTTTGGGGAAAGACGTGGCTTGATTTAACTTTGAAAATGACAGATAAGGACCATTTTAAGACATTAAAGATTGTTAGTGTCACGTATGATAGTTTTAAGAGATCTTTAAGTAAAATAAAACAATTTCACAATCAAACAAGAACAGAAAAAATTTCATTTTGAAAGACCTTGATTCAAAAGAAAAATCATACCATGACATAACATTAAATCTTTAGATCACCACATAATTACGTACAAACGGACTCTTTTGAAGATATATTGTTTGAAAATATTTTAAATAAATCACTCTCCCCTCAATCCATGACGAAGTCAATAATTGAGTGACTTAGGTTTTGATAACAAGAAGTCCGGTGATTTTCAAAATTTAGTCCAATTTATTTTCAAAACAATATTTTTCCATTTTCAAAAACAATATTATTCAAAGTTTTAGAAAAATGGTATCATCACTATAATCCCTGCACAAAGATACGTTAGTGGTTGAGAAGCTTTCGTTGTTGTTGCCTGTAGGGTTGGAAGAAAAACCGTCATAGATGCAGTGAGACTTCTTCTTACGCTGCATTTTGAATGCCAACCGAGGTCAAATTAAGCTCGCTTTCTTCAATCACTTTGAAGAAAACCATCTGGTGATGCAGTGAGACCTCTTACGTTGCATTTATGCCAACTCTCCATAGAAGTCCAATTAAGCTTCGTTTCTTCATTTGTCAACCCAAGATATCGTTACCCTTTCCTTGCGGCATCCAATCATGTTCATTAGTGGGATCCGGATCGGGAACATTCTTATATACCAATATACCTGCATATGTTAGTGAACACACATACAAATATATGGTGGTCGACAACACCCAAACAACAATCGACTAATAAAAGTCAATCCAACATATCAATCAGATCATGTAAGGTATGGGTATAATGTGTTTCTCAAACTCTAATCATCTAAACCTAACAATCATATCCTAGAAACCTAGTCCTTCAACATAGGCAATTATATTTTTTCAAATAAGCACGTAGGATAATTAAGAAAGTCCGTTAGATGATATAAATTTGAAAACATTTTTCCCCTCAATCAATGACTTATTTTCTGAAAAGATTAAAAGCTGAAGTCATTGATTGAGTTTTCAATTTTATAAAAACTCGAATCGATTGTTTTAAGCAACTCATTTACCACCATTTTAGAAAACACCAAATATTTTTCTCAAGAATTTTAGACGGAAAAACATTTGTGTAGGAACAGCAGTCCTTCGACATACTTTCCTCATTATGTTTTAGGATAAGTGCACGAAATATTTGAAAATTGGTTTAGCGCAACACTTTCCTTTCTTGAAGAACGGGTTGCTATCTGAAATAACAGCAAGCCATGGTTTAAGCGGTTCAAGTAATCGTAAGCCATTTTTTAAGCACGGGTTACAGGAAATAATCTGTAGCCATATTTTTAGACATGTTTAGAAAGGAATATTTACACCTCCTGCTCGAACTTCATCTAAAGTCCCGTGCCATTATTGAATGACATTTCTAAGACCGTAGATGTTATCGATACCAGAAGACATGTCTTGAGAAAACAATGTTTTTGGAATTTTTCAATTTTCTGATTTTTATAGGCTTTTGAGGGTTTTATAATTTTCTATTTTCTTTTTGTTGGTTTTATATTTTTGTATTTTGTTTTTCTGATAAATATATACAGTGATAGAGTAGATGATATAGTTAAAGAAGATGATGATACGAGTACCAAGATAAGGATATCGAAAGCAAAGACGTCGTAGAAGATAGAAGTCATCAACTCTTAAACATTCACCACCAAAGCTTCCAGGGCTCTTGAATTGAAGAAAGAAATTGGACCATCTGAAAGTGAGACTTTGGCAGCTTCCCCCCAAACCAAAAATCCTTTAGTGAAAGCAGATTCAAGCTCTATTTCAAGCTTGCCTTAGCCAGGTGCACAGAGAAGCACACCATTATCATAAATCTCGCTGCTCCATTTAAGAACAATAATCGAGATCTCCATTCGGGTTATACCATCAAGAAGAAGAACAACAACGTATCATCCCACTCATAAATAATCTTCTCAAATTTCATAGCCACTTGAAGTCGACGCTATCCATTCCAAAAGGTGTCAAGAGACCACTTCCCCACGTAGTTGAATTGATGCGTCAGCTTCTTAGACTAGAGCTCACGAACCCGAATACACATACCCAAAGACAAAGAAACTTATACCATCAAAGTAGCAGATTAAGTCCAATAGCCAAAGAATAACCTCGATGTATACTTTTCTCTCCCCTAAAGAAAGTGCATGAAGCTCAAGAACCCGGTACCAATGCCCAAAGAGAGAAAAACCGATAATATTGAAGAAGCGGGCCGAATCACGATTATCTCTGCGGATGACAATCTCTTCGGATGTCAACTCCGGAATAAGTGATTATATCTCTGAATCACTGATTAAGCACTCAAGTGAAACAATTGAGCATCCCCAATGTACACAATCTCTCTCCCCTGATCATTGTGATACCATCGAAATCACCACACACTTGTGTACCTCTTTTATCTTCTAAACTTTCTTTAACATCACTTCCATAGATGAAATACTAACACTAAACGCCTTGATGAGTAAAACCTTGACTTTCTCTGCGGTCATGACATTTGTTTTCCCGGGATATCTTCAATCACTTAGAAGAATTAAGTTCATCAAGTTTACTCGTCATGAGTCAAACCTTGAGTTTCTCTGCGGTAATAACATTTGTCTTCCCGGGATATCTTCAATTTCTTAGAAGTATTAAGTACATCAAGTTTACTCGCGTTTAGATGCTTGTCTCCTTCCTCCTTTCTAGTTTTGATACTATCAGAATCAGCAAATCATTATAAGCCCGTATACTAGAAATTTGTTGAGAAGAACACTTGAACTCTTGTGAGAATCAACTTGCTGAAGACTCACTCTGACTATTTTTATCAACCCTTATGTAGAAAATTTGAAGTGACCACTGAAGAAGAAAAACTTGCTATACCATACTTGAAACTGAAGTCAACTTCCCCACATTTGTATCTTAAGCTTGCACCTAATGATGGAAGAACGGTGTAGAGAATTTATGCTTCAAGCAAATCTCTAAGTACTCACTACCCAAACAAAGTATGAGACATTAACACCTCTTGCGATTATCCACACCGTCATATGCGTGTGACATTGAGTAAAACAAAGTAACTCCTAATAGTGATAGTTAACCGTGTCTTCAACCATCCACCTCGACCGCTGGTAACTAGATAAACCAAGTCTTCAACTCAAATTCTTAAGCCCGAGCAAGTTATCAAATAAGAACATGCTTTGTGAAAGTCAACTTCAATCTCAAATAAGTGATAAATGATTAACTCCTAAGTAATCACCTTGTGTCAAATGTCCAACAATAGTCAATATCAACGTCTCGAGGAGTCACTGCTAAAACATATGAGCAAGTCTAATTGGGAATTGAATCTGACTTATAACTTTCTCCCAATTAGTGCTCTCCCCTAAACCGACAATCTGATTGATAAATGCCCGGATAAAGAAGAAGTCTTTAGATCGTTAAATGCAACTCGTCTTTAGTCTTCTAACATGTAGCGGAAAATGTAGAACAGACTGTAGACTCGACCTTCTTCAAGATTGTCCGCTTGGGGAACAGATAGTTAACATCTTCATTTCACCAAAACACAAGAACATCACCAAAAAGCATCCCAATTAACTTACATCTTGCAAATCCCCTTAATTAAGATCCTCCCAATCGAACAAGAACAGAAAGATGTTCATCAAGGAAATCAGCAATCAGCCCGCAGCGAACACACAAAATGGTAACACCAAGCAAACAATCACATCAAACAAGAAAAGAAGGTTGTTCGGAATCATCATGTTAATGTGCACGTGAAGCATTAACCGGAAGCACTTTGTCAATAAACTCATATCAGCTTGTGAAGATGTCAACCAACGGCTCTTAGAAGAAACTACATGTGAAGATGATCCGATAAGAAGAATCTTGGTTCTTACATGAGTTAGGAGCCGTTTGACCATATATTCTCAAATTTCAATCAACAATGCAAAAAATTCACACTTCTTCTCCCCCTCAAGAATTGCATACGTAGTTGCCATTCTTGATTAAACAAGTGAACTCATCCATGTGTAGTCTATTTCCACTTCTCCCCCGCAAAAATTGCATATGATGTCGCCATCGCCATTTTAATTGAGCTATTGAAAAATAGAAAAACCATCAACAGTAAGTAGATCACCATTGAGAAAAAACATGAGAAGAAGATCCACTTGATGACTGAGCGCGCATGGAAAAAGCATGAAGCATGTTGATGAGAATGGTCATAAATAAGAAGATTTCTTCTTCCAAGATAAAGCGCTGACACGTACACTTTTCTTTTCTTTAGAGAACGAGGCTTGAACTGATATGTTCAAACGTCATAAGAAGATTTCTCTTCTTTCGAAGATAATGCGCACTGAAACGTACACATTTCTTTTCTTTGGAGAACGAGGCATGAACTGATGTGTTCATACGTCATAAGAAGATTTTCTTCGAAGATAATGCGACCAAACGTACACATTTCTTTTCTTTGGAGAACGAGGCATGAACTGATGTGTTCATACGTCATAATCTCTCTCTTTACAGCTCTCTTAGCAAAACATGCAATCATTCCCATTATCATTCTGTAGGCTATTTGTCGTGACAGCTGATGGAGAAAACCCAATATTATGAATTTGACCCTGAAGTAAACTAACCCGAACTCGTGACTTAAACTTGCACATATGTAACAAAGAGCGGTGCCGAGAATTCATGCTCCATTGAATCTCTTAAGTACTCTATACTCTTCAACCAACCAACCATCAAGTATAAGATGTACATTACCTCTTGAAAATCCACAATTGAATGTGACACAAAGCACTACAACGTAACTCCTTAAAGTGATAGTTATTTTGTGGTGGTATGAGCCCAATTCCCCCAAGTGGTAAAAAGAAAAGGTAAAAGACACCCAACAATAACTAGATTTCCAAGTCTTCATTTTTGATAATAAGCTCGAACAAGGATCTTGAAGAATCTTCATCCATCCATCCCCATATACCTTCAGATACTAAGTACACTCGTCCGTGATAATTCACTTCAACCTCAAATAAATAATACCGAATTAACGCCGTTGTCACATCTTCTGAACTGCTCAAATCTAGCCTTCTTTGACATTTAAACGAACTTTGATAATGGTTTCATCCCGACCATGGTTAAATGCACATAACCCCGTAAAACTTTGAAGTAACCAAACCGCCATGACGAATATCCAAACACACATCCAATTCATGAAGTACACCCTTTTATCCCTTCTTCGAAACAGAAACCGTAGCACCAGCATCAAATAAGAGATCTCGAGATACACTTTCCTTTCTCCCAGATGGTTCCATCATTACGGGATTTTACAACTCTATGGTTTAAACCGAGAAATAGTTTCTTTGGCGGGATTTTACAAAACCAAGAATAAACCGTAAGATAGATCCAGAAATGCACTTTACTAATACCAGGATGTTTCCATTGTCACGGGATTTTACAAGTCTATGATTTAAACCGAGAAATAGGTTCTTTCGCGGGATTTTACAAAATCAAGACAAAACCGCAAACAATGTCAGCTTGAATGTGTTATAACGACTTTGGTTTTGGTGAATATCTTGTTTTAGAGGAACATGCAGCGGTTCATCAATGGTTCAATGTCCCGCATCAACAATATCATCACCCATCTAGTAAATACTATGGTAAACACATCATTCACATATTCTGTCGGCTATTTCTGTGACCACTTGGTGAAGTAAACCCAATACGCCAAATTTGATCATGAAGTAGAATTCTCCAGATTTGTTACTTAAACTTGTACTAATCCTTGTGAAAAAGAAACGGTGTACCCAATGTACAAAACCTCTTGACATTCTCAACTGAGTGGGACACCGAAGTGATATTTACGTTGTGGGTTAAACAAGAAAGAATCACAACCGTAATAAATAGCCAAGTCTTTATCACCCTCAATAAACGCCCAAACAAGTCATCTTCGCGGAATGGTAGAAAGAAAGAAGACGAAATAAGTAAACGCGCCCGGAAAACCTCACTTCAAAGCCAAATAAGAAATACCGTACAAACAACCCCGTAGTCAACTAGGTTCAAATATCAAACAAGTCGTGACATAATATCTTTCGTGAAAATGTATAAACCAAAGTTTCAAACCACTTACCAAATCTCACCATCAAGTCTCATAACATCCCAATCTCAGAGAATCTCATGTCATCACATCACATATAAACAATCCAATTGTGAGAAGCCCATCATTCAATCATCTAAATCCCAAGTGAGTTTACCAACTTCAATAATCCTTATCTCAAATATTAAGCTCAAGCCGTGAATTATCCCTCAGTACAATTTTACCATGCCAAAATTACTGCACTTAACCGAATAAATTCACAAATGTGTATCAAATGTATTTGTATAACAAAACATTCGGACAACAAGTTTAAATATTCAGTGTAGTCGGTACAACATTTCACTACACGATTGATTTAATCACAAGGCCCAACAAAAATTTATATCCGATTGGCCCAAGTCCCATTTGAGAAGTCCACATTCAGTTCATTTGTACACTTAATAGGGCCCAAACCAACATATCAAACCCAACATCAAAAGATTGGAATCCGGAAGAAACATTATTTCCGTTCCAAAATAATCCCATAGTAGATTGTAAAGTGGGTTCAATCAACGCACGGTCCAGCATAGGCCCATTCCAATAAACATCATGCCGAAGGTTAGTCAAGCCCACTCCTCATCACAGTCCAAGTGACATTCACGATGCAAGAAACTCTACAAATCAAGGATGTATATAACACATATCATACTCACTTGACCAACCCTAAAAGTATCTCACACAAACTAAACGCCTCTTTATCATCTTCAAACCCTAATCTCTCTCCCATCATAATTCAGTCCGCCTCCCTTATTACTCCAAAAAAAATATCATCAAGACCCTTTATATCACACATTCATCGAACATAGAGGCGTACCACAGGGATGGCTTGAGTTACCTCACGAATAAGCCACGTGGATGGTACGCGTGACAAGGTTTGAGTCCGACATCGAGATCAACACAACATCACGGTAGGTATTTCTTTGATTCTTGTATGAGTCATGAACGAACTTGACGAAAAAGAGATAACATAGTTGTTATACTCTTGTCATTATGTTCGGATAGTAACACTAGTATGGATCTGTGATGATATTCATTCGCTTTGCAAAAGATCTTTAGAAGATTTAAAAACAATTGACACGATCTGAGATCCATTTTTGAGTAGCGTATATAAGTACCAGCGAATGAATGAGAGGGAGATGACAGATTCATGTTGTTTCCTTATCATATGATGTTCGAACAAAACAAAAAAAAAACTTGTCTTCATTACTTAGATCTATGATGTATTACTTTCTCGTGTGACAAGACTTTCGAGTCATGATGAACCTAAGATAGACACGATGATTGAGACTGAGATCATGCTTTAGATCTGTGATGTATGCCGTGGATATCGGCCCTTGATGGTCATGATGCCATTATAAACGAGCAAACTGAGATCATGAGAGGTTAGCATATTTGATGAGTTTTGAGTCTCAATGTTACACGAGTCTTAGTTGTTGGCATGAGATAGTAGTACATGCTGTGAGACTTGTTGTGAGGTCTTGGTATAGAATGATAATGTTTGGATGAATCTGAGGTCGTATATGTTGGTATTTGGTACGAGTTGTGGACTAGGTCAGTTCTTTTTCATCTCCTTTCTATTGCAAAACCATTTTACACAACTCCCCACGACTAACTCGCCAAGGCCAAGTCGCCACGGCTAACTCGCCAAGGCCAAGTCGCCACGGCTAACTCGCCAAGGCCAAGTCGCCACGGCTAACTCGCCAAGGCCAAGTCGCCACGGCTAACTCGCCAAGGCCAAGTCGCCACGGCTAACTCGCCAAGGCCAAGTCGCCATGGCTAACTCGCCACAGTTGTTGACTCAATAGTCAACAACTCGTTACCTGGTACAAGTTGCCATAAAATTTGGTACACAAGTCGCTACATAGATACACTGAATCTGGACAAATATTGACTAGTCGCTAACTTGCAATTTGACATTTTCTGATGAGTTTTCCGGCCATATTCCGACCATGTTCATAAAGACCCAGAAAAACTTGCAAAGAAAGATGCACCATTTGACCCATTATGACCACAACAATGACCAGATATTCAAAACAGACCATGACTAAGTAAGCTAATAAGAACAATGACCTCAAGTCATTATCAAGAAAAGTATGTTAAAACCAGTTTCAGCTTAAAAACCTGCTTAAGTAAGATAAAGATACCAAAAGGTTTATCAAAACAGTTTAACCATAAAACAGATAACCATGTTGTACGCCAGATTCATGACAAAACCGCTTATGACAACCTTGAAACAGATCCATGATTCATAACCCCAACATAACTTGCATCAACCCACGAATCAAAACACATAACAACAGCCAACCCATCCAATAAACCATAAAAACCACATACAACTAACCGTAAAAGACCATACAAATCACCAAAACAATATAACCTTGGCTCTGGTACCAATTGTTAGGATCCAAATAATATTGTGTTGATGATTCGGGTGGTCTTGGATGATGGAAATACATGTTTGCCATAGTTAGAGAGTTAGAAGAGAGAGAGAGGGTGTTCTTGCTAGAGGTTTACACAAATGTTGAATATTAGATTATGAGAAGCACCACCCCTTCCATGGATGGAAGGGGGATTTATAGTTACAAGAAATCGACCTCCTATCGGCCTGTGGATCAGGGATACAGTGGGTAAAGACCCGTCCTTCCTCCACGGTGTTGCACTAAACTATTTTACGCTACTGACTAACTAATAAAACAATAAATAACGTAACTAACGACAAGTCTACGAGCTAACTTAAGCTAGATAACATTTGGGGTGACCGACTCTTCACTAAGGAATTTTCTAATTCCTAACAGTGTTTACATCAGTTGAAGTTGTAGCAGTGGGTTCTGAAAAACCAGCCGTGGTTACAGAAACACTAGCAGTGGATGTGTCCTGCACCACCTCCTTCTCTTTATCTTCTACTACATTCTTCAAGGTTTCAAGTACAGCTTCATTCCCATCTTTATCAGACACCACATACTACTCTCCATGATCTCCACTATCCACATCCTCATCCATATGCACACCAGCAGCCTCCCCTGAATCAAAGGCTTCACTCCTCCCCTATTTGGTTACATCCTCCAAAACCAAAGCTGGAGAGGACCTCACCTTCTTATTATTCTTCCTAACTCTTCTAACAACAGTAATCCCAGGTCTCATCACTTTCTCCATCACAAACATCCTGTGCTTCGATTTTCTGATCTCTCTTCCCTGAAACACAACTAACTCCTGAAGACTTGAGATAGTATCCTCTATTTTTGTACATTTAACCGTCAATTCATTTAATCGTTCAAGATTATCCTCCCCACTTCGACCTGTGTTAACTGGTCTGAGAGGTGGTTCATTGGAAAAGTCATCATGTACCTGATCATTATCCGTCAATTCATGTTCATGTTCCAAACTACCCTCATCACTTCGACCTGTGTGAACTGGTCCGAGGGGTGAATCCTTGGGTAAAGTTAACATAGCATCAGGGTTGGTGGCAGTGGTTGCAGTTGTACTAGCAGTGGGTGCAACAGTACTGGCAGTGGGATCAGGTTTAGTGAATTGGGGTTCAGGTACATCATCAAACTCACGAATGACAGGTAAATTAATCATATGAGGGAACAATGGAACAACTCTGATTAGGAAAGTAGGATTTTGGTGTCTCATATGAGCAAAAACCTTAGGAAGCATATAATGCCCCTCATACTTTCTATTATGTTCAACAGGTTCTGCTATTTGACTATCCATAATAAGTTGAACAAACCTAGGATACAAGTAATATTTACCCTTCTTCCTAATATTCTGCACAAACCCTTCAAAAATCATGCTAGACCAATTGAATTCCCTCCCTTCAGATAGACAAATTAAAGCAGTTGCAATTTTAGAGGGAAATTCATGAAACCCAGTGGTCTTATTACTCACACACATCAGCAAGGTGTGAATTAAAAACTTCCATTGGGAAGAAAACATACCTTTCAAAAATTTTACCCTGTCTCCCCTTCTTGTATAACCTAACCTTTCTAAACCTTCAAATATATCATTATCAGAAAGATTAACTAGTCCATTAGCATCATCAAACCTCAAAATACCTCTAATGACTTCCTCATCCACCAAAATCTCATTATCATCCACCACAGTCCTAAACACCTCTAATCCATCTCGTTCCTGTATCTCAGCATTACCCCAAAATTGATGTATATAGTCTTTAAGAATTGTGGGTGCTATAGTTAATGCAAAGTGAATTTTTAGTGAGTTGAGAAAATCAATCATCCCATGAAAACCATCGATTGATTATTTTTTTATTAAGTACGCAACTAGGTTATGGGTGTTGGAATACTGCGACGGCATTGTGAGTTGTGATGGGATATGATGTGGGATTGTGAAATTAGCAGTTGGGAGTGGTTAGGGTTTATGTTGAGCGTCAATTGGAAGTGATTTGAAGATCAATTAAATGATCTGGCAGTGATTTGGGGGAATAAATACGTTTGCACCAAATTTACAAAACAACCCCTCAAGTATCCATTATCAGGAACCTGCTAGCAGTGGATTGAAAACCACTAGCAGTGGTTTGAAAGACTCTAGCAGTGGATACAGCAACCACTTTTTTATTTTTTTTATTTTATTTTTTTAAAATAATAACACTAAACAGCAAAAGCTCCAAAAAGCTCCAAAGTATACAAATAATAACACTGAAAGCATTGTTATGGTTAGCAGTGGTTAGAAAATAACTAGAAGTGGATTTAAAAATTATACTGGCAGTGGTTAGACCAGTACTAAACCACCCAGTCAACAGGTCAACTCCAAGTCTTTAATCCGGCCACCAAAGTCAAAGACTTCATTTACTCCTCAACAACTTATACCTTCCCCAAATTAAGTTACTGATTCCATCTTAACTTTTATTTAAGAACCTATAACTCACATACTACCCATATCACACATACCCCAATTATTAACCTCATCTGCTTTCACAAAATGAGATTAAAAAAAACCCACCAAACTCACGCAGCTGCTCCACCTCAGCTCCTTCATTTTCATCACCGCACCACCTCCACTACCACTACATCATCGCGCTGCCTCCACCACCACTACATCACCGCGCGGGTATCTTTTTACTAGTTTTATAAATACTCTTGACTGATTGTAAAAAGCTTCATGGGTTTTTGTTATATAGTTGTAATCTTAAGTGGGTATCTCTTATTTAGTTAATGCTTCATGGGTTTTTGTTTGTGTTACACCGATTTGATTGAAAAGCTTAGGTATTGTGGTTTGTAAGTGATTATAATAACTTTCACATTCTTTATAAAAAGCTTCAGTAAAACTTCAACAACATTGATATCGGTTTCGATCTTATCTTGAGCAAAATATATTATATGCAATTGAATGTATTGACTAGTTTAAGGTAAAATCAGTTTTAGAGTAATTTTTGTTTTTATAGTTGTTTTATGGTAAAATCAGTATTGACTAGTATAGTTAAGACACTAGACTAGAAAGTAGAAATTGATTAGTTGTAGGAATATATGCGTTATGAAGATAGAAATCAATTTAATGTATCTGTAACCGCTTATTATGTGCTTTGCTTTTATACTTGTAGGAATATAGGGTGTCACGGGTGCCAAGCCGAGGCCAAGCCGCGACTACAGCCGAGGCCAAAAGGTAAGATATGTCGTTGCGTATTTTAAATAGTTTAGGGTTTTAGGTAATGAGAACTATCCAAGCATCGGGTATCAAAAAGACCCCTTAAACCATTAGGATTGAATTGTTTATTTTAACAATTAGGGTAGGATAGTAGGATGGTGGATTTTGGGACATAAACCAAGATCTTGGCAGGGTGTTGGGGTCCACCCCCTTTCATGTGTAATAGCACTTTAACTAGGTTAATGAGATCATGTTGTGTTCATCTGCTTGTGATAAAAAAGATTTGATCATGTTTGCGTACGGCTATTTGAACAGTGCGTCTATGGTTGAGGGTTGGTGAAAACATAAGAATGATGTTAGTGTGTCTAGTTAAAGTGCTATTATACCATTTCCCGACATCATTTCATTCTCCTTTTTACAATGATCTTCCCAAAAACTCACCAATAATTCTCTCTTATATTATCAAACAAAAAAAATGAAGTTAGCGGCGGTGACACGTGGCTTCTCTGATGGTTTACGTCGAGGAGGTACACGGTTTCTTGGTTCACAAGATACAGGAAAGTGTACAGCCCATTTCTTGTTACGGTATGTTATTGTTACCTGATGATGAGGGTTGAATCTTGAAGGGTAGAAAGGTGGTGCAAAAGGGTTTAGCTTGCTTTGAGAGTGTTTAACTGTGTGTGTGTTTTTAGTGTATGTTTTTTGGTGAGAAACTACATGTTTGTGTGTGACAGAGAGAGGGCAGAGATGATAAGAAGAGAGATGAAAGGGTTTGTAATGATAGAGATATAATGGTGGCGAGAGATATGAAAGGGTTTGTGATGGTGCCTCATTATCTCCACTTCACTTGCCATCACTATCATTACAAACCCTTTCATCTATCTTCTTATCATCTCTGACCTCTCTCTGTCACACACAAACATGGAGTTTCTCACCAAAAAACACACAGTAAAAACACACACAGAGAGTTATGAACTCTCAAAGCAGGGCTAAACCATTTTGCACCACATTTCTACCCTTCAAGATTCAACTCTCATCATCAGGTAACAATAACATACCGTAACAAGAAATGGGTCAACGTACACTTTCCTCGTATCTTGTGAACCAAGAAACCGTGTACCTCCTTGACGTAAACCATCAGAGAAGCCACGTGTCACCGCCGCTAACTTCATTTTTGTTGTTTGATAATATAAGAGAGAATTGGTGAGTTTTGAGAAGATCATTGTAAAAGGAGAATGAAATGATGCCGGAAATGGTATAATAGCATTTTAACTATGCACAATAACACCATTCTTATGTTTTCATCAAACCTCAACCCTAGACACACCTGCTCAAAAAGTCATAACGCAAACATGATCAAATCTTTTGTATCACAAGCAGATGAACACAACATGATCTCATTAACCTAGTTAAAGTGCTATTACACATGAAAGGGGGTAGACCCCAACACCCTGCCAAGATCTTGGTTTAGGTCCCAAAATCCACCATCCTACCCTCCTACCCTAATTGTTAAAATGACCAATTCAACCTTAATGGTTTAAAGGGTATTTTTGATACACGATGCTTGGATAGTTCTCATTACCTAAAACCCTAAACTATTTAAAATACGCAGGTTAAGCTTTGGACAAACTCGAAAAACCAGAAGATATCGGAAGTCAACTGACAAAACCGCCTGGTTAACACGAGTTCGAGCCTTATGTGTTCGGATATGTTTGTAGAGAATAACATGGTCATGATTTTCGCTAAATGGATTATACGTATAGTTTTGGACCATTTGCGTAAAGGTAGCTTATGTATAGTTTTGGAAACACAATTTATGTTATCGATTGATGGTTATATATGATATTATGTTTAGCGAATTTGTGTTGTTGTCACAAAACAAAAGTTTGTAATATTTCTAAAAATTATTAAACGTATTAAACCGCATATCTAAATAAAGTTTGTAATATTTCTTTTAAAAATAAAGTTTGTAATATTTTCATTACGTCATAACGCGATTTCTTTTGTAACAAATCCCGCGATGTCACAAACACTACCTAAATCTAATTTACTGGTACAAATGGTTTGATATGTTACTATTTGTATGGCAAAGAGGCGATCATCATTACACTTGCTATTTTTAAACTACTAAATGACAATACACATTTTGTGCTTAATGTTGGGAATTATATGTTTGAGTTAATAAGACAAAAAGAATGAAACAAGAAGGACTTAAAGTGACAAAGAAGAAATCTACAAAAAGATGGAAGGACTTGTTTGCAAAAGAAGTTTTATTTTGTAAACCCTAATCCTCTAGTATATAAAGAGGACATAGGTGTAGGTTTTATATACATGTCTTCCAAGATGTAGTCAACTTAAAGGTGTGTGTGTGTGTCCTAGGCGTATAGTCTTATAAATGCCTAGGTTATTAGTTTAGTTATCTAGACGTGTTCCTATAAACGTCTAAGATTAGTTAGTGTTAGTGATTGAAAACCTTGTGTCAATAACAATTATGTTTTGATTTATCCACTCTGTATTGTCATTGTTATTGTTAAACCCTAAGGCTCAAAACGATCTAAAGGAGTTTTAACAAACTCCTCAATTGGTATCGTGAGAATGGGGAGCTCGTTACCTAGGGATTCACAAGGTTTCTTGGTGAAAAAGAATGAAGAAAATCGATTTTTTTTGCAAAATTCGCAAGTAATGTTCTGCAGCACATTTCAAGAGGGTATAACTTTTTTAAGAACCGCTGGATCGGGGTAAAATTCAAACTGGAGCTTCTTGGTATATCTATCTTTAATCTCACTGAAGGGATTGTTGATCTGAGCTCTCAATCAAAAGGTATAAGCTGTCGAAGTTGCTGTGAAACAAAAAATTCGTAAATTACAAAGTTACTACAGCTGTTTTTGAAACGATCATAACGTTTTCAAGTAACGTTGGATTGCGACGAAATTTTTGGTGGATGGTCTCTATATACTCATCTAACTTTTCACCAAAGGGATCTTCCATCTGAGCTATTATGTGAAAGTATTGCTCTAAGTTCAAAGTACTGCTTGGAGGTTTCAAAGTACTGGCAATTTTCATAAAGTAACGGGCCGCTTGACTTGAAAGAATCACGGTGCTTGACGAAAGTACTGCTTTTGGACGAAAGTACTACTTCTCATTCAAAAGTATCACGCTATTCGACAATACGCTAAACGAAGATATTCAGATTTGAGGGGAAGTCAAGCATGATATTTGTTATGGATTTTTTTGACGACACACACAGGTTATTGTTCACACACACAAGTTTGATTTTTGTTCTTAAAAGATTTTAAAAAGCTCGAAGTTGATTTTATTGAAGAATTAATTACGAAGAGGATTATTTATCACTTATTTGAAGGTGAAGTGGAATTACTTGGATACGTGTTTTATCATACCTTTTAGCAGGAGGTAACTTGTTCGTGCTTCAATGATTATGACAAAGAATTGACATAACACTTAAAGGAGTGACGTTATTGTGCTCAGTGATTATCGTCAAGAGATTGAGGTCTCCATATACATAGGTATACGTTCAATGTCATCTATAGTGCAATATATAAGATACAAGTTTGGGTTATTTTACTTCTTCATCAAGTTCGTTATATTTGGTTTTCTTCACAACTAATCATTACATGGAGCTTACAGATTTGAAGAATCATTTGATGTTCATGCACCACTCAAGGGGAAGTGTTTGATTTTACTATGGCTGATCATTATTACTACTGCTAGTTGGAGTTTTCTAACTTTTGGATTCATTTTAGTAAGTATTTTGGTGTTCTTCATGGAGGGCAATTCGAAACATTGGACGACTAATTTAGATTGAAGTATGATATTGGTTCGTGGTGGTCAAGATCATTATTTTCATACGTTCCCTATTTGGATAATAAGAAAAAGGGGAAGAGATGTTTGAGTGGCATGGCATGGATTAAGGGGAAGACATAGGAAGACATACTTGTTTCATTCATTGTGAGATCCTTGATCTCAATTTCTCTACTTCGTCTAGGGAAGTTCGTTCAAGAATGGTTTTGTCATTATCAACTAGGGGAAGATTGTTGGGAATTATACGTTTGAGTTGATAAGACAAAAAGAATGAAACAAGAAGGACTTAAAGTGACAAAGAAGAAATCTACAAAAAGATGGAAGGACTTGCTTGCAAAAGAAGTTTTATTTTGTAAACCCTAATCCTCTAGTATATAAAGAGGACATAGGTGTAGGTTTTATATTCAAGTCTTCCAAGATGTAGTGACTTAAGGTGTGTGTGTGTCCTAGGCGTATAGTCTTGTAAATGCCTAGGTTATTAGTTTAGTTATCTAGACGTGTTCCTATAAACGCCTAAGATTAGTTAGTGTTAGTGATTGAAAACCTTGTGTCAATAACAATTATGTTTTGATTTATCCGGCATGCATTGTCATTGTTATTGTTAAACCCTAAGGCTCAAAACGATCTAAAGGAGTTCTAACAAACTCCTCACTTAACACTCTCTATTTCCCCTCTATTTAATCCTCTCTAACAACTCCTATCACAACTATCAACACATTACACTTGCTATTTTTAATCCTCTCTAAAAATACCCTTATCTAATAACAACAACAATGGCCAACCCCCGTCTTGTCCTTTTGGATCAACTATCCCGTACAGCAAACTCTCGCTCTGTCAAGTCTATGATGATTGTGGAATATTGGGGAGAAGTTAGGGATACTGTTCAGGATGAAGTAGATCTGCAAGAGAATCTTGACGAGCTAACCGCTCGTGTACAACGTAGGGATGTGCTTAGTGAAGAGCTATTGGTTGTTGGTCCAACGAACTCGTCTGTTGCGACTGTTCGGCACATGAGAAGGATGTAAATTGAAGATAGGGCTGAGATTGGAAGGCTGCAGACCTCCTTCTTAGAAAGGCGTGCTCACGTTTCTTCTTTGTTATCGTTCATTGAACATCTTGAGTCAATGGTCCTTTGACTTTGTGAAGCCTTTTTCGTTGTTATCTTATGGTCTTTTGTTGAAAGCTTTGGTCCTTCATGTTAGGTTTATGTTTGTTTAGGTAATGTAAAGCTTTGATTTAGGTTAGTTTATGGTTATGAAGGTAGGGTTATGTGTTGATGCAGGATGATGGTGAAAGTTGACTAGTACCTAGGGTTGATGTACTAGTTAAGTGTATATACTTTTGTTTATGTTATCAATCTTAATCTTATTTGTCTGTGTGTTTTAGTAAACAACCTACATTGACGTTGAATTAGAAAAAAATATATCCCATAATCGAAATAATTAAACTAAAAAAAATAAATAGCAAACTACATAAATCTTTGTATCCAATTTTTGTGAGTAAAACATAATATGTTTGTCTAGTGGCACGAAGGTGATTTGACTGGTTGGTCTAAAGAGACAGTGGCCATAAATCGCTAAGATGAAAATGGCGTATTTAAAAAGTCGCCGTATCAGAATTATCATGGGTTTATGTGAAAGTACTTTATAGGATACATTGGTTTATGTGATAGTACTTTACACTTGTCTTATTGTGTGACAGAGTCAACAATAAAGATTTGCATTCGACTTGTAACTAAATTTAGAATTGAAGAAATCAGTAGAGTTCTGGTCGGGTTAAAGAGATAGTGGCCATAAATCGCTAAGATGAAAAAGGCGCTTTTAAAAAGTCGCTCAGAATATATCGGTTTACGTGATAGTACTATACACTTGTCTTATTGTGTAAGAAAGTCAACAAAAAAGAATTGCTTAAAAAAGGCGCTTTTAAAAAGTCGTCAAAGGATGGGCAATGGCAATTTTTGACAATTTTCTCGTCTCTCTCTCTTGATGGGTCTATGCGTGCCTACTACGCCATTGGTCAACACTATCCATTGCCATGGTCTAGTGTCGAGAAGGTTTGTATATAAAGACCATACTTTCTTATAGATACTTGGGTGATATACATGCTCAAAATGTTTTGAATTACGACAAAGTTTATTGCTTAAAAAATATCGCTTAAAAAAGTTGTTTAAAAAACTAGGTAAAATATTCGCTTAACAATTTTAGAGCCCTTTTTATACGATTTAAAAGAAAGGGCAACTAAAGACATATAAATTTAGGGCACCTAAATACAATTGTCGAATATACAATTTAGCTATAGAACTATTCTGAGTCCATGCACGTTTGCAATATGTTTACACCCGTCTCCTAATGTCACGATTATTGTGATGCATGGAAACCTGTCAAATTAAAGAAAAAAAAGGTTCAATCTTGCAATCAAGTAAACAAATGCATCAAGTGTTATAACTTATAAGATTCACAAATGTTTATACAAGTATACTAGTTAATTTTGAATCAAGTATTCTACTCTAGTTATTTTGCTTCAAGTTGGCTATCAAATCAAAATGGCTTATAAGTCAAAAGGCCATAATTACTATGGGTGGCTCAAGGTGGCTATCAAATCAAAAGAGCTTATAACTCATATAAAAACACACATAAACCAAAGGAAAATTTTAACTTCAAACACACAAACATAGAGCAAAAATCAATGCTTTTTTGTTAAAAACAAATAACAAAAGAAGAAAATGACTACATAAATGCCTTCTGCGAGGAGTAAATTGCTGTTGGCCATGGTTCTAGTCTCGTATAGACATGATGGTGGAGAAGTTTCGGAGGGAGGTTACTGTCACTAGGGTGGACGAAGCAGTACTAACAAAAAGCCCAAAAATGTAGGGCTCGTGTTGTGAGAGGGATTGCGTGATTGCAGAGTTGGAGCTTTTGTATCCTTTTGATTCAGGTGTGCAAAGCATTTCAAAGTTGAATTATTTGCAAAATGAAGATTTGGCATGTTGCAACACATGTTGGTGAAGGTTGTGAACAAGCAGAAGCGAGCAAGTGGAGCTTTTCATTCATTGAGAAGCTCAAGTCTATGGTGTACCGATCTTGTTTCTTCTCGTTGTTTGTCAAATGTCTTTTGGGTTTAAGGTATGGCTGGGGTTGTGTGGTTTAAGGAATGTCTAAACTTTATGTTTATGTTTATGGATGTTTTAATAAACCTAGTAAGGTTTATTTTGTTGGATATCTTTTAATATATGCACTTATTTATTTAAAAGCCCAAAGTACTTTTGTTGGAACATACCTGTTATAACCTCTGGTTTGATATGTCGGGCTTGAAACGTAGTGTTGAAAAAATAACCTACATCATCAAAATAATGGATAATCGATATGGATACGTGTCATGTGGTAAGTGTGATATGAATTAATTGGTAAGTTTGACGCACTGTAAAATAGTGTTTGCTATAAAAATAAAAATAAAAATAAAACGGCTGATACCTCGGTTATTAATGCTATTTTGTGACACATATATCGCCTAGTTTATTAGATTTATGTCTCACAAAGTAGCATCTAACAGCTAAGGGATAGCAGTTTTTATTTTATTATTATTTTTTTATTTTTTGTTATCGATTGCCTGCAAAGCCTTTATCTTGCTCATCAATGAAAACCAACTTACGCTTAACCTTAGGCTTAGCAACTAGCCAACTACATCCCAATGCATATACTTCGACATCAACATCAATAAGCTGCTAGCTTCTTCTTCAGCCCAAGCAATAAGCTCATCATATGTCATATTGCTAGCATCTTTTAACCTTCTTCCATGGATAATCAATTTAGTTGTATAATCATCTTCTAATCATAAAAGTTAAGATTCTGATAAAAAAAATCAAATAAGTTTTGGGGATTATGTGCCATATACATCATTAACTTCCCATATTGATCAGCAAGGTCATACATGGCAGCCACATCCCTATCACATTCTATTAGTTTCAAGCCTACCTCTAATTGACATTGTGGTAAATGTAAAACAACTAATGGAAATTTAGCTCAAGATGTTCTTTAAGATACTGGCATATACTACTATAGTCCAGCTTCCTATCCTTGGACACACTCCAATAAAAAACACCTCCATTTTCATACCTCGGTTGGAAATAAAATCCCCAAAACATGAACATCAAAGGTAACGAGGATCCAAGTCCAACTAGGTGCCATCCTGTTACATGAACACATAAAATACAATACTTTAAAAAATATATTTATAATTTTACATGTAAACCCTAATTTGGTACGAATATTGAAACATTAAATAGAGATAAAATTGATATGGGGGACCATGACAATAAAGTATCACGAACTTTTACACAATTCAATTTTAATAATTGAACTAAAACCAGTTGAATTGGATTATTAAGCTAGGCTCGGTCGGTAGGAAGTGAATGTGGCTACAAAAAGATAAAAGATAAGGTATTGGTGTATCATAAATCGCTAAAATGAAAAAGGCGCTTTTAAAAAGTCGCTCATAATATTTTGGTTTATGTGATAGTACTTTACAGTTGTCGATGTACTATAATGTAAGAACGTCGAATAAAAAAAGTTGGTTATAAATTTTCGCAAGAACATAGTTACTTAAATAATTAGTTAAAAAGTCGCTTTTATCAGTTTCAGGCCTTTTTATCACACCTAAACACAAACTCATATGAATGTAACGGTTAAGCATGTAATGGTTGCGTTGAAAATCTATCTATGAAAAATTTGATTGAAATGTTTGTTTTGGTGTTGTTAATGAAACATATCACGTATAAAAGAGGTTGACCACATGATCAATACGCGCATAAAGTGGCCATATTGAAAATATTAAACCGACTATACAACAACTAGCGTGTTTACAATACAATAGCAAAGTGGTTACACTTTACTACTAGCCGTTTAACATCGCAGTGGATTCAATCTTCTAGCAAAGTTTTAATTAACTCGCAGTGGTTCCACTACTTAGAATAATTCCTGAGGTTTAGCCTTAATTGCTAAAGGCCCTTGTATGTCTCAAGTAATCTTCTATATTTTGAAACAAAGGATCAATTATAGGATGTGTCTCCTTTGTTCCTCTTGAAGTGAGTTTAGCTTCCAGCGTTTGTCTTGCCACATTCTTTGATAAAGGATAATCCCTATCAAGAAACATGAAAAACCTTTCCTTTGTAGTTTGTACACATCCACCACTGAATCCAAGTATGTACACACCCACCGCCAATCCAATTATATACATGAAAAACATAAACTGTTAAAATTTGTAATGTCTAAACAAATTCAATCGAATCAAAGTATATACACACCCACCACTGAAAGTTTGTACATGTAACCAAACATAACCATCTAACAAAAAAAGAAAAAAAAAAGAAAAAAAAAACATAAAATGTCATTCAAGAAACGATCCCATTTCCTAACAAATATGGAAAACAAGATACTCCAAATCATCATAACAATCTACATACATGAACTTAAACCTTATCATCTTTCCATACTCAAACTCACAATTCAAAAAGTGGTTCCAGTCATCTAATGCATTCACATGATTCACGCGGTATGGATTGTCTCTATGATAGTCCATTTGAATTCGCATCATGTATTCGACTTCATCATTCCTAAAAAGTGCATTTTGAAAAGAATGCATAGGATGATTGTCAAGAAAATGGTCTGGAATATCCTGGTGTTTAACATTTACAAAAAAAAAACAAAAATTATATACAAAAAAAAAACAAAATTTATATAAAAATATATAAATGCATAGAAAAAAAAGTACACACAAAACACAAACTTACAAGTCTAGATAACGCAAGAATTTCGTAAGACCTTCTGTAAAAGACATCAGCCTTCTCACCAAAATGATCAAGGTGACCAAACCATTGGCAAATGTGTTGCATCGCCATCACCTGCTTCAAAAATATCAAAATAAATCTTAAAGATATATGTTATGATATTACTGAATATGATTATGATATTTCAAGCCTACCTCCATCTTCATTATCAAGATCATTTTGTGGAAAACAATATACACACCAAGAAATCAGCCTCGTATCTTAGCCCTACCATCTAAAACCAAATACGGTTATATTCAAGCTATTGTTCTCCAATTTAGTAAAATCAATAACATCCCCAAATTCAATATCGGAATATCGAAGAGCAAACGACACATTTCATCACCCATAACATACAAAGGACGAGGATCATGACCTCCTTCATAGACCCAAGTAACATCAACATTAAACGCCATTCCTTCAACAACAACAACAAGTATCTTTGCAACCCAATACCATTTAGAAAATTTCCTGCAATGTCTCGAGACAACAAATATGATTAGCAATTATAAGATATAGTAATAAAATACACTTATTGGTAAAAAAAC